>CM060959.1:57047649-57484376 GCA_030765055.1 Mantis religiosa | reverse complement strand
TATTTTTACAATTACATTGTAGTGTTTTAATATAAAAAGGCAAAATCCAATCACCTGCAGAAACGATACCCCGCCAACATCCAAGCGTGTCATCACACCGATTATTTTACCACAGGTACACTTGATTGCAGTTGCCGAGATTCGTACTCACGACGTTTAGCTTTGAATAGATGGCTAGTTCAGCACTATCGCTTAACGACCATGGTTATTCGAATCGAGTGCGTTGAGGCACCGCAGAAAGCGGCATGAGAACTGGTTAAGCAATTACAGCAAGAGCGGCATAAGTAGCAAAATTCATGCAGGAAAGGGTTAAAAGACTACTGGTAGATGGCGGTAGTATAGATATACCGTCCATTAGGGATTTTTTTGGAGACTCGCTTCTAAGTTTATGACGCAACTGTCCAACATGTCAATTAAAAAATCCGTCTTTTCTCCAGTACATAATCCTTCTTTGATTTGTGTCCATATTAGCTCAATAGCATTCGTACCACAATGACACGGAGGTAAGGTATGTCAATGTAATTCAGCTATGGAGTCGATTGTATACAGTTTGAACTTACCTTTGTTTCTCTTAAATAAGCAAGACCTGCACTGGTTGCAGCATCTGTCGTCTAATGGAGACTATGTAGGCAGTCGCGGATAGCAGTGACAATGTGTTTACAAAACTTTTCACCCTTCCCTTGTCACAGGGAAGGGTTGCGCTAAGTAGGCCGTGGTTCAAGTTGACGAACCTTAATTTCTCGTTTACATATGAGTAGCCTCACGGGAAGGAGGGGTATGCAGAATAAATGGCCCTGAAAAATTTATTCTGTGCCCAATGCAGACGCAGCAGGGTGGAGCATGCGGCTGTACCCTAGATCTCCTACGCTAGATTGGGAATTATTGGATGCCCCCAAAAGATATAACTTCAATTCGACAGACCTTAACATGTGATACAGTGAGACCGCTGCACCGATGTGACAGGTCCTTGATGTGTCGAAGGAAAGTTAGGCCCTTGTCTGCTTCACTGCTAAATAGGTGATGGGGTTTGTCCTTCTCCTGAAATAGGAATATGTGCGGAAGTTTGCTGGAAAGCGGTGCGAAGCTTTTCTCTGGGTTGATGAATAATCGCCAATGACTGCGTCACTCTTGGAGAAGGCAAAGGTGCACCTGAATGAGATTAAAGGTTATGCATGGGTTATTGTTTATGGGAGGAATACATCTTCATACTCTGCTTTGTTGTCCAGTGGCTCTTTTGGAAGGTCGGTCCCATAGACGCTAAAGAGCGTGGGGTATTTGAGAGAACATTCGAGAACTCTGCATAGCTTAATGGTCGTGATTTGTTTTTCTCAACTGAGACCACACATTATCTGTGTCTAAGATTGAGTTTGAAGGGGGCCCTAAGTGGATTAAATTGTGCAGGAGATTCGCATACCAGGTGTGCAGAAAGCCTTATGGACGTCCAGAGGAGATTTGAGCCTTTTCCTTGTATCCAGGGCAGCAGCCTCCATAGTTGCTGCAACCACTGGGGCGTCGAGAACGCAGGATGGAAACCAAACTTGTGGAGATGGATGGACTGAATGTCACCCAAAAGATGGCACAATCGAGCTACTAGAAGCCATTCCAAAACTTTCTAGAGATTCGATGGAAGGCTGATGGAGCGGTAGTTTGCAAGATGGACCGGGTCTTTCCTTGGGTTCAAGATGTAGATTTCCCGGTCCTCCCCCATTCTTATGGTATGTGAATTAAAAGTGAGACACATATTGGGCACCAGTGTTGGAAATAACACAGTCTTAAAGGAAACACATGCCGGGATTAACACGTGAGGCACTGCCTGCCGGAATGAACGATGAGTTTGAACCGCTACACTGAGAAGGGTGTTTATTAAACGTTTCTTTGCGGATTTTTTCCGGCGGCAATCTTTGTTTAGGAATCGATTTTCTGTAAATATTTGCCTGTTTTAATTACGAGTATGAAGTTCCAGAGTTAAATGCCAAATTATAATAACGGGCGGCCCTGACTGCCAAGGGTGGCGTTAGAAATAGGAGGAGAGGAGATAGGCCCTCAGCAATTATACTCCTCTTCAAGCAAGAATGTTCATTTGCACTCTATACTGTGGCGTCTTTGTGGAATTTTGCTGTAATTTCCATGCCTTGCTGTAGAAATTGCTAGCAATGTTTTTCTTGCCTTCGTATTCCTCATGGCTTATCTCAGAGGAATAAAGGGGGAAGCTTCCCTTGCTATGGTCCTGAATATTTCTTTGCTCAATATAAATAGATTTGTGGCGACTGCTCTTCTTTCTATCCTGAATCAAGGAATACAATGGAGTTTGACTAAAATATGTATGTTAAAAGTTAAAGGTGAGGAGGATTGGAGTTGTTATTAGCATGAAAAGGAAGAGTCAATATTTGAATACCAACTTAATCTGCCACCCTGGTATTCATAAAATACTTTACATAGTGCATCTCAGATAAGAATAAGGATAATAATTTAGAGGATGAAAAACAGGCATTACTGGGCATTATGGTCATTGTGTTGATTTGTATTTACATGACCCATATAACCTTTTGTTGTTACAGATATTGAGGAAGATACTCATTGTACCCCTCTTCCGGCAACACCACATACCCGTGCTGCAACTCTGCGGGGTCGACAGAATGCCAATAGTGCTACCCCTGGCACAGAGGTGGAACTCCGTTGTGAACCAGGCTATCGAGATCCACGACGTCCTTGTCAAGCTGCCGTCCTGAGGTGTCAACAGGGGACATGGCAGCCTGTGCAAGGCGTTGTACCTGACTGCTGTAAGTAGCATTAATGTTCATTTTGAATGATTTAATCAGATCATAAGGATTCTGGTGCTTGTTTAGAATGTTCATATTATATCTCAAATGTGTGTTAATTCTAAGTGTGATGTATCCTTTAATCCGATTTTCTTTTTTTAAAGGAGAATCAAATATACATAAATGCTTTGAGACCAAAAGTCTCTTGAGCTCATTTCGTTTCAACAGTTTTATGTTAATCAGTTTTATCAAAGCATATTAATTAATTAACTGGTAACATAAACTTTACACCTAACTTAATGAAGTGCAGTCAGTGTTTTAGGCAACAAAAATAAAATTTCAATGTTACTTTAAAATTTTTGCTTCCTATGTGATAACTGCAACAATGTAGTCCTGAATTGTATATTTGTTTAAAACCTGAAAATTCTCTACCATGCCATGATTCACTTTTTCATCAGCAATGACCACATGCACACACATACCGAGGAAGTTTTCACATTCCGTTGCAACAAAATCAGGAGACCTCTGACATGAGTGGACCTCTTTTTGCTGGACCTCTTCATCCAAGGCCGCGCCGTGGCTCATTGGTTAGACTGCTTGGCTCTCACCAAGGTGGCCCAGGTTCGATCTCAGGTGACCGCAAAGTGAGATTTGTGGTGGACAACACGGTGCTGGGGTGGGTTTCCTCCGGGATCTCCGGTTTCCCCCGCCATCTCATTCCACCGGCGCTCCATCTTCATCTCATGTATCATCAGTGTCATCGCCTGCAGTGCCGTATGTAGTAAACGTGGGCGTTAAACACTACACACAACACTCTTCATCCAAGTGTAACAGTGATCCTTTTGTACATATAACAGTGTTGTATATAATTGAGAAAGGAAAAAAATGACAAAATGCCAGGTGTGCACTACACAGAGGATATGTATAAATAACAACAGTTTAATAATTATGTAAAAACTGAAGCTAGTTACAGTGAAGCAACAAATACTACACAAATGTAATTAATTTAAACAACAGTTTAATAACCTGAATGCACTGGAAATTTCAGTTCTGAAATACAAGTGAGGGAAGAGAGCTATTTTGCGTGTGAATTTGTGGATCAAGTTTTCTCTTTATTTACCTATTTATTCATTATTAAAGACTTATGGCATAGAATGTTATTTCATTGGCCATGTCTAGACTTCTCAATATTATTGATTTCATACAGCAGATAGTTAATTTATGTCACATGTTTATACATATTTTATAGGTATTGTATAAAAGAATATTCTGAATATTCTTTCCTTTTGTACCAGGTAGGCTCCTAAATTAAATAAAATATTAAATTTGACCCTTTTTTTTTTGTATTCTCTTGTGTCTTCTCACAAGGGGACTATCACTATGCTCATACCTGTATTCGCTTGAGAGCATCATCCTTGCTCTATATGGAGCTTGTGTGTCAAAAATATGCTTCAGAGTAGAACTACAATGCCCAAAACAGAAGCCTGAAAAGTGCCACATGCAACTACTTGCAACAAGCTGCTGGACATCCCTCGTCAGTACTGTGTGGCTGTGGGATGGTGCTCCTTATACATGCCATGTGTAGGCTGCTACCTGATCCCTCCTGTACAATGCTATGTTATTATGCCTATATGTTCCTACGTATATTGGACTCATTTTCGGGTACTTCCAGCTATACTCTGCACCTGATTTTTGGCACAACATAGAACAGGGATGATGCTATCAAACTCTCAAGCAAATATAGGTATGAGCAGTGTGATAGTTCCCTTGTCATTGTGATAGTTGGAAAAATACCAGTGTGGGCTGTTTAAACATACCTGGTAGACCTGACTCAGTTTAATTAATATTAGCTTATGCTATTTTACAGACTTGTGTACAACTATGATGTTAAACCACACTATTATTCTATTCCAGTGCCAGTGGAGGGATGTGTGTCTCCACCAAGCATTGAGTATGGTGCAGTGTTTGGTGAGGCTGCAGATGGACGTTATCGTGTACATGCTGAGGTGGCATACACTTGTCTCCCTGGTTACTCCTTGCATGGGGACCCAGTGCTCACTTGTGCACCCAGTGGATGCTGGGAACCAGGGGAACTTCCTGTCTGCCGCCGTGATGGAGTATCACAGGATTCTAGTGGACAGACACAACAACTTCCCTCAGAATACAGTAAGTACAAGTTCATAGATATGTTTCAGAATAAATGACTTGTCAGGAATAATTCCTGATGATTAATGTAGACCCATTTCCATTTTATGAATATTGTATTATTCTTGCAATGCTTTGGAGAATGAGTGAAGAACTTAATGAAATTTCCTAATATTATAAAAAGAAAATAGCCCAGTGTACTTATCTGCACTTTTCACAGTGTGAGATAATAAATATACATATTTGATTAGAAAAAATAAAGAAATTTTAAATGATGTGCTGAAATCCAATTACATTATGGTGTAGTTTAATTTATGACACTAACTTTATCATTATAGGTAGGTAGCAAAGCATTCTTCCCATAAATTTAAAGGAATTATGGCCTGTTTCTGCTATTAGCATACAATTCATGCAAAAGTAAAAAAAAATTTACATACATTTTTGAATTTTCCTGACACTGGACATGAAATTAAAATTGATGTTTGAAATACATAATTTGTAGGAATAACATTTTGTAAAGATTGCACACCCCCGTCCTTCCAAGAAAAAAAGAACATGCTGAATGCCAAGAATCACTACGTCTTATTTGTCACATCATCAGCTTTCATTTAGTGATTATTGCAGAAGGTTTCAAAAATGCTTTATTTTTTGGGCTTTCATAGAAAAATAATAAAAATAGCTTGCATTATTGCTGTTATTTACTGAAGATTCTGTACCATACCCAACATATTGTCACCGATCGCATTATTTCATTGGAGTTGCGACAAGCCATTTGGCAGGAGAGAAAGAAACAGATAGTGTCCCAAGCCACGCCCACATAGTGGGGAAGCGCTTGTCACTTGCGGAGAGAGAGACAGAAGCTGGGGGAGAAAGAGACGATAGTTCCATTGTGCTCTTGATGCACCACGAAAGGCTATGAAACTTCGGCGCATTTCTGGAACAATTGCTGAAGGTATAAAAGCCGACAGAGTTGCGGTTCGACTAGTAGTTGATAATGGAGTAGCGAGTTGAGCTGTTAATTGGGTATGTGCAGCTATTTGAAGTGTACTGCAAGTGAATTCTTTCGTTTGTTTACCTGTGGTGAAGCAACGAGAGACTGTGTTTGTGTATGACACTTCATTTTTAGTGCCTGTAAGGGGTGTACAAAGTGTGTTTTTACCGAAATAAAGAGCATTTTAAATTTCAGCAAACAAGAGTTTTAATTCTACGAACCCACAAAGTCACAATATGTACCTGCACTTCTTTCGTCCCTTATACTCACAAGTTCATTTAATAGTTCATTTAAAACTCACTAATTCTCCTAACTACATTCCTTCACTTCATTAAATTCAATGTAAATAATCCATTTTGCACTCCAAGAAATAGGTTAGTTGCTATCTAATGCTAAGCAGTGGGCACTGAGGTCATTTGCTCTCTTGCACTCCAGTATTTTGATGTTATAAGTTGGTACATTGACTAAAGGTTGGGCAGCGGAGTAAACGGTTTCCATCCATATCTTCTTGAAGTGTACAGAAAGGACATAGAGGAGAACTCACTATACCAATTCTGAATAAATGTATATTGAGACATGATAGACTTTTAGAAGTCTAAAAGCTGCTGCAGAGGATTTCCTTGGTAGTGTGTTGATTATAGTCGTGACTCCAAAGAAATATAAATGGTATTAAAACATGCAAATACAACATAGATGGCAGTGTTATTCTTTAATGCAATCTCTGTATTTACTTTTGAATTTAAATTACAGCTTTCGCTTGATGTGTGTAGAATCTAATAGTTTGTTATAGTTATTCAGCCGTAGTACAAAATAAAATTGTGTGGTATGAGGTTTAACAAAATAATTAATACATTTTTATGGCAGAGTGGAACAGATAACATACAGAGCCTACATTTCAAGGTGTGGCTTTATGGGAAATTGCTTGCAGTGCGCTGTGCTGTTTCTAACCAGTTTTGTTACCCCACCACTTTCTCCTCTCTCTGCAGGCTACTCAGTTGATGCAAAGTCTTTGTACAGAGGTTGATACTCTGTGACACCATATATTCAGTATTTTATTATGTTAGTACTGTTATAATGTTCACATATTTATACACCTATTTGATTTCAAAGAATATTTTTGCATGATTCCTTTGTGATAACAAACTGTTGTAGAGAAATAAGACTGTAATTTATAGAGATATTCTTTGTGTTTGTGCACTTCACAGAGAAACACTTCCTAATCTCGTGAATAGACCTCAGAGAAATGTGAAGTTTAGTGGCTTAGAATGCTACTAAACTTTCAAAATTGAAATGCTGTAATATAACTGTAGTTCAGGGATTGAATCATGGTTTAATGTTTGTAGAGTTAATTTGCGCCCCTGGGTGTCAGATGATTTTAATCATATTCTATTAATCTGCACTTAATTTTTTTTTTTACCTGCAGAGCTTGGTTTTATGTGACCATGAAAAATTAATAAGTATTAATGCAAATTTTCTTAAAAGTTTTGAGAAATTTTTGCACACAAGGATGTAATTTCCAACATCTGTAATGAAGGTATTTGGTTATTGTAGTATATTTGCATAAGAAATATTTATGCATGAATTTAAGGGACATTGAATATCAGATTGCTAGCAATTAATATGCTTCCTGGTGCCAAGAAAATTCTTCTTAGGTCTTCCACTTATCCAAAGGAAGGCCCTGTAAATGCTTATTAGATGAAAATTAAATTAAAAAGAATTGAGTAGAATTAATTTTACTTCAGTGTATCGAATTTTAACTGTATTGGAACACCACAGTGAAGCGAAACATTTATTAAATTATAGATGAGTCATATTTATTATACATCAGCTTCACTTACGTACCTATATTGAGAACACACTACACCATTGGATCAAGCTTTAGTCACATTAGAGCTGATGATGCAAACGATGGTTCATGAAACATGTCCTCAATATAGGTATGTAAGTGAAGCTAATGTGTAATAAATATGACTTATCTATAATTTAATAATTTCTTCAGTGTGTTTGCCTTCCCTCGCAGAAATTGAATTGGTTTTCATCTTTTCATACTAGCCCTAAATTACAGTGTTTTTATTAGGAAATGATGGACTGTTTAATAAATGAAGATATGTGTTATTAAATCATACTGTATTCTTAATTAATGATTCAATAAACTGGCCCTTTCTAGAATGGGCCAAAATATGTTATTCTATTGAGTTATTGAAGAGCACAGTAGAACAGAGTTCTTGATTATTAATTTTTAGATGAGTCGTATTTATTACACATCTGCTTCACTTTCGTACCTATTTTGTTCTTGATGTTAAAAAAAAGGTTTTTTATTGGCTCTTGCTAAGAAATTATTTAAAGAAAGAGAAACAACTGTTAAATGTTAGTTAATGATGCATTTTATGTAAATATAACCATTTTGAGCTAATACATGCATTCTGCAGCCTATATTTATAGCTGCTCCTAAGTTAGCATCTGGTTCTGACTAGGAATGCCCAGGTTTGAAATTCGAAGTTCTGATATCAGTAGAGTGGATTTGTAGGGCAAAATACACAAAAGAGACATTGATTATAGAAAGGCTCTGTTATTTGGAAATAGTCTTTTACTAATTCATTTACTTCCCATAAGTTGTGTCTCAGCAATCAGCAGTTGCATGCAGGAGGTCATTAGTCAATGTCCTACATATATACTTTTCAAGTCTTTCAGATAGAACAATAGTGAATAAGAAGAAAATTTTAGATATGTATGGACTCTTCGGAGTGATCATAAAAATATATAAAGAAAAGTAAAATCAAATCCTGATTAGAGAACTGTTCTAGTTGACAAAAATGTAATATGTCTTCTGCTATATTACTTTAAGGAATAGCTGTTTTAATGCACATTTTCAGTATAATGAAGATACCTGCATAACATGAGTGAACCCATGAAGATACTGTCTCTGTTTCATCAAATCATGTGCCATTTTCTATAATTTTCTGAGGAATATATTTGCAAATTTTATATAAAATATCATACAAATGATCGGTTAAGAGCCTTTTAATAACTTTTGATATGCTAAAAGATTGTGACTCAAAGAGCCAGGATGCAAGCTAATCATCAGAGTAATGGAAGAAGTAGAAGAAGGTAAAGGAAGGAGAGAAAAACACCAAGAGTGGATGGAATATCCATTGTACTGGTTATGAGACTGATGAGTGAAATAGGTACATTTTTACTGTACATAATGCTGAATGTACATATATTAGAGTTGAAACTGAGGAGTTGTTGAGTTGAGAGATTAGAATACAGATTTTGGGAACAAGTCCTCTTCCTGATATATCATGCAAATACAGATATAATACAGTAATGTTTTTGTCTCAACCCTTCAAAACTTTAAATTCAGTTGATCAATACATCACTTTATACCATTTATATTAAATTACTACGTGAGCATCCTGAATGTCCAGAGCATATCACGAAGAGAGAGCTGGATAAATACTGGAGAAAAATAGTGCCAGGAAATTCAACAATTCAGGATTGTTTGCATGGTATCTCATTCATCAAGGATTCTAATGAAAATTCTTGACGTATATGTTTTAAGATGGCTAATGAATTGTAGACAAACTTTGGGTTTTAGGCAGCAAAGGTAAAATGTATGTACTATATGCGCAATATTTCTTGAGCGCTAGATTTACGGTGTAGTGCGGGCAGAGGGGAAGAAAAGAGAGCTAACATGCTTTTGTTTCTGCAGTGTGGTCAACCTAGAAAAACACAATAGAGCCAAATTGCAGTAAGATAAGCGAAGATATGCGCCGAAGGTATGAGATGTGGCAACAAACAATTGAACTCCATCCAATATGCTGTATGCTTATATATTTACTGTTATAGAACACATTAAATATTATGACAGCTATAAACACTCACTGGCTTTCTGATTTTTTGATTTCCAAGTCTACTGCGTCACTTACTTTCATCGCTTGTATCCTCTAATGTGTTAATAATTTCATTAATTGCATTTTCTATTACACCATCGTTTCCCCAATATTGCATTTCCAGCTCTTGGACCTTCTTAGCGTATCCTTCCCAATCCGTCGCTTTTATACCAAGTTTCTGCAGATTTGTGGCTCTCGTTAACATTGCATACTTTGTAAATATTCTTTATTTTTGCCCACGCCAGCTCAGTTGCATTCAGATCACAGTTATACAGAGGTAGACGAAAAATAGCGTGTCCCCCTTTGAGAGCCATAACATTGACAACATAGTCTTGCTTATAGATTTGTTGTAAACTGGTTAGCTAATTATTAAATTTTAGATGAGTCGCGTTTTTTACACATCTGCTTCACTTTCGTACCTATTTTGAGGACATGTTTCGCAAATCTTCGCTTGCATCTACGGCTCTTGTGCGACTGACGCTAGATCCAGCGGTGTGGGTAATTCTGGGGTTGTTGCTGCCATCTGTTGATTTAGTGATGAACTGAAATGTGGGATTCTCTTCTAGCGGGATTTCAAAGTTCATTAGTTGGTTTTTATGTTTTTCTATGTATATCCTCTCCCATATGACGAGTTCACTATGTTTTTGTACGTATTTTAGTAATTTTGTGCTATCTTCAATTTCATGATTTTCAGACCAGAAATGAGCTGCTATTGCGGACTTATCAATATTTTTGTATCTTAAGTGCCTGAAGTGTTCTTTCTTTCTAGTGCCTATGTTCCTTTTTGTCCTTCCTATGTAAATTTTTTCACAGTCTTTACACTTAATTTTGTAAATGCCTGACTTTTCCTCTGGTTTTATCTTATCAGTATTATTACTGTGAAGTAGGTTTTTAATGTTGTAATTGTTTTTTGGTGCCAATGTTATATTGTATTTCTTGAATATTTTTTGGAACTTTTTTGTGGCCCAGGGGTGGTAAGTAAATTTAGCAAATCTAGTTTCTTGTTTTATTGGTGTGAGAGCTGTGATCTGTTTTACTTTCTTTTGAAGTTTGAATAATTTTAGTTTTTTATCTACAAGGTTTTTTCCATATCCATTTTTGATTGCAGTTTTTAAGATTTGATGGTATTCGTTTTGATATTCTTGTTGGCTGAGAGGTAGATTTACTAATCTGTGTGTTAGACTGTTGATGGTTGCATGTTTGTGTGGAATTGGGTTGAAACTATTTGCTTTGATGTAATTATCTGTGTGTGTTGCTTTTCTATGAATGCCAAATTCTAGTTTTTCATTGCCTTTTTTGATTTTAAGGTCTAAAAAAGGTAGAGTACAGTCCTCTTCAGTTTCTACTGTGAATTGTATGCTGGGTTCTTGCAGGTTGAGTAGTTTCAAAGCATCATCTATTAGTTTGTAGGGCACTATTGCAAAGATGTCGTCTACGTATCTGTATCTACAGATACGTAGACGACATCTTTGCAATAGTGCCCTACAAACTAATAGATGATGCTTTGAAACTACTCAACCTGCAAGACAGATACGTAGACGACATCTTTGCAATAGTGCCCTACAAACTAATAGATGATGCTTTGAAACTACTCAACCTGCAAGAACCCAGCATACAATTCACAGTAGAAACTGAAGAGGACTGTACTCTACCTTTTTTAGACCTTAAAATCAAAAAAGGCAATGAAAAACTAGAATTTGGCATTCATAGAAAAGCAACACACACAGATAATTACATCAAAGCAAATAGTTTCAACCCAATTCCACACAAACATGCAACCATCAACAGTCTAACACACAGATTAGTAAATCTACCTCTCAGCCAACAAGAATATCAAAACGAATACCATCAAATCTTAAAAACTGCAATCAAAAATGGATATGGAAAAAACCTTGTAGATAAAAAACTAAAATTATTCAAACTTCAAAAGAAAGTAAAACAGATCACAGCTCTCACACCAATAAAACAAGAAACTAGATTTGCTAAATTTACTTACCACCCCTGGGCCACAAAAAAGTTCCAAAAAATATTCAAGAAATACAATATAACATTGGCACCAAAAAACAATTACAACATTAAAAACCTACTTCACAGTAATAATACTGATAAGATAAAACCAGAGGAAAAGTCAGGCATTTACAAAATTAAGTGTAAAGACTGTGAAAAAATTTACATAGGAAGGACAAAAAGGAACATAGGCACTAGAAAGAAAGAACACTTCAGGCACTTAAGATACAAAAATATTGATAAGTCCGCAATAGCAGCTCATTTCTGGTCTGAAAATCATGAAATTGAAGATAGCACAAAATTACTAAAATACGTACAAAAACATAGTGAACTCGTCATATGGGAGAGGATATACATAGAAAAACATAAAAACCAACTAATGAACTTTGAAATCCCGCTAGAAGAGAATCCCACATTTCAGTTCATCACTAAATCAACAGATGGCAGCAACAACCCCAGAATTACCCACACCGCTGGATCTAGCGTCAGTCGCACAAGAGCCGTAGATGCAAGCGAAGATTTGCGAAACATGTCCTCAAAATAGGTACGAAAGTGAAGCAGATGTGTAAAAAACGCGACTCATCTAAAATTTAATAATTTTTCGCTTCACTGTGGTGTTCCAATACAGTTGAATCTCGATATGGTTAGCTAATAATTAACCTCAAAATTGCTCAAAATGAAATGGCGTACGTGTTAAAGCTTAACATATTAGCCACTAAATGTCACAGTGTGTAGCGCATTTCCTGTTTCAAATTTGTCATCTGTGTTTACGAAATAGGCAAAACCTACCGAATGAGGAATTGGGATCCGAACGCTCAAGAAATCTTGCGCATATAGTAGGTATTCCAGTATAAACAGTCTCCAGTTATTTTATTTATTAATCTGGCTCAAAGGTAGCAAATGACATAGAATAACAAATGTATTTGATAATATAATGCATAACTGCTAAATAGAAATGCTGATACAGTTATGTATAAAGGAGGAAACCCTCCAGAAACTGTAGAACATCAGAATGAAAATATAATATTACAGAAGGATAAATATGTATGCAGAACTTTAGATTTGAAGAAAACCAATTCATAGAAAAAATTAAAGGAAAGTTGTGGAGATTATGAGGAAAATTGGTGTGGATTGGAAAGATAGAATATTTTACGAGTAATCTTATGAAATAACGAAGTACTGTCAAGATAGCTGAGGATATATCAGGGAGAAACAGTGGAAAATAGAGAGGGAGAGAGAGAGAAGGAGAGAGAGAGAGAGAAGGAGAGAGAGAGAGAGAAGGAGAGAGAGAGAGAGAGAGAGAGAGAGAGAAACTACAATGGAGATGCCCCTAATCACTTATGCTGTTCAACAACTACTAGGAGAATTTGGCAAAGACTGTTTTCAGAACAAGAAGAATAAAGTATATAAAATCTGCTAGTGAAAGAGAAAAAAAATTTATAAAATATACCAGTGAAGCCTAATTACCGCGCAAGGTATGGGGACAAAACAGAGTGGTGTGGATGGTCATTGAAAGGAAAAGAAATCAGAAGCACTTGTAAATTCGAAATGAGCCACTGTCCTCCACAGGAGAGTCAGTCTCCGAGGCCTGAGATGCAGAGGACAAAAGTTCCCACACCCTTCCTGGACAGGTTTATGACACCCCAAGTCAGTACAGTTACAGACCATTCTAAAACGTTCTGACGGCTTCTACTTTTGTGAATGAATCTTCTCGGTTTTAGTATACAGAGTGAATAGGACGCATGTGTTTTAAACGGTTCTGCTCCTTGTGTAGCAGGCGTTCTCTGCCACACATTCGCTGTCCTTGTCGCACTGTGTAAGATAACGCATTCCTTTCAGGGACCTTCTTTGCGTCGCTGGACAGTACACATTGGTGCCAATGAAGACTTTGAGATTCTTAGCATGTAATGTAAAAAAATCTTCGTTTGGCGTTTGGTCCATTACGGGAATTGCTTGCCCTGCACAGCAGGTTTTTGTTTCACTTGCACTTTTCCTCCATTCCGTGTACCAGCTAATCATTTGACATGTAATCGTACGAGATTGATACTTGTGAGATCACATTTTAATGTTACAATGTAATAGGTGTTATATAATGCCAAAAGGATATTATACCTTAGCCAGTAGACTCCACGTATCGTAAGGTTCCTATGTGACATAAACGCAGTGATTCTCTGCTGTTAGAGCGTGTTGCAGAGAAATGGTTCAACATTTTGGGAATAGATTTAGTGAAACGGAATATATTCTTGATAATAAAAAGAACAAATACAAATCAAGGACTTGCCTTTGGTATTAGCAAATTATGAATTGTCACTGCTTGCACTTCTCGTTTGGTTACTTCTTTACTTGCGGCTAGTGGCTTTTCAGGTTGCTTCTTAAATGATCGCGGGTTCCACCATTTTGCATAAGTCGTTTGATGTGTAGAGGTGAAGGTTTTTCTTTGTTCGCGCAGGTAGTAAACTATTCCTAACCTATTGGGATTCCAGTAGAAGCTTAGCCGCCCTTGTCCAGCATAGACTTTATGTAATGGGCGAAGAACAATGTCCGTAAGAAGGTAGGCGTGTTCAGAAACGAATGCACTTGCGGGATAGTATCGGCAGACAGAAGCTTTTACCATCAGCCGGTATTGATTACATTATGGTAAAAATAGGCTTCCGGTTGTTGCGGCTTCTCGCAAGGAGCAGCTTGAAATGGTTTCCATGTTCCATTAGGCTCACCGACAGCCTCATGTCGAAATTAATCGGTGTCATTTTCATCTCTACGTGACGAGGTACGCCGAAGGTTATCTCTCAGTAACCTTGGAAGTGGCCGTTGCTGGTAAATTAAAGGCACTAAGATAGCAACTTGCCAACTGGTGTTCGTATTGAATGCTGTGGAATTTCTCTCCCTTCGCTTCAAAACGTTTATTTATTCTCCACTTTGCTTTGTTGATTTTAAATCACTTTTTAGTTTGAAAAGGATATCTTCTCAGTGAAGCAACTCGACGAACGGCTATTAAATCCAATAGTTCTTTTTTTACTACTTCAATATTCTATTTGTTACTCTTATTACATATTAGTTAGAGGAAGAATTGCGCATCACCACGCTTTTGGTTTCTTAGTGTGTGTCAAAGAGAGGAAGAGAAGGGAGCAGAAATTGATCGAGGAACGAAAGTCTGATAAATACAAAAGTTGGTATTTAAATGGAACATCTTCCAAATGACATGAAGGTTTTCGGGGGAGGGGGGATGTGTAGTGTTTAACGCCCGCTTTTACTACATACGGCATCGCAGGCGATGGCACTGATGATACATGAGATTAAGATGGAGCACCGGTGGAATGAGATGGCGGGGAAAACCGGAGATCCCGGAGAAAACCCTCCCCATCGCCGTGTTGTCCACCACAAATCTCACTTTGCGGTCGCCTGGGATCGAACCCAGGCCGCCTTGGTGAGAGCCAAGCAGTCTAACCACTGAGCTACGGCGCGGCCTTCGGGGGGGGGGGGGGGAGGCATCACGCTTACGTGGAAAATGTTTTGTTGTTTCTGATTTTCTCAAAAGTGCCTTCGATCTTTTTTTGTACTTAGGAAAAGATAATATTTTCATATAACTTTTCTTACGGTATTAGCCCTTTTCGAAATCTTCAGTGTTGCAAATTTTCAGTTTTCCAAAAGCATTATCTAACGGATAAGGTTGAAAGTGTGGAATTCTTTTCTTACCCCTTTCCATCGCAGGAGCTGTTCTGCTGACGCGGTACAACATTTCAATTTTTTTTTTTTAATTTACCTCCAACGTTAAGTCATATCGGACAATGAACTAAATGGGTGAAACGATACTCAAATTAGAGCAGGATTCATAGCGTTTTGAGTTACCTGACATTTGTTTTTCAGGATAAGGGAAAACCCCAGAAAAGAAACTTACCCAGATAATTCACCCTGACCGACATTCGAGCTCGGAACCTCTTCTACGCGAGGTAGACACGCTACGTGAGATATATAGGTGGGGGAATTCTGTTCATGTAGCATTGTCGTATTTCAAATTATAGCTATACCAAACATTGTAGATCAGTGTAAGTTGCCCAGAAGTGCCTTTTGTATTAAAATTAGAGCATTCAGCGGATATATGTTAATTTGTCATGGGGAGACTAGATAGGTTAGATAGATCGGAGGGGACACCTGGCACCTCGATGCTTAAGGGATATTTTGTGCGTACACTCCCGGGAGAGAAATGAGATTTTAAAGACCAGTGGCTGGATACTGTGTTAGATCATAAAACAAATGAAGGAATAAGAGAAGAATTAAACATTTTTAACTTAAAAGGAAGGTTTAAGCAGAATAAAGAAAACTAGTGACAATATATAAAGAGGATGAACAAGGATAGATTACGTAGAACAGCGACAGAGTGCTTTCCAACAGGTAAGAGAGAAATAGGAATACCTAGGAAGAGATGGAGAGATATTGATTAATGAGGACGAAACAGATTCTAAGATCCAAACCTTGAATGATGATAATGGCCCCCGGGAGGAACGGATGAGATGAGGAACCGTAGGAACTCTGGGTGCTGCAGGACCGTCCAATGAGGTGCAGAGTTCCATGGCAGTTACAGGCTTGACCACCCAGCTCAGCGGCGACCCGTCCAAGGCATGAAGTGCCTCCAGTAGGAACCAGGGGACAAACCAGCGGCGGAGGTTCGGCCACCCTCTGACAGAGGCGAGAAGTTCCAGATCGCAGACCGCTATGCCACTTGCCCGCCATCGACCGACACACAATCTCGGAGCCAACCTGTAATTTCAAAGAGAGAGATGAAAGGAAATGGGGGAGAGGAGAATCGTTGTAGAAGGCATCATATCAGCATTCGTCATGCCCACCAGGAAAAACCACGGAAAAATCCATGGTCATTGTGAGCGGACACCGGGAATCAAACCTGGGGCTTCCCGAATGTGAGTCTCACGCAATACCAGGAGCTATCTCGCTCGGTTATAGCATAACTCACATGTGTGAGTTTATATCCTATTTTATCATTATATGACTTTAGTCATCTTAATTCCTATCGTCATATAGAATATACAAATTCACAATAACATCCATATTTCACAAAGTCTGCGAAGGATAGGAAATGACAATAAAAGACCAAAGCTTGTAGGTAGCCAAGAATTGTTTCTCATGCTTAAGAAACCGGAACTCTGACCACTGGATCGCAGGAACAGCCTTCAGTGTTGTTTGTTCCTTTGTTCTTCTGTCTCATTTTAAACGGTTATTCTTAATCCCGTCAGCTTTTATGCTATAAACTCCAACTCACCATATGTAGAACTGAAACATCTGATTGTATGCATGAGTGGATTACTTCCATCGCATTTTTGTAATACGACTCTTAAGTTCTACTCATCATACTTTAATTCCACTCGTGCTCCTTTCGCACTCTTCTATTGGTATTCTTCAACATTTAGAAGGGATGCAAATTTCTTAAAAGTTACTAAGATTCCTCTGTACATAAACCACACCGGAAAGTGCATCTAAAACAATCCTAAGGACAGAAATTAGCCGTAACAAATATGCCCTGTATGCACATTTATATAATTTGTAGCTGAATTTTCCAAATTCAGTTTTGGGAAATAAAATCTATTTTTTCCATTTATTTACTTTCCCATCGTTAAGCCTTACCGGACGGTGAAATGATGCTCAAATGGGCTTCTGGTCCATAGAGCGTAGAGTTACCCACCGTTCATCTTTCAGAATAAGGGAAAACCCGTAAAAACCTTCTCCGGTTAACTCAGCTTGACCGAGACTCAAACTTGGGGTCTCTTGAACGCTATAGAGGCGTGCAGTAAAATTTGATATATTCATAATTTAGATGAGCGAAATATATTTTAGGAGGGGTACACGCGAATGATAGGTCCGTAGTTGGACACCCATTTGAACAAGTTATATTGCTCAAGGCTTATTATCTACGCGCCACAAACAGTAGAAAAAGAGGGACCGAAACAATTGCCCATCATATGTTTAGTACTTGCGGTCGCATTGAAGCATAAATTTTACTAATCACCGCGATATTAATCAGTGCTAGCCGACGAAATTTAGTGATAAACAATACTGGCGGGATGATGTCATTGAGAGAATAGTTACAGCACTCCTTATAGCTTAATTCTCCCAGAAGTGGTCGCTTTCAGCTGTGTATACCGGAGTACAACGCTTATTAAGAGGTGCTTTATCTACAGAAGAACGGCCCTTGTGTAATTCGGTACTTCTAACAACTCAGGAAGTCCGGCATATCTCGTAATCAGGATGAATTGTGCTTCTGTGCTGATGCATTTTATGACAGAAGAAGTTACGGCCAATAAGCGTGAAGATATTATTGAAATGCTTTCCGTCTGATAAACCTCGTTGTTGTTTTTGCTTAGAATGTTTCTAAAAGTAGGCACATCTATTTTTCTCCTTCCCTTTCTTGTTATTCTATTTTGAA
The DNA here is from genome assembly GCA_030765055.1 of Mantis religiosa. Classification (NCBI taxonomy): domain Eukaryota; kingdom Metazoa; phylum Arthropoda; class Insecta; order Mantodea; family Mantidae; genus Mantis; species Mantis religiosa. The sequence goes on along the minus strand of CM060959.1, from coordinate 57,466,148 downwards.
ATGCCCGATCACATTTGAAAACTTCTTTCATTCAATTATTATTGGTGAAACATCATCTTATTATTGATGTTCGTACTGCCAAGCTGTCGTTTCATTGTGTCATTGCCATGTTTACTCGCTATCCATCTGCAAGGCAAGATCATACCCTCGGTGGATCATATGGTGAACATTTGAATATAACACTTACAAGATTAAATCCGTAATAATCACGTTGTATAGAAGTACCTAAAACTGCGGTAAATTAGCTGCTTGAAAACAATCAGTACATTCATGTTGAAACGTGCGTAAATTTCCACCAAACCCGTAGTTGTTACAACACCGGTGACGTGCATCTTGACAGTAATGCACGATTACCTGACTGGCTACCGTCTTGACGAGCCCCTTTAAGTTGATGATACACCGGACTAGTGTAATGACTAGGTAATTTCTAATCGACCATAAGCCTCGTCCTTGAATCTGCCACCATCCTTTTTTTCATTTGAGTGTCGTGGAGTTACCCGAAAAAAATCATGACGTGTGGCTGTTTCACCTGCAATTAGAAATTTATTTTAAGAAGCCTTCAAACTTTTGGTGAATGGTTATTGACCCTACAAGAAAAATAAACAAATGAAAAACATTAGAAATCTCAGTTTTAACTTCACAATACACGGTGTTCATTTTTATCTGTAATTTTACCGCCCAAAATTTGACTTCATCAATAGCATCGCTGATGGAGCGAGATTATATACGATTCCGTTAAGGGTTTGCGATCGTATTAGATGTGTTGACAGCAACTTTGAGTCCTCCCTCTACTGACAGGTGAAGACAATATTCTTTATTTATAACTTTGAAGGATATTAGTTTAATTTAACTTAAAGTCTTAATATATAGACAGAATTAAAGTGCATGGCCGCAGTATTTTGACTGTGCAAAGGTAGCATAATCATTAGTCTTTTAATTGAAGGCTGGTGGGACTTTGAGAGGTGGGTCTGCACGCGTAAAATAAAGGTACGTAATATCGCCTGGTACGTAGATAGGATTATTGTTTATAAAAAAATAACTATGTACTGCATTGCAGTCCACTGCAAAGCTAATTATGCAGCCGTAAAAGTAGACCATAAAGAATATACGAAATGATAAGTCAATGAACACTTAGTTCACAATCAACATCTGTTATCCTGTTACAGTAGACATATGGATATTGTAAACCTGCCACATAAAATAGAAATATTTCAATTTTATCTCAATTCTTTTCTATCACCCACAGTTTTCTCACGATGTAACTTCATTATAAACCAGAAAATTAGTAGAACATGTTCTAACATAAATTAGTGTTACAATAAATACAGAGCTTTTATCCAAGTCTAAACAAGAAAATATTTCTAGTACATGGTCTTATGTGTGCATTTTCTTATATTTCATTTTCCCCTTCCCCTTAAAAACTATTGCGAGAAGGTATGCTTGAGGCCTTTCTGTCATAACATTTATTGCTTCTAGATTGGGACTAGTCACTTTATAGCGTCCAGTGCCTTTCTTTTTGCGAGTAACTGATCCTATACCTTGGAAATGATTGATGCACCTTTTGGTTTTAAAAGACATAAGGATACCAACATTAATAGACATTTTAATTAAGCGTGAGAATGACATCTTTATATAGTATACTGAAAAAACGTAAGACGTTTATGTTTCAAACAAAAGTAAGCCAATTTGACGGTACCTGGACACTTTTGATAACGTTATGCTCCGAGGGACTTGTCTGAATGCCGGATAGCTATGCATAAATTCCTCTATGCAGCGGTTTAAACTATATATGTCGCACCAATTTTGATGCCGGTACGAAAGTAGCATTCAAACATGAAGACGCGGTAGTCTGTGTTCATATCCAGGGGAAACTGGTTGTATTAGTTATCAGAGCAACCATACTGAGAGCGCTGTAATTTGCCTACTGTTCCGCAGAAATTACCGCTTCTTCTCCGTAGAGGGCACTATGATTTCACGATTGACTCACCAGTCAACTATGACGTCATTCTTGCTTAATCGGAGGGCGAGAAATAACGAATAAAAATGAACACCGTGTATATACTAAATTATAATTTTTAAATTGTGTCCCGAGACTGTATTACTATGTCTTGAAGCTTGGAAAAATTGAAAACCTTTTTGGGTTCAGTGGGAAATCGCAACATATCTTTCTTTTAATCTTAGACTGGGTTGTGGAACTGCTTAAAGGCTGTCTAGAAATTGTGGCTTATATAATATTTTATTATAAGGTACTGAGGCCGAGGGTGCATGGTATGGTTTATCTTCAGTTCTTGGCAGAATTGAAATAAGTGATTGCAGATACATTTTAAAACTAATTAATCTCAGAGATGGCTTGGAAAAAGCAGAGCAGCAGAAAGAAAGACGATTTTGATAAGTAGGAGACGCCAAGAAAAAGGCAGCGTTCGGAGAATTTCAAAGAAATTCTTCAAGAAAGATTGCTGTAATGAAGCCAAAGCATACTGAAGATAAGAGTCAGACAGCCTTGAAGGGGAAACAGCAGCAGTGAGGGATCGAACATGGATCACTCCTGAAAGCGTGGACGGGTATGGCCATCGTAGTTTTGTTTTGGGGAACAAAGAGGGCAGGGTTATTAACGTTAAGAAACCGCAAACAACAGAGCCAAGCGATAACAAATGTCCGGCCGTTAATTATTCGTGAAGCTTGTGGTTATGCGGCGCATTAGCATAGCGCCATTTCTTCACGTGGTAAATTTGTCAGCCGCCTGGGGCTTTCGGCACTCTCTTTGTCAAAATCACAATGCTCGAGTCGCAGTGCTGTGGGGAACAACACAGTCCAAGAAGTATGCACAAGGTCTCGTGAGGTTGAAAACTGCGTATGTTACATCCGTACGTGTCACTAGACGCTAAAGTCGTTCCATAATCTTAAGCGGGGCACAGATTTTGATTATTTAGTAACATCAAAACTGAGCTTTGTTTAATTTGTTAAAATTACGTAGAGCGCTCGCCTCTGGCGTGGAGGACCCGGGTTCGATCTGCGATACCGGCAAGGGGATTCCCCTCCGAGGTCTGGTTCGGAGTACACTCAGCCTCGTGTTGCTGATGGAAAGGTAGTGTTCCTAAAAAGTCAAGTATGTGCTTATGGTCGGTAGAGTCGGCGCTATGCTCTTTCGTGGCTGGAGGACGCTGTGGCCGGGCGATAGGGTACCCTCTGATAAGGGAGATGCTCAAGGAATTATTATAATTATCGTTATTAATATTAGAATAAATGTGCATAAAATTATAAATTAACTTATAGTGTTATACAAATATAATATAACATAACATCATATTACATAGAAAATGAAGCTAGTTACAGTGAAATAATAAATATTACAGAAATAAAAATAATTGTTAATGAATCTCCACTTATCATTACGAATTTGATGTTAATACTTCTTTCATCTTTTTAAAATAGTTTTTAAAAAGAAGAAAGAAGTATTAACATTAACTTTGTAAAGATAAGTGGAGATTCATTAACAAATATTTTTATTTGTGTAATATAACAATCACTTTTTTTAGTTAATTGGTGGAAATTAATCATTTCTCCACACTAGCCGCATATAGGTTAAGGTTTTTGATAGAGTCAACATGAAAAATTCAATGCCATGGCCGGGATTTGAACCACGGATCTCCCGGTTTCCGTCCAGTCGCTCTTAACATTTGAGCTGTCATGGCCAATGTGCCGCCCTGACATTAAATTCTCCAGTTGACGCGTATATTTTCCCGTTAGACCACTAGGGGCTCTCGCATCCGAGATATGCCATTTGTGGCGACTTACTATCGTAAGTACTTAAGTCCCAGGCTTCATCATTTAACTCTTATTATTTTAGATAATTGATGGAAATTAATCATTTCTCCACACTAGTCGTATATAGGCTAAGGTTTTTGATATACTCAAATATACGAGTCAACTGAGAATTTAATGTCAGGATGCACGTTGGCCATGGTAGCTCAAAGGTTAAGAGCGACTGGAGGGAAACCGGGAGATCCGTGGTTCAAATGCCGGCCATGGCATTGAATTTTTCATGTTCACTCTATCAATAACAATCACTTGTTTGTGTCGTGCCCATTCGGGATGCAAACTATTGTAATGCCAGTTTATTTTATTGTCTACTTCATTTGATCGAGATTATCGTTTGAAGAAAGAGCATATGGCATATTTCCTTGTAGATACAAAGGGAAAGAACGCATTCGGATAGTAGATATAAACTTCAAAAGTGACAAGGTTGTCCTTACTGTGAACGGTGCAGCTTGGGCCCTTAGATGCACACTTTCAAAGTTAAAAGATTACAATCAGTGGACCGAGATAATGGAATCAATGCCTTTTATTTGGTCACAAATTTCTCAATTTATTTTCATTGGCATTGAGCGAAAAGGCTCTGTGCTAAAGCGTGAGTTTTGTGTTCAGGAGGTCCGTGTTTCAAATTCTGTCAGAACCTTCCTCCTGCCTGAGTCCTGTAACTGGCAAATACCAAGAAAGTATCTTAAAGTTATGCCGGGAAGTTTCCTTCCCATATTTCTTTCCATAATATTTCGTTGCATGTGCAATCAGTATTTATCGCCGCATAGAGTATCGATTGTTTTTCGTTTTCTTTCTTCCATGTACTCTAATGTTGACCTTTGACCCTGTCTATTTATTTTACTGTTTTGAGATATATCTTACTGCCGTGGAATGTTCTAAAATTTTAAATTTGTAACAAACTAACCTTGTTGTTTACATTAATGTTATCAGCTCCCAAAGTTTGTCGGTCTAAGTTTGGGACATCCTGTATATATTTGTCGCACCAGGATTCACTGCCTCTGTTGCTAGCATGTTTAAATACCCCAAAGCAAAATACGAATGAGTTGTTCATATGAAGAGCTTTTCTTCTGTCTTCTGTATTACTTTTGAAATATACTAGTGACTAATCGCAGCTAAGCTGCGAACTAAAGAGCAGCTGTTGAAAACCAATGTATTTATCAAGTCTGTTCATATACCTTCTGAATTGCACAGTGCTGGGTCGTGTTCTGGATCGAACAACCCTTAGTATCTACTATATCATACCACTACTGACATCATCTTAACTAAGGACTCGTTATTAACCATAGACTACAAATGCTAGTACAGCTTATGGTAGGTATCCCTTCTAGGTCCCCGTCATTTCGGATCAATGGATGATTTATTGCATGGTTTTAACATTTTACAACAGACGATCTTGTATATATTACGAACGTTTAGTGATTGTGCCTGATGTGTAGTGGTCCGCACACTCATGTTTATCCCACGTATGGTATCTTAGGTGAAATTTAAGTAGTCTAGTTAGCAGAGTGCAAATTTACAAAAAAATTTACCCTCTCAATGATAACCTCATATTTGCTTCTACAGTTGGCACCATGGATGTAGCAACATTTGATTTTGACTTAACTTACTTGTTGATGTGCTTGAAGAATATGATGATAAAGACGCATATAATGGATAATTTAATGAAAAAGTAGATTTTCTTAATAAGATAATGATGTGTGCCCGGTGATGGTGACGTAGGCGCGGACTTTGAAGCAGCTAGTGAGGAAAATAAGAAATCCGAGTTAGAATCTCTAGAAACGCATAGGACTTTAAGCAAGGAACTAACACTGAGTACTCAAACAAGTGATTCTGGTTCCGAAAATAATAATTTAGCTTTGGATTCTAAAATATTTTGCCAAAGGAGTTGGTTGTCGTGGAAAATGGGCAGTTCATATCCAGAAAGCTCGAAAATAGAAGAGTTCGCTTAGCACGAAACTTGGTGTGCTTTTGTCCCGTTGTTGGAATTTCGAAAATGCAAACACAATAAAAGATCCTTTTTGTTTGTTTATAGATGATAGGACCACTAATGTTATTATCAAGATCAACAAGAAAATTGATTTAGTAGTTCCTAATTATAAGGTTGCCACTAACACCATTTGTCATGTAACAAGAGAAGAAATTGACTCACTGGTGGTGTTAGCGTTGACAGCTGTAATGAAACCATTTGGTATTAAGGGAGTTGTTTGATAATACTTTTTGTGGCATAACATATAAATCTGTTATGAATAGTGACAGGTTTGAATTTATCCTAAACTGTTTGAAATTCGATGATCTTAATACTTAAAACGAAAAAGCTGACAACTTGGTTTAAATGTAACGAACATGAGATCTTAAATTGAAAATAACAAAATTAGTTACGTATCAGGATTTTTTTTTTTTTTTTTTTTTTTTTGCACTGTTGGTGAACACTTTTGGTCTTTGCCTATTCATGTGCATTACATCCGCCAACCAACTCTTTCTTAGTGTTTTCTGCTTCAAATTTGGGGTGCGCATTAAAACGGTGATATTTTGTTTGCTTATCTTTTATATGGGATTACGCAGTTTATTTTTTGTGTTTTATGGTTAAAATTATTTTGACAGTCGATTCTGTGCATTGCGTTTAAATGCAGTCATTGTAGCGGAATATGTGCAATTATTGCATTAATGTGTAGAAAGTCTCAGGTTTAACAAATTTGTCTTGATCATTGCTTCATTATTATTGTATTTTTATCTCTACTTGTGATTATAAATAGGATTGTCACGTTTTATCATTAAAACATTCAAATGTAGCACGAACTGTGGCTCTAAACGATGATGGGCAAAATACGAGGAATGAACCACGGTTCATGATGGCGTAAAACGGTCTAGAGATACACTGAAATGCACTAGAAGACCACATTCGGGTTCTCCAAAAACTACAAACCGCAATTATCCTGCCAACTACGATGTAGCTCATCAAATGTCAACTTGCATGGACGTTCGATTTCGGTCAAAACCAATAGAAGAATATTAAAACCAAGCAAACTGATTCCGAGCAGATTTGACGCTAGTTCCAGTTTGCTCAGAATACACTGACTGTATTTTGCAAATGATTCCAGGGATTGTGAAATGGACGGTTGTGTTTATTCATAATCTGCGCTCACCTGATGGACGTGAAAAAGTTGGATGAAGGAGAACGATGTTCACAATCCTGCATTTCCGAAAGTGATGGCTTGGGCAGGAGTTTTTATGATTCTCGTACTGAGATAGCGTTGGTAGAAAGTGGCAATCTAGCCCAAGTGCGCAAATGAATGTCTCATTACTCATGTTGTACTATTTGGTCCATTTATAAGCGATAATTTTCTCTTGGTGAACGATAATGCACACGTATTGGCCATGCGGTCATAAATTATCTGCAAGAAGTAGGGATCCATGTGTAAACATGGCCGGCAAGGACTTCTGACTCGAATTCCATTGAATAAATGTGTGGGTCATGATTGAACGTTGTTTTAATACAACACTGCTGCTGAAATTTTACAGGAATTGAGGCAAACATTTCTTGAAGAAAGGAAGAATATTGCTCAAGTAGTCATAACTAACCTGATCGAAAGCGTACTAAAGCGTATGAATTCAAAGGAGGCAATATCCAATATTAAAATGCAATTTCGATGTTTCAAGAACCTAAACATATGCATACAGTTAAAACAAAAATGGTCATCCGATAAATTGTTCAAGTTTTCTCTCAGAGCTAACTTTTTGTTTGCATTTGTGAATTTTAATGTAATTTAAGTTTCTTATTAAAACAATATTTTATTTTGATAAGCATCCTATAATTCTATACTGAAGAACAACATTTAAGAACTGAAAACAGAATATAATCAAATGTGTGACCGATTTTTACCTCTTGAGAGTTTATATTTTAAAAGTGGTTCCATGTGTGATGGCTTTTAAGGCCAATCCTCTTATGATGATTATGAAAGAAAGAAAATAAGAGTAGCAAAAATGTAGTTGAAAAATTTCTGATGCGTTGCAGTCACACGATACTCTACTAACTTTTCTATAAATCAATATTTCAGCTCGTTCATGGTAATTCATATACACTTGGCACATTTTTTTGTAGTTGGTAAAGTGGTAGACGTTTAAGTTTGTCGCTATGCGATGGCTTTGAAATTCTATGCTTTCCGGAATACGACAAAAAAGAATGCCTTATAGTTTTAGAAAAGCATAAGTACCTATTTGGAAATTCAAATCAATAACAAAATGTATATATGCTCTATGGAAATCTGCATTTTTTGTGTAGTAAGTTTTAAAAAGAATTTACGGCCTTTAACTTTTTAATTCATATCGGACTATGAATGGAATGGGTGAAAGGATACTCAAATAGGCCCAGGGTCCATGGAGCTTAGAGTTACCCAACATTCGTCTTTTATGATAAGGGAAAACCTTATCCAGGTAACTTACCCTGACCGAGATTCGAACTCGGGACCTCTTGAACGTGAGGCAGACATGCTACCATCTACGCTACCGTGGCGGGCTGTAAGATTTTGTTCGTCTTCTGTCTTTTATAGTTGTTTAGAAGTCGTTCGGAATGAAAAGAACTTCAGAGAATATTCCAAAAATTTCAAGATATAGAATTAGTTTGTCATGAAAATATTTGAAGCATAGTATGTTAGGAAAATGGTTTAAAAACATTTGTGAGACAGTAAAAAGTTTCCACGAAAAGGGTAGCTTGGACAAAGTACATCAAAATTTGAATTTTAGGTACAAGTTTAGGTATGGAAGTTTTGGGTTGAATATTAGTACTACCTGTGCTTTATGTAAATGGCAGTGAAAATACAAATGGGCACTTCCTAGCAAAACGTAGCTATCGATGGCGGGTGAACAGAGATTCAGCTTTTAGATCAAAAGCTTTTACACCTTGTTTTATATTTATGTACCGCATTCCCTGTGAATGTGGGACACCGTATATATGACAAACCGGAAGGACCATCGCTACCATAATAATCGAACATGAACGGAGCATTCGTTTAATGCAACCTGAGAGGTCTAGGATGGCAGAGCATTGTTTTGATTACGACCATAGAGCCAATTTTCGGGAGACGGCCATCTTTGCAATATGCAACAGTTACTGGGAGCGGAGAATTAAGAAAGGAGCACTCTTAATCGTGATGCTGGATTTCAGTTCAGCTCCTTTTGGTAACCGGCCTGAAAATGGAAATCCGTCGATTGAAGAAGCAAAGATCAATACAGCTTGATAATCAAGTTAAGTAGGTACGTTTTTTTTTTGACACAATTTTATTTACTCACGCCATCTCCTGACCTGGCATTTAATTTACTGAAAACAGTCTTTTGTTCAGTAATGCGAAATTTGATAGTGTTTTGTCTTTATATTTGTGTTATATCCAGTGTTTCATTTGTTGTTATAACATTTTATAAATATCCTGATGATGGGAGAGACGCACACTCCCGAAACGTCCATATCTAATCGTCTTTTCACCTAGCTTGCTGCCCGAGAAGAAAGTGAGCAGGGTAATGTATTGTACAAATATTGAATAAATGTTTAAATGCCGAGAAATAAAAAGTAGCTTGATGTATGGAAACCCATAAGAAATAAGAAACGTTATTGCGAAACCGGTGTTATAGAAATATCTCTTCAGCATCAGCTACTTCGATGGAATCTGTGGCCGTTATTCATGACTTGCTGTTTGCCGACCTGATAGGAGAATTGTTTTTTCTGTTTATGCAGCGCGAGGGAAGCAGCCCTCGGACCAGTGGGGAGCAGGCGGATGGGAGGACACCGTCACACTCCTGGTATCTTTGGTCACTGCCCTGGGTGTGATGCTCATCCTGTTGGGAGTATGCTTAGTTGTGGTATGTCGACGTCGCAAACGTCGAGCTCCAGTCGCTCCGCCCCGCAACTCCGCACCTCCGCTCATCTACGACCCCGATCGTGTCGCCCTCATAACGGACGGCGCTCAGCTTGGTGAGGTAAGACAATCGCCTTATGTGACATGGATACTGCACACTGAAGCTCATTTGGAAAATAGAGTAATCAAATCTCCACGGCTTTTGGTAATGTCCAGGTTACACGAACGTTTAAAAAAATACTCTTCACTGTGCAAACACGTAGTTTCCTTATTTATTGGTTGCTAGTAACACAATTTCCTGTATATAATGACTTGAAGCATGCTTCTTCATCTTATGCTTTTGTTCTCTCTGCTATATTCTGCAGTTCATTATTCCTTCATTCGAAAGTATAATTCTCTCCTTGTTCTCTCTAGACAATGAGGGATGCTATTCAGTCACTTCAAATTGCAAAATAACAGATCGTAAAAGAACGGTAATTCACTCGGAGTTGGAATTACTTTTCTTCTTATTAGGGGAATATATCCATTGGGCATCGTAAAAGTGGCACTTGGACTCTGTTATTTTGTAAACTAGAATGTTGAGACTCGCCCATTGAAACAATTAACAGCTACTCCATACAAGCTTGTTACGTAGATATTTTAAAATAAAATTTAGTGGTAGTTAATTGAATCTGGGGACAGTATTAAGTAAGCTTACTGGAATGATGGAACGCAGGAGACCTTATGAACATATGTTCGAAATTTGACTATATGTGGAACTGTTAACATTATGTATTTATCTTCATTTAGTTCCCATCAGAGCAGAGTTTCAAAGCAATGCGTAATAGTATCGGCTATATAATCATTAAGGCGTCAAAGTATGGGTCGCCAAAACCTATCGCATGCGTTTAGAAAGTTTGACAGGCATCATTACAGATTAATATGCGTGGCCAGTAATCAGGTGCATTCTGGTCTCCAAAGGTAAATATTTAAGAGGATTCACTTCAGGAAGCCATGCTATGGTTCTGCTTCGATCCTTGTTTCTTCCAGCATTAGATAACAGTTTTCATGAAAATTCAGACTGGACCGAGCTCCATGGCTCATGCACTTAAATGTCTGTCTCCATTGTTACTCTACTCATCAACAGACCTCTAAAGCAAAACACAAATTGCCAATTATTGCAAAGATGAAGCATTTCCGAATGCATGTTCATAGGGGTAAGATTTTGTTCCCTGCCATATCAACAGCCAATCTCCAAGATTAATGTTATAATCTGTGAACACATTGGACTTGCTTTAAAGCTGAGAAAATACTATTTCCTGTATGATGGATATTTCCAGTACCCAAAATTTCTCTCCACATTTGATTGTAAACATGTATTATGTTCATTGTGTGGTTTAAAAATGTCCGTAAAGTTTATTAGAATGGGTTTTTAATGTGGGATTTCAGTCATAATATAGGCATTCACCTACGAAAGAAAAAATTTCAGAGTAGGTTCAGATCAATGAGAGATTACTTTCTAGAAGGCTGAATACGAGGTTTGAAAAATTCCAACTGGCCGAATGACGCAGTATAACTAAACACTTTGTGTTGAAAAACACCCATCATATGATTCCAATTTCAATCTTGCAGGTATGTCTTCTTTACTAAATTTAAGTGAGCCAATGAGGTGATTTCTGTGAAGCTCAGAAAGAGCGCATTCTAATTTTCCGGACTTAAACATTACGTAACCTGAGGATGAACAAATCAGAACAAATAAATTAATTTCAGACTTAGTCATCTGTAAGTAAGCGTATCCTGCAATAACGTATGTGAATTTAGTCCAGATGTTTAGCTTTAGATGATATTTAGGCAATGTATGAAATTAAGAGAATTAATGTATCATCTAGGAACCCTTGTGAAACTGAAGACGCGATTAACATACAAGTGACACTCAAAACTTAGTTTCACAAATGCACCCGGCCATGTCTCCAACATGTTCTACCAGCCTGAAGATGACATACAGGACATGGTTGACAATCTATGCTCATTATTTTAATGCAGATAAACATATGTCGACGTTTAATGTTGCCAATATTTTGCTTATAACTGTCGTCCTGTAAGTTACAACCTATACGTGTGATCTCCACATTGAATAAATAACGACATAGTATTTGAAAACGATGGTTTCTACCATATCATTTACAGCCTTTCATTGAAGTTAGGAATGTAAAACAAGCCACCATTTTAATGTCACAAAAAGTTGCTAAATGCAGAGTTTTTCCATAGGAGGTTCTTCGGACGAAATACACCAGTAAGCATTCGACCCTGTTTTGACTACATTGTTTACAATGTGACTGAAATAATATGCTGTTTGCCAATAAAGTTGGATACTATCCATTGGCTAACAGCTCTTTGTTTGGGAATTGTAGGCTGAAATATTAGCGAATTTGAATGTTACTTCCAGTTTTCTTTTTACACAACTTGAGAATTCAAAAAATAGGGCAGTATTAATACCCCTTGATCGTCTAATGTGATTCCCATGGAGATAAGAATGTGGTGATTGTTAGTATGGTGGACATTTCAATGGCTGATATAAGAGTAAGTGTTATTAAAGTGCAAATATGAACTAGACCAGTTAAATGCACAGCCTTGTGAACTGCTTCTCTCAATGGAGTTAGGATATTTTTGCATTCCCAAAAATTGCAAGTTAGAACCTTTAATAATTAATAGGGTTGTATGTAGTCTTAGTGCCAAAATATTAAGTTGTAGAGGTTTTATTGAGCTAAAGCACATAGATATTTTTATTCTTTCGAGTCCCAGAAACAGTTTTGACTATCTACGTATATATTTGTACTCACTGATCTCAAAAAGGAAAACGTTTAAAAATGAAGGAGTCAAATGTATGGGGCAAAGGCTCTCAGTAAATCACTGCAGATAATGATTTGAAAATGCTTCCAGTCCTATTAACCCACTTTAGGATTTCCTAACGGAATTAGCCTTCTTGTTTCAGTTTCCTATATGTCCTGTTCTGTTTTATGAATCTCACAAAACCTTTACTTCTTTGAACAGGCAGTCAGACTGTAAATCATTTGCTTTCTAATTGAATGTAAACTGTCAGGTAGCATACATTCTTGAGCATGCCCTAAAGAAACTTTAGAAAATAGTGAAAGGAAAACTTATATTTACTGCTGCCTCGTCCATCGAGGCATGCACCATTTTTTCTTACATTAAGGAAAGAATAAATCTGTTTAGAGTGTATTGTATAGGTTTTTGCTTTCAGAAAGGTAAGTAAATTCTTGAGCTCTTGATAGCAAATATTTATCTAGAATTTCAAAAATGCCTTCGAAGCGTTTGTCAGAATTCGTTAGATTTAGAACAAACTTTTATTAATTGCAGAAATGCTTAAGAGAGTGGAAATATGATGGCGATGCAAATTTCTTGCATTCACCTATTAAGGGGTATTACAAAGTTGTCAGCCAATAACGAGACTTGTATCCCAAAAGTTGAATGGCTTCATTTCTACCTACTGGAACCTCTGTTGCTAACCTTGGTGACAAATCGCTAGAAGTCATTTGCAACAACATTTAAAAATAACAACTAACGACTTTTCTGACAATTAGCGGGTTTTGGTTTATGGATGCATAGATTTGCCACTTACATATTGAAAGTTATGCACTCTGGAACATTTGTCTTGTTTTGCATTGATGTAACATTAAATAAATGCCTTCGGATTTGATTCTACCAAAACTTGAACCGAATGATATAAGCTTTTCATTGAACAGAGAGGTGCCAAACTGCTGAAATGCCTTTTCTGGATATATTAAATTGCCTTTGACTGACCTTCTTACCATTCTCTATAAAGTTCAGTGAATTACAAAAGCATAGTAATGACTGTACTTGTTTGCGGATGATTTAATCAATTTCATTAATTTAGTCAGCTGTAAGATAGCACTACTGCTGGACGGATGTTTCGGTTGTAACTACTAAAGTTGACAGCGGTCCATATTGAGAACCTTATTTAAGGTATGCATTTTAAAAATTGTCTGATTTAATTGATTACCATCCAATTGCTGAAACCATAAGCAGGCATTGCGGTGAATTTACCATGAAACAGCTGAATGCTGAGAAGCACAAACTCCCCAATTATTTTCAAATGCTACAAACATGCCTGTGCTATCAGCAAATAACCACTTGGAAATTGTGGTAGCTCTCACTGTTGATGTGCATCGGAATACATATGTGTCTTAACTCCAATCTTATAAAATAAATGAAACTTTACCAGACAGAGACTTGTTGTTATAAAAGTATAGACTCTATCAAATCCCTTTAAAGATCTCATGTTTTATGATAGTAATGATTTCCCTTTTAGATACCAATGATATTTAATTTTATATAACCACATTTAAGAAGCATTACATGCAGAATTACATGACTTTTAACCAATATTAATTGGCAACACTAGTTGGACTAAATACAGGTGCATTTTGCAAAGGAAACAGTAACCTGGACACTTTGTTTCAGCTAACAATAACGTTGAAGCATATATGCCTTCATTGCAGTGACCAGTAAAATAATATGCCTGAAGTTCAACATCTATCATACAGCACCATGCATTAAAATTCCATTGAAATTCCTGACTAGGCAACTTCACTTTTTCATAACTTAATGAGCCATAAAAGTAATAAAAAATACTCACTTCAAAATGGACAATCTAGGTTTATATTAATGACAAAGTTTCGTTGCTACATCCATGTTACTGCTGTTTGAATATCACAGGACAGGTTTGATCTTTGATTAAAATCTAAAGAAGCAGGTGCCTATGAATACACCAGAAAACAATAATGAAAACTGCTAATGTGATACCTACCCAGTCGTGTCAGATATGTACAATAAAGAAATAATGCAGAAAAATGCAACACAATCTGATTTCAGTAAACGTCAATGTAGAAGCTTGGCTTTTATTAATACGTGAATTTATTTTAAGTATAATTACTACATTACTTATTTTGGCACTTTATTTTAAATGTAAGTTATGTACAAAAAGTTGAATTAGTCATGTATTTGTTTCACTAACAAAACCCGATGAAAAAAAAATTGAAAACAAAATGACATTAATATGGTAAATAGCCATTGAAAATGTGTTTTGTTTAAAATATTAGCTTTGACAGGTATGTTATACTATGAGCATGGTTTTTATTCCTGTTAAGCTATTAGCACTACCTATTGGATATTCCAGCAAATTTCTCTGTTTGGTGAACCTGTCTGGTAGCATAACTATCTCTTAAACTTTTCATTGAATGACTCCATTGTGTAGTTCAGGACAGAAATATGTCACAATGTCTGGCATCAACCTGTTGCCTATGTAGATACTGCCACTCTCTTAAACATTTCCGCACCAATGATTAGGCCGTGATCCAAAATCATGAAAGTTGCTTTAACACCGAATATGAGAATTAGCCCTAAGTCATTGCCATGTATTATGGCTTTCTAATTTTCTCTCTTCTTTCATTCTCCTTATCCTCATTGTTATGTCTTTTGAGTCAAAATTATACTTATTATCTAATCCTTCTTTGTCTATTTGTGACATTAGAACGAATTTCAGAAACTCAATGTTCTTCAGTTATGCATGTTGCGCATCTCCTTAACTATTTTTAAAATTGCAATTTTTGTTTATTCTAAGAGCTTTTAATTTATAAAGGAAGTCAAATCACACATAGATAACCTCACTGTTTTAGAATACACTAAATATGCACTTGTAAATATTTGTCTTATAGTACACCTTATGTTTATTTCATCCTAGGGTAATTAACAATAAAGAAAATAATATATGAAAGAATGTGACATTACCAACCGTGAGCAATTTTAAGTTACTGGTTATACAGTTTTAATTTATATATATTGAAGGATTTGGTTTGAAATTCTCTAAATTACTAACTTAATTTTGTGTTTCGGAATATCACCTTTATGCAGTATTCTTACATCGGGCACCATATAGAGAAAATAAACAATTTACATTTTTCACCTTCATCAAATACATTGAAGGCGTACAAGAACTTAAAACTCACTTAAAATACATCATACTTCTCGGTGTACATATTCCTTCTTTCCTATGAGTAAGACTTGTAGTCTGGTAACTCCAGTCGCACACTACAAAATAGCTTTTAAACATCACCAGTTGTACATAATATGTAGATAATTTCATCCATATACTGAACTCAGCGAAATTTTCCGTTAAAAATTAGCATTCATAATTGTAAGCTTCTCATAGCCTTTCTCACAACCAACTTGCTTCAAATCCTCGCCACTCCGCCATGCGAACCTAAGTTTTCACTTAGGTTAGAACATAGAGCCTTCACGGTGTGGTTAATTGTAAAAACTTTAATTGCAGTTAGAAAGCGTAATTTTAAATACATATAAAGATATTTTGGTTTGCAATATTTTCCCAAATGCCACACATTAGCTTCATCTTGATATACCACATAGATTTCGGCAATTTTCGGTAGCTCTGGGGAATAATTTTAATTAAACAAGGTTTAGCAAAATCATCTTAGACGGTGGTTGAGCCAAAAGAACAGCTCATGGGGAATGACGAAATATGACAATCTAGCGAGGAGTGGAGGGATTGACAATGCATGCCTGTTAGCTTCAATACAGAGAGTAATTCTGATTTCGGCGTAGCTTGTTCTTTTGAGGGCGGAGAGGGAGTTGAAGCAAAGTGGTGGTGGGAGATGCTGATGAACGTCCGGTTTTGATTGTGTTGACGGGTTCCACAGTCGGCGCTGCCTAGCTATGAGGAGGCTGTGAGGGAGCGAACCAGTGTCCCCGGCGGTCTGCTGCCACACCGCTCCCACAGGGGGCCACATTGGACTGCCCTAGGTTCTGGGGGCCGCCGCCCGCGTGGGGACTCTGCACACGTCACTCGTCAGTCTTCTAGGTGAGTCACCCCCATATGTCGGTGAGGTGCATTCTCACCTTTGTCAACTGTAATTTTTGCCAATAGGGGATTTATACATATTATAACGCAGTGCGGCCACCGAACTTTCCCATCGCTATTCCTCTTTCTTTTCACCAAAATGTTCCTGAATTAACACCTGTTCTGGCAATAAATATAACGAACCAAACATTATTTGCATTCGTGCTCCTCGATGGCGAGACAGCGAACAATATGGATCAGATGAAGACTGTTTGGTAAGCAAGAGTGTCTGATATTGCCAGGACGGTTCACCGATAACACCTGCGATTTTAAAAGCAAGGGAAACCTTGGAATGTTCACAAAACGTGAATTTGCTAAGTTCATCTCCATCACGGATTACTTCAGAGTATTATCATAAAAACAGAAAGAATCTCCTTTTTAGATATATGCTCCTTCAATCCGAAAATCTTATCAGTGGCTACATCTTGCAAACAACGCCTGTTCATCATGAAAACTTGTGGCGTGTTTCGTAATCATACTTAAATTTCATTTTTGTCACAGAAATTGTCGTTTTATTTTCTGAGTGGAAAAATTGTCCAACCAAGACTTCAAACTGACTCAAACAGTGGATTCAACTTTCATCCACACAGTGTTTCAAGAAGTTCGTCCGCTTCATTGATGGGTATATTTGAATTAGTTTCTGGTAATGTTTGAAGGATATAGGGGAGAGTAGTACATTGGCGCTCAGCGGACAATGGCATTCATGTAATATTCTTGAGACAATGATTCTAACAGATACTGGATACCACTGACATATAGCGGACAGGACTAATGGGAGTAGAGACTCTGTATTTACATATTTACAGTCCGGGTAACGCACCAAAGGAGTATCGTGGCCGTGGAGAATGTATGCGGGTTTGTTGAGAAAAAGCGTGTTTTGTGTGAATTTCTTAGTGCAGATACACCAAGATCATTACAAGGCAACGGTGAATAGGTTTCTAAACATGTTTTATAAAGTACATAAGTTGAGAGTCCCTATTTATGGTTACCAATTGATACTTAGTCGATTTTGTGGTGCTGTGTTTGAAGCGTGTTTCTGATGATAAATCTAACATGTCGTGTGCGGATAATGGCGCTCAATCCTTAGCACTATTACCCAACAGGCGACTGCCATTGTCCAAAACATATTTGAATGTTAGAATTATTTTATCCAACGGATCACTTAAGGTGATACGGGATTTGTTACTTTCCATTAATCTATTGCCATAATACAAATAAATAGCAGCTCATGGGTTTCAATGCACCGGTATTTGGCCTCTAAACCCAGATCAGGTTAGTGATGAAGATTTGATGGTCGCAGAAAACTTACAATTACCGGTAGGCCAACAACCAGAGAATAACAGGCACTTTCTGTTGCGGACGAAGATCATGAAACATCGCCTAGTGGACCCACTCATCAAAGTACGCTTGTATTGGACAATACCTCAGCAACAACCAGTTCTACCGCCACTGAACCAACAATATCATACTGCTCTACCAATTTCTTGTTCCAGTTAGCAAAATTAGGCCTGTCCCTTCCTCGCCAATCACTTCTGTCTGTAGAGATCTAGAGACGCCCAAAAGCTCTACCAAAATTATTGTCGCAGATATTTCCCCCATTCCAGGTCCCTCAAATGTTTACAAGATGACCACTCGATGAGAGCCAAATAAAATGTCTCAGATTCTAACAGCCTCTTTAGTGGAGGAACAACTACAGGAAGCAGAGAGATGGCAATCCCTAAAAGGTTGCACAAGAACATTGGAACCAAAAGGAATAGCACCAAAAAGGCCGAAAAAGAACCCGAAAAGAAACGAAAAACAGGAAGGAAAATACTTTACCTAATAGCTCCAATAATTAAGACTCTATCAACTAATTAAATATATGTGACGATGATAAACTTGACGATTTGGAACCTGTATAAAAAGATATCTGTTTTATTTTGGAGAATTTGGATAAAATTACGAGCTGTGGTTCCGTTGTGTCTGCTGCTCTGAGTGGGCACATGAGGATTGCAGTGGAGCTGACACACCCGATAATTATAAATGCGATTATTGCATAAAGAAATATTAAAATGGTTTATTTAGTTTCGAGCGCCATTAATCGCACATGGCGGGCAATACCGCTTGACCCAACCTTTGATATTTGTTTATTTTCATGGCTTCCTGTTTAAATACATGTTTTGATTTGTATTCGTTTCATGTAGCTTGCAATTTATTGTTGTAAAACGATTTCTGTAATTATACTTAAGGTTGCTGAAAAATTTTTCGTAAGTGAGCGCCATTACCCTACTCTCCCCTACTTATGGTCTAGTATGAACTATACGGTACATAATTCTTAAAAAATGTATTGGAAATAATGAATTGGTAGATTAATGATGATTTGATGGATAGTGACGCCGAATGGCAAATGTGGAATTGCTTTAAAAGATGACAGACGGTAAACGATTCAGGCAGATACAAACAGCCGCGAAATCGTTGAGGAAATTAAATGCACATAGTAAATGAGTACAAAGTAAAGTTAAAGCATTGAAATACTGACTGCGAAGTACTCATGTCGATACTCATCAAATTAGGGACTAATTTCACACAAATAAATACGAGAATGGGTGGTTATATACGTGGACATCATCATCATCATCTTAAACATACTTGGAAAGTGATCTAAATTTGGACAGCGTTTCTTGAAAGAGAAGTTTCTGAAAAATATGCAGAAGAAGCAGTTTCTTTGTTTCTACATATACATTCAGTTGGTTTTGTTGAAAATAATATTGAAACTGAGTGAGTGAGTGTGTGGTTTAAGGGCCCGTCGACATCAAGGTCATTTGGGCCTAATATTGAAACTAAAATGCTCGAAGTCATTCCCAATTGATACATAAAATATTCTCTTGGCTTAAGACTATGTGCACGGCGTTGATCGAGTTGATAGTTATCAATGGTTTGCAAATAACAAACTATATCCATTTGGGGAAAGAAGGAACAGAAATCATGGTTACATATCCAAATTTTTAGGGGCATGAAGGAGAGACATTTTCATCTCCTTGAATATAGGGAGCTAAGGCGCTACTGTGAGGTAGCCATTAATTGAAATCCTACGGTCCCATCAAACAACCTTTAATGAGGTTAGCTCAGTTTCGGTAAGACAAATTCATTCCAACTTTTTAGTTTTGGGACTTCTGCTTTCGAAAAATGCAGCTCAGACATTTTAAAGTATAGTGGACAACAAAGTTCATGCGAAAGTTATTACTTTTACACATTTGCACTATCTTTTACTGTGGTTCGAAATATTTTAATTGTACAATTGATCTCTCTCCCTTAGCCATTTTATTAATTTGCAAAAATCTATACGGCGTAGGTGAGCATTCCCATAACATGAAAGTATACGTGTTCCAAAATAACTGTATATCTGCAGCGAGTGCTATTTTCCTTCCTTTGCGATATCTCAGTATCGTGCTTTTAAAGCTTCAGATTACCTCAAAAGGAAAGCAGAAAAAGTGTCTCTCATGCTTAAATTATTAAATGTTAGCAAAAGATTTTCTTTCTTTTAATGACGACAGTAATTAGTCTGTACTGCAGTTGTTTACTTCCAAAATTAAACAGAACAAATCAATTTATGGAGCTTTAATTTGTTCAAAATAGAGATTGTATTATGTAGTTAGAATGTTATGCCCTTAAGGTGCAATATACGTTATCCAAAGAGCTTTATGTTGTAAGATTATACTTAGGAAGTATATTTTTGCTTAGTGCATTATCTTCTGGAGTAAAAAATATCTGTAGTCAAATTCAAAGTTCTAATTGAGTGGTTTTTTGAGTTTATAATTTATGGAATGGCCGAATGCTCGAATAACCATTTTCTTGTCTTGCTTCTCGTGTAAACTCATCCCTTCCCCAACTTATTTACATCCAAAAGTAACAAATTGTTTTCTTCTTAATATTTGTTCATTGGCTGGCTTTCCTATTTTCAAGGTTATCTCATCTCAGCTGGATGAACAAAAGCATGGAGGTTGACTAGGTTAAATGTTAGGCATTAATGTGAAAAGCCAATGTGTAATTAGGAGGATTGGGAAACTATTTTGCATATAACTGCATCCTATTTATTGATATTGGCTTCTGTGATAGTACTAATGAGTTGATTTAGGGAATGAGTGCATTATAAGAATATACTCCAGGAAATATACTCGCTTAGTACTTCAAGGAGTATTTGAAAATGTGGAAATTCTAGTAGATTTTTTTTTTTTTTTTTTTTTTGGCTCTAATTCTAGTCACTAAGAAATTTTATTTGGACGATGAGTTTTGCCAAAGCGAAAGGAGCCCATATTTTTTTGCTCTTCATTATCGCTGCGTTTAATTTTACTTAAGAATTATTTACATTGTTTTTCAGACATAAGACAAAGGCATATTGCTTTTTTGGAGGACCAATCTTAATCGAAGGCGAACAATAAATGATCAAAGAAACTGGGCTGCTAATTGTTCTTTGATATCGCAGCAAATATTGCTGGACAAAGGGTAACTACCAAAACAATTCTGGACCTCCTGACAAGTCTTTAAAAAGCTCCTCTTCCGAGAGAGTTCCATTACCATGGTGTATTATATTACCTTTCTCTATTTTGACACTTAAACGGCCGCCTTGGATGCTGTGCTCCCCTCTTGTGGGCGTACATGCAGATAAGCGTTGGGAAAGATGACCGCACTGATATCTGGAGTAGGGCGATGCTAAACATTTATTTTCATGTGTGTAAGTAATCTATTATTTCTTTATGTTTTAGTTAGCTATCTTAGTGGGTTTTAAGGAATTTAGTTTATTATTTATTAACAAAGTTTAAAGTAATTAACAAGGTTATTAATAACATTTAACCTTAGAACATTGCATTTTTAGCATAAATATATAAATGTTTTCATGTATCTGTACCTGCTTATGTTAATGTTTAGTTTGCAGTTTGTTTATTTAGATGTGTGTATTATTTAGTTATTTATTTGTTCTTAGCATTTGTGTAATGGATAATATCGTATGTGCATTTTTCCTTTATTCATAGCAGCGATGCTTGCACCATGAAAGTTGGTAAATCGCAATTAACTGGTATAATTTCGGATATTAGGATGAAACAAGAGAGAGACTTAAAGCATTGCAAATGTTTGGTAAGCATATTTTCTAAGATAATGGATGTTGAGTTTTCAGAAGTAGTGCACTAGTTGCTGTTAAATAGTTGCAACGGTTGCAAACGTTCACAATTTCAGGTAATTAGAATTAAATGTAAACATTGGGTCTAATATTAAATTTGGTACCAAAAAGGTGATTAGAGGGAAAGTAAATGAAATACAGACATATTGAAACGTTTATAGATTCAAATATCTAGACAGCGCTACTGTCGCCCAAGGTATTAATCAGTCATATAAGTTGTACAATTTGAAATATGTAGTGATATTGTTATCCAGTAGTCTAGAAAACGTTCACGTTATAAGCTTCCTATCAACTCTGCCCAAGCTATTTGAAAACTAATCGCGTCAATGCTCAACAGTACATCAAAGTTGATATTATTTTCACCGAAATCACTTGATTACTCATTAAACTCTCCCAATTATTGAACACCTGACAGCGCTTGGAGAATGAAAAACACAAATCTCGAATTATCGATGTAGCTCATGCAGTTGACAGAGTTTGTATAAAATTCTGCTTAAACTGTTCCTGGTGATTTTCCGGAAATTCTTTATAATTTTCAGGTTTTCGCCACAATGTACGTTTCAACCGAGACTGGTTGCATATTTTATTGTACAAGATCCATAGGCTTAGACATTCCTCAAGGATCTATTTTAGGGCCATATCTGTTACGAAGTGTCTACTGCATGTTTGCTGCAAATTGCTGTGCACGCTGACCACACCGCCACACTTAAGCAATCCGTAGCGTTTACGCTCTCATAAAAGCCTTTAAATAGCATCACAAATTAAGCTAATACTTGGGCTGTTTCTTTAAACTATCGTAAATGTGAAACAGTTAGCTTCACTCATATCGACTAGCCCATCCCCAGCAGTATTCATAGCCAATAACGAAAAATTTATACTATGCTTGGGCGTTTACATGTTAAAGCCTGGCTATAGATGACCAATAAGCCTTACAAAAGGCCTTTCAGCGTATTGGTGTTCTATGCTTCTGCTGAACGGATGGAGTTACATGAAATGAAATTGAGCGCATCGGGTCATTCCAAAACAAATCATACATTTTTCAACAATCTCCCATCGTTCATTCAATGTAGTTATATCTCTATTCAAATTGTTTTTCACAAGTTGAAGAATTTTGCAGCAATCTGGCAATGTTCCAGGCCCCGTGGAATTTGTTAATAATTTAATAATGTTGAAATTTATTTTTTATTTTATGAAGGTTTTTAATTGTTATTTAATTTGTTACGTGTTAAACTTCAGTTTTGCAAGAAACTCAACTGGTCAACCTGAATAAATAGTCAACTGCCCAAATGTAGGAATGATAGTGTTTATTAACCGTTTTGAGGTGGTTAGATGGTTTACCTTATTGCGTTTTTCTTCTACAGTAATCACTGTTGCGCCAAAGCGCTAATTGACCAACAAGGGACGGCTATTCCAAGTAATGCAGTTTAATGCTCTATATATACAGATATAGAATTAAGATATGAAACTTTCTTGGCAAACAATATAATATAGATGCTCTCAAGCATCGAGCCAGGCGTATTGATAATTAGCCATCTACGTTCCGGGAGCGTACGTCTCTTCCATCATCAGGATACACCTGACTTGAAGCTCCACAGCACGTAGAACAAATACAGGATTGTTGATTAAAATACTCAACCATTTCGTCTCGCAAATTAACATTGTGGTATAAGTATGGCAGTTAATATATGATTAGTATTTTATTACTTTAACTGGTTTATTCTCTGAATTGCATACCTATGGAAGTTAAAGGAAGTACTGTATGACACATAAAGGATGTGGGGCTTTCATGAAAAATACAGTATTTTTGTAAAGGCAAGGACTCATTCACGTGATTGAGTTAGGTCAGTTTATACAAAGGAAGGAAATAGGAATTAGGAAGAGATATTTTAAGAATTGTTACAACAGTGAAAGAGAAGGGGTTGTTTGGTTTCATTTGGGAATATGGACATTTAGAAATGAAACGAAGAATGAGTTGTAGGAAAGATGAACAGTTTGTAATTGTAGGAAATAAAATATACCTGAATTATTACAATATTCAGGTACAGACTATTGAAGAAAGCAGTTGATTTCTAGAAAATGGCTAAACAGGAGTAAACAGAGATGGAAAAAGTTTTTAAACACCAATCAGAACTGAGAATGTAAGATTTAAAACTTTCATGGCGAGCTTCACATGTAATAGCCAGAACTGAGAAGTTTGAGAAAATATTTATGGAATGTAAGGAATAAATATGATCAGTGAACAGGACAATGGAAGAATGAGACTTTTGCAGTTTAAAAAGTTTGCTTCGCAGTTTTATAAGTTTGTATATTTTCTAAGAATGGTTAGGGTACCAACACCAGATAAATGTGTATGTAACATTAGGTGTTTTTTAATCGTCGGATGAGCCCATGTGGGACTATGGGACTATGCAAAGTACTTGAAGACGTGTCGTAGCTCTACTATGGGTCCAATGTTCTTTAATTCTCTCTCATCTGTTCACATTGTTCCAGTCTTCGGTTTGTGCTCTTGGTCATCTTGCCATTCTAAAGACATCCCTGCCTAGGATATCGACTTCAGCGATTCCCGCCAGTCTTAAATAATTGTTTACTTTACCCATCCATTTCATAGTGTCCACTTGCTCTTAACTTCTATTTTCGTACAATTCTATAATTTGTTTTGTGAGCCTATTTGAAGTTAATCGTTTAGTATGTCCATAACATTTTATCCTGCGTTTCCTAATATCACTATGGGTATTTTTGTAATATTTTATTTTCGTTTTACTTGTAAGTCTGTATTCTTCACATACGACTTGTGTACCTAAAAGTTTTCTAATACTTTTATGTTCTTGTTTATATTTTCGATATCTGCTTTTCTGTTCAAAATATTTTTGCTTCATAGGGGCACTGTGATTTTTAATTTACGTCCTCCAACGTTAAGTCATATCGGACGATGTATGAAATGGGTGATATGATACTCAAATAAGTCCGGGGTCCATGGTGCTTAGAGTTACCTGACATTCGTCTTTCAGCATAAGGGAAAACTGCGGAAAAAGACCTTATCCAGGTAATTCGCCCTGACCGAGATTCGAACTCGGGGCTTCTTGAACGTGAGACAGACACGCTACCGAGGTGGGCATGCACTGGTTTAATTACAGTGTTACAGCGTCTTAATTTTATATATTTAGACATGAATTTTTATTATATGTATTGAGAAGACCGGATTTTATTATTATTATTATTATTATTATTATTATTATTATTATTATTATTATTATTATTATTATTATTATTATTATTATTATTATTATTATTATTATTATTATTATTATTATTATTATTATTATTATTATTATTATTATTATTATTATTATTATTATTATTATTATTATTATTATTATTATTATTATACAAAGTAGGATTTGTGGTGGAAAACATGGCACTGGGGTAGGTTTGCTCCGGGTCGTCCGGTTTCCTCCACCATCATTCCACCAATTGCTGCATCCATTCATCCCAGGCGTTGGTCCGGCCCCCCAACCCTGGTCTCATATATCAGGCCAATATGCTTCGGCTACCTCGCTCTAAAGCCCGACTCGGTAGCGTGGTGGTAGCATGTCTGCCTCACGTTCAAGAGGTCCCGAGTTCGAATCTCGGTCAGGGTGAGTTTCCTGGATAAGGTTTTTCCGGGGTTTTCCCTTATCCTAAAAAAGATGAATGTCGGGTAACTCTAAGCTCTATGGACTCCGGACTCATGAGCATCATTTCACCCATTCCATTCATCGTCCCATATGACTTAACGTTGGAAGACGTAAATTACAAAAAAAAAAAAAAAAAAAAAAAAAAAAAAAAAAAAAAAAACACAACTCGCTCTAAGGGAACCCAAGTGACTCCTAACACCAGCATTGGTGAGGAAGGGAGACTTTAAAATTATTATTGATTGATTTTGATGTCTTCAATTTTCTGATAAAATTGTAACTCGCGCCTTTTGGATTATACGTTGGTTTTAAATGTGTAGGTTATAAGTATTGAATTATTTATTTATCTACTTGTAATTTCTTTATAACATTATTAATCTCGTCAGTCAATAATTAGATATTGACGTTTATAACCATAATTTGAGTACAAAACGTCACGTGATTGTAACACGTTGGCTATTTACGAAAAGTTCTTTATGTTTTTGCGGCCACTGTTTAGCTGAAGGGAGTGGCTAACGTGCAGATCGTATGAGTGATGTATCTGCAATAAATCACCAAGACTCACATGCGATATTGCGTATTTACAAGCGGAGGAGGGCGTGTGTCGGGCACAGAACACACAGCACCGCCCTTGCATCTTGGAGACAAGAAAACCGAGGCAATTTATAACCACTTGAACAAAAGGGGAGGAAATATTAACTCCACAACTGCAGCTCTCATTTGGATTCTTTCCTTTGATATATCATTGCCGGAATGAACATGACCCTCAAAAAAATAGTACACGAAAATGCTATTCGGTGAACGGCTGTTGTAGAAGATAGTTAATAAAGCGTATAAGTGAAAAGACGGCGTTACACGTCGCGGACATGCTTGGAAAATGTTCTACAAATAGAACTGAAGTGTAAAAGATAAAGTTCTGAGGTGAAGAAATGCTTTTCAAGTAACGGAATGTTGGTAACGATTAAATGCGTGTTTGTATCACTGCAGGCATTAAGGAAGCATTTGTGTGTTGAAAAGATATAAGTACTGGTTCACGTAGAATATGGAATAACTGTATTGGTATGATGCAGAAACTTTATTTAGATTTTAGAGGAATCTAAGGCTCTGCTAGGGTTAATACTTTTGCACCAGAAAAGTGCCCTGAAAATGCCCATGTGTGTGAACAGCATAATTCAACTCTTAACGTGGCATTTAAATTCAGGTCTTCCAGGGATTCGACACGAAAAAGAACTGAACATATAATGACAAACTATCCTTTACAAGGAACTTCTTTCGTTGTGCTTTTTTAAAACTAACGTTTTTGATTGAAATTCCAAACAGTTTTTTTACGCGAGAAATATATTGCAATTTTATGTACATAATCTGTGAAATCCTTGCATTCTCAATGACTTTTGTATAATTGATAAATCACAAGAGATAGACAATATCTTTTTATGCAAAAGAAAGGAAGAAAAGAAACAACAGATATAGCTAAAGTAGACGAGCTATCAAATAAAAATTGTAGTAGATAGAGTGAACATAAAAAATTCATTGCCATGGCCGGGATTTGAACCACGGATCTCCTGGTTTCCGTCCAGTCGCTCTAAATTCTCAATTTGACTCGTATATTTCCCCGGTAAAGCACTGGGGGCTCTTGCATTCGAGATAGACCGTTTGTGGCGACTTACTATCGTAAGTACTTGAGTCCCAGGCTTCATCATTTAACTCTTATTATTTTAGTTAATTGATGGAAGTTAATCATTTCTTAACACTATTCGTATATAGGCTAAGGTTTTTTAATAGAGTCAACATGAAAAATGCAATGCCATGGCCGGGAAACCAGGATATCCGTGGTTCAAATCCCGGCCATGGCATTGAATTTTTCATGTTGACTCTATCAAAAACCTTAGCCTATATACGGCTAATGTGAAGAAATGATTAATTTCCATCAACTAAAAAAATGTAGTGTTTACCATTTTCGAGACATCCCTCTAAATTGGTTTGAATTTTCAAAGGCCTGGATATACTCTTTTGAAGTGGCAAGTCGCTATTTATTTTTGCTTGTGGTCATGCAAAGAGAATGAAAATTGAAAATTTCACATAGTGAAAAAGGTTTTTAAAAATCTTGCTTTAGCCTATTGTATACTTTTTTATACAACCAAAAGCTTATCTTGATTAACAGGAAGGAGATAAAAGAA
Organism: Mantis religiosa; assembly: GCA_030765055.1. NCBI lineage: Eukaryota > Metazoa > Arthropoda > Insecta > Mantodea > Mantidae > Mantis > Mantis religiosa. Next base: position 57,438,546 of record CM060959.1, on the reverse strand, counting down.
TACTCTTTTGTAAGAGTAGTTTTGAAAGAATGAGTAGAGAAAATAATTCAGATGTTCCACATTGTATTTTAGTTTTACCCGTACGAAGAAACTTAATTTCGTATATGAAAAATGGAAACATTAAAGAGCTTGTTCTACTAGGTGTCTGAGATTTTGGAAATAAGCGGTACAGTAGTTTAATAAAGGATAGACAAATCGGATTTAATATTACCTTTTTCAGAGACACCTACAAAGCCACATACTACTTGGCAAAGCGTCGGCCTTCACTGATAGAGCGCTGCATTCTTGTTTACTATAAGAGCGAAATATTAATAATATGGCGTACAGTAAGTGACGAAACGCAAATAAAGCACTTTTAACCTGTGTCTGTGTGTGTGTGTGTGTGTGTGTGTGTGTGTGTGTGTGTGTGTGTGTGTGTGTGTGTGTGTGTGTGATATGAAAGGTTAGTCAATTATTATACGCAAACGTACGAGGGCTGATCAACAAAGACTGAGATTGATTTTTTTCACAGATGTTTGTTACTGCAATTCAATATTTACATGATCTTTTTCAAAGTAGTCCCCTCCTACTTCAATGCACTTTTTATAGCGTCTCTGCCAGTCCTTGAATACGTAGTGCAGACCATTCTTTGTCAGATTCGCTTCACTTTTCTTGAGCACTTCTTCAGAGTTCTCAAATCGAATACCCCTAAGCTCTGCCGTTAGTGATAGGAATAAAAAATGTCACAGAGTGCAAGAACGGGGCTATAAGGTGGATGTGGTACAAAGGTAATGTTGAATCGAGCCAGAAACTGCATGACTTGATTTGCGACGTGAGGCCGTGCATTGTCATGGTGAAGTCGCCACCCAGTCCGAGAAAGCTCTGGTCGTTTCGTTGCTATGTGCTTCCTCAGTCAGCCTCAATGACTTGACAAAGAATGGTCTGCACTACGTGTTCAAGGACTGGCAGAGGCGCTATAAAAGGTCCATCGAAGTAAGAGGGGACTACTTTGAAAAAGATCATGTAAACATTGAATTGCAATAATAAACATCTGTGAAAAATGTCAGTCTCAATCATTCTTGAACAGCCCTCGTAAACCACCATTTCTCCATGTCACAATATTCAATGACATTGGTTATGATTTCTGGCGTCTTTCGATGTATGTCCAGGAGAACTGATTGCATCTAAACAGACTGTGCTTACATTTACGCCGTTTATGTGTGATAGGCTTGCGTAAACAACTCCTTTGTTTCACATTCTTTCCTACACGCCTCGACGCCTTTTTTATGAATCCTTATACATTGTAATAATTAATATAAAAACGATTCTTCCATGCACATCACCCTGTACGCGATACATTTTTATGAAGAAATTGTTTCAAATTAAGCTGTAGTGCTCAGTTACATACTGCACCAATATACAGATGTTAATATCAGGAACTAGAGTAACAAATTCAGAAGTTATGGTAATAAGCTCTTGCGAAGGAAAATATAATACCACATTTACAATATTTCGTTACATGAACACTTAAACATGAAAAAGAAAATGTAAGTTAGGGGAAGACAGTTATCGCTGCTGTGACGTCAGCTCACGCCTCTCTATACTGCATCCGTCTTAAGAAACACACTTTTTGTATTACTCCGCGCCCACGCGCACAAGCGTGACAGACGACAGTGACACTTTCGCCCATGTGTTACGCCAAGTTGTATGCACAAGAGTAGCTTACCAGTAGGTTTTGTTTTGTGGGTTTTGTTCGCGGAATCGCTCACAGGAACAGTGTGCTTCTTAGGACGGCAGGAGTATATATGCTCCCACTGAAGGCTAGCTGAACGTGTGACGTCACAGTGATCAGTAAATACGGGAAACATCTTATTTCAGTAAAACAAATTACGTCATGTATAATGTGCATAGTGTTAATGCTGACTTTAAATTACAAATAGGTCACAGATTATAAGGAATTTCATTTTGGCTTTATGCTGCGAGAAATATATAACAATTATTTATGTGAAGAGCAGTCATGTTATAAGTAAATAGAATAGAACATGATACTATTTTCTCTGTAATTTAGAACATCTCTGTACAGAAGACTTACTTGAACATTTTTCTGTTTCGTATTTCTCTAACCAGCTTGTCCATGTTAGGACGTAATGTTTGAAAAATTTGTAATCGAAGGCTGCATGCTAGACAGATAATCCGATAGGCTGCTCCGGGATTTGGATTTATCTAATTTCATAACAGAAAGGAATAGTTCGCAGGTATGTCGAAGTGGACATAATAACCATGCAGCAAGTGCATATAACCTTGGAAATTTGTTTTGTGGGAAACACATGTAGAACTCCATCAATTGAGTCACAGTGAACTTGTGAATATTGTCACAGCAACAGGCATAAAAGTTTCGGCACAAATAAGAAAACAGTCGGTGGATAAAGTTTCATGGTAATAATGAACCTTGCTAAGCAGTTAATGATAGCGCAGCTATTGTAAACAAGCGCTGGCAAGCAGAGATAACTGAGGTAAAGGACTTGCCGGAATAGATTAAATTACGCTTCTGGAATGTGATAGAATATTTGGTTTCTTTATCTGGACTGATAGAGATTGTTGGGGTTCTGGTTTATGTTAGAACAATCTAGAATTACGAATTAGGTATTTAAGGACGTGACGGCTCGCAAAGTTGTAAAAACAGTGAGTTGTAAACAGAGTAAGCAGAGAACAGCTGAGAGTGTTGTTGCTGAAAAGACAGTTGCGTTGTTGTAACGAGAGCTAATGCAATCAGCTGTCACGGTTTGTTATTGTCATCGACCTTGGAAGATTATTATGTGATGTAATGTTGTTACGTGAGAATTGAACAGTGTATCTCTGCTGAAATAAAGATTTTTTAATTTCTGCAACTCGGCCTTTTAATTCTACGAACCCACAAAGTCACAGTATATTTGTCTTTCAATAAATCGTCAACACTTTCATTTAGTACCGGGTAGCAACAACCATACGGGTTTGCAAAGAGCTGAAACGTATAGAAAGTGTTTTTACATCTTGAAATCTCAACCCAAATTGGTGACGAAAACTTTGTACGATCTGTACGTATTCAGAGAGGAGGATGATAACCTAACTGAACCCTCCAGGTCCAACTCACATCGTCGTTTATTTGGGCAACCTGCAGTACCAGCTCTCAACTGACGTCACACTGCCCGAAGCTGTCTTCCTCTGTTGTAAGTATGCAGTATAAAAGATCTCGAAAACAGCTAATGCTACGAATAAAATAATTGATTACATTTTAACAGTTTTTATTTTTCTAGTATGCTTGGTCTATGTATCTCTCGCGTTTTCCCACTGATACAAAATTACGTAAACCTGATGAAATGGAGAGTACTGCTGAGCTGATATATGGAGAACTCAGGATACACACGAGTTTTATTTTTCATTTTAATATATTCAACTTAGGTACTGTAATCCAAATTGTTGGTTGCTGAGTTTTAGCTTTCAGTATATTCAACCATACGCACCAAACTGAATGAATTAGTGTCAACTGGTGAACGATTACGAATTGGAACTAAATTTCCAAAAATATTTATTGTAGAACATTTTAAAATATTTTCCTTTGTGTAAATTTGTAAGTTACATTTCTATAAATCCTAAGAGATAGCAACAATGTTTAAATTAACTGATATAATTCCAGACTGAAAAAATAATCTAGTGTTACTTCACATGTTTCTCTGCCCTTTATCCCATTTGTTTTTCTAACTTCTTACTACCAGATATGGCGGGATTCACTGATTCGACGTTATCTATTGTTTACTTTGTATGTGAGCTACGATCAGTGTTGTCAAGTGTCAAGCTTTACTCGATGACACATATTCAAAAATGTCGTATTTGTGCATAACACATGCGGTTGAAATGAACGAAATATAAATACATTTATAAAGTATAACTGTAAAACAATCAAAATTAATAAATGCTGAAATTATTGTTCTTTAGTTTCTTTGGAGCTAGTAATTAATTCACATACCAAGTGTGCATTCCTTTTAACACGAGAGAAGTATGCACGTGGTTTAAAATCCTGCCTCTATCGGCCAATGTCTGAAAGATTAGGGGAATTAGTAAGGAATGTTAAGATGAGATGGGTGTGGTCAGTGGATTAGAATTAGCAGTTTGTTTATGTAAATAACTTTCAGCAATATAAAATAATTAAGATAATAAATTTTTGTATCACAATTTGTATGCATGGATGCCTTTGTGACAAATGGCCAGGACAAGATCCCACAGACTCGTTAATTAGTGCACTTAGCAATATTTGTAAATAGTAGAGAGTAAATAATTGTATGTATTAAATGCACTTGACTTTCTCTACCCTCTATTCTATTCTCTGGCCCAAATGACCACGTTGTCGACAGGCCCTAAAACACCACACACACACACACACACACACACACACACACACACACACACACACACACACACACACACACACACACACACACACACACACACACTCACTCTCTCTCTCTATACCCTCTATTCCATATTAATGGATAAACACACAATTCTTTGTGAATTTACTTCATTTTAATCGAGATAAACATTGCAAAATTCATTAGGAAAAAAGAGAAACAACTGTAGTCAAATCTTTATGAACTGGTATATAATTAGTACCACTTATACAGTGGTAAAACTAGGGAGTCGCTATAACAGCTCCATAGCCTTTCCATTAGAGCAATATCTTGAGTTAACAAACTCCCCTTTCGGATGGAAGTGAATACGCTACTTCCGGGGGTCCACCAATTCGGGAAGACTACAGATAACCTTGGTCGGGCCGTCAGTTATGTAGCCCACCATGCTACTAGCTAACTAGACTAGTACCGGAGATTCTTTTGGGCGTCTGATGCCATCCAGACGTACCCAATATCCTTGGGTGTTGGAAATCACTGACCCACCGAGTCCAGCCCAATACGAACAGCTCCCCTTAGGTAGGGGCGCGAATTTTCTGCCCGGCGTACTTTTATTAACGTTAGGAGTCCACGAGTACTAGGGGTGCGCAGTCTAATAGGGGTCAGAAGCCTTCCCCTACGAAGACTCACAATCGACAGACAAAACATGACCGAGTTTAGAAGAAATCGAACCATTAGGTAATAATGAATTAACGTATTATTTTGTTTATTAACTACGCAACCAATTGCTGGGATCATAGCAACGCCTCCGGTGTGTCGAAATTTTGTCTCCCATGACAGTATGTCTACTACATGTGGTTGTCGCTTGTAAGCACACTTAAGAGCCATCGATCTGGGGCGGGGAAAAATAAATAAGTTGCGTATATGAAATGGTAGATATACATTTTTGTGTAGTGCGTTTTCGTGTAGGTTTTAACGTTTGCCGCTCAAACAAGATTATACGAAATAACTCCTAAATGAAGACAACTGACAACTTCACAGGCTACTCTCAGGAAAAAACAAAAACAAAAAAAAAAAAAAAAAAAAACTCAGTATATATGTAATACATTTAATATTATAAACAATTTGACAAAATTAAAACATCGAAAAAAGTTTGGCATAAAGAGTGGATGCTTTTGAACATTTTGATGTAGCATTTTCTATTTTTCTCACGTTTACTTATTGAACTTTAGTGTTCACATATGCAGAGCTTTCTCTGAAAATGATTTTTTATGTTAAGGGTGCCCCAAAACATATATTTCCGATGAGATCATATCAAATTTTTGTGTGGAATGCAATAATTTCTTAGCCATTAGGTACTCGTTCATTTTAGAGAAAATAAAAAGAATAACCCTAAATTTTAATAACTTAAAGGAATAATCCTGAAAAGATGTTATTCCTTTACGGCTTTAATACGATGATGATAAAAGTATTTACACATTAATAGAGGGTTGTCCTGACCTCTCTACCTGACGAGCGAATGAGTTTACAACTTCCATTTTTCTTTGTTCCTTAGTTGGTCATGTTGATACCTTCTGTGATGAATCGTGATCCGTCGATTTTACTGGGTGTGTTCCCAAAGTTATTCTAGTGGATTTTGTTGATAAGAATAGTTGATGCCGTGCGTTAGTTGTGGAAATGAATTATTCAAACCAGGAAATGGCAAACATACAATACATTCGATGTACGGAAAACACCAGATGTAATGTAGTATATACATGACGTAACTGCTAGAATGAGGTCTTTAACGGATATCTTACACACAAGAAAATACTGTCATGGCTGCATGCCCAGACACAGGAAGATTTAACAACCTAGTTTCAGTCGCGAACAAAGCAGTTCGCGTTTGAATTTATTTTGTGTATTATACGATGCAAAACTGAGAGCTACGCAGATAAATAGATATGTTGAATTTGCCAAAGTGTGAAATATTATTTATAGGGTACACGGGTTATGCTTTCAACGAGCAAAAGTAGAGATAAACCTCAAAAGATGTCGCGATATGACCTAAGAATTTGGATCGGTAGTGAATAGATTTCAGAAAATCTCTGACCCCCAACTACTCCTGTCATGGACAATGTTTCGTTATTTTTTATTATGCTCAAAATGACTGCGATTTTATATAAAATTCCTTGCATATATATATTTAAGATATCTTAATTTTCTGGGAGTAGGCTGTGACGTCCTTTACTTTTGGGCAGAATAAATAGAATTTTGTATTGTCACAAGTGACTTTTGTTTAATTCATTAGTGAGTTTTCAGCAATTATTTTGACCATGGTGGTGCGTGTTGATCAGAAGAATTAATTTTTCTTTGTGAAAAAAAAAGTTTAATATGAAAAGATTTTGTTTCTCAAGATCAATGTATGCATTGATCTTGGGGAAAGCGAGGGGGAGATGACACAAGTGACGTTTTGTTTAATTCACATAGTGAGTTGTAAGCAATTATTTTGACCATGGTGGTGCGTGTGACGTCATGTCACGTGACCTCTCCTACCTATGATGCATGTAAGAAGCTTCTTCTCGCTCTCGTGTGCCAGCTTTGGTCAAGGACGGACCTAGGTCCGCTCGCAGGCAGGTAAAGGCCGTGTAACCAATTGTGATTTCCTATTACTGTAGTAAACCTTTCATGTCTAAACTGTAGTTTCATTATTTTGTAATGTAATCGAACCTTTATACAGAAAATCCCAAACACTCCTGAGTATGCCTACCTACGAACTAGTAACCCCTGAGGTGCGAGCTGGCCACGTGACAACCTAATCCTTTACCATTCTGGCCAGGTTGTTACAGTATAATGGGTAAACCAGATTAAAAGCTTTCTAAAAATAAATGAAGGTATGTTTAAGCCACACAGTTATTCCAAATAAGTTTTTGTGCCATCAGACATTTCGGAAATATCCTTTATTTTTAATACGTTGTCATTTTTGAAATCTTGTCACATACACATTTTTCCTTGTAATGGAAAGAAATGGAATTTCAAGATCAGCGAGAGGTGGTCTGTTTTAAGCATTCATCTTCGTATTCTATATCCTTCTATCTACAGTAAAATGTATAAACTATCTCGATTTACACGAAATAGAAACTTTGTAGAAACCATATAAGAGTAAACGTTTATGAATTGCTGGTATTTACGTAACATATTTTTTGTTTTAAATACTAAAAGTATATTACATATCTATAGATATCATTTGACTTGACTTATTATAAAGGGGGAGCCGGGTTCTATGACCTAAACACTGAAATCTAAATGCTTATTGCATTATCTTCTTATTTCACATTTTGGTTGAATAGTCCTGTACCTCTAATGAGAGACAGTAGGTTAATTAATTAAATTAATTGTAGGAAGACCATCTTCTGGATTTATTAAGCCCAGTAATTCAAATCTTTTCCTTCCCAAAGCTTCACTTTCGAAGATTATATGGGAGGATGTTTCTTTCTCTTCATAACATTGGTTCTTCTTTGAAGAATCTAATTGTATGCAGACACTTCCTTAATCTACAATGTCTCGTCAATTGGCTTGTTACCAGGTTTACTTGGGCTCTGTTGAATTTAAGTACGTCTTCAATTATTAAGGAAGATGGACTATGCACCATTCTTTGACTGTACTTGCATCCTTCTATTTGCACCCATTTTTGATGATGATAATATTTAATCCACTCATTAGTGGTATTTCGAACAGAGTCAGGGGTGCCAAAAACTGGTTCAGGACCAGCAAATACTTCTGCAGAGCTTTTTCTTGCCAAGGCCCTGCTTTTCCATTGCCTAAGATTCCCTTGTGTCCTGGCACCCACCCAAGAGCAACCTTGTTGTGTTTTGCCAGCTGTATAAGATTTATTAGGCAGTTCCAGAGTAGCTTAGAGGTTATCTGATAGCTTTTAAGACTGCCTGACTATTAGAGAAAATCCAGATGTTGCTACATTTGTGGATTCTCCCTCACATAGGTTTCAGTTGCAAATACTTGGGCTTGGAATACAGTGGTATTAACCAAGAGCACCATAAATGTCACATTTTGTTGCCTCCCTATGTATTCCAGCACCTGATCCAATAAATATTATTTACTGAAATGGCTTTTCTAGAGGAGTTCAGAGAGACCTTTAGCAAATGGATTCCTTGATGTGAAAGAAATAAAGATAGCTTGCGCATGCTTCTCTTATCGCATAAGATCTTGAAGACAGTTGGGTGCCTCTTCAGTGGCGAGTCATTATCGTTTTTCTCATTTAGAAATTAAAACTGACAGTAAATCTGTCGCCTTAGTTAACCTGAGCAGCATCACCACAGGAGGTTTTCTTCGCATTTTGCACACCGCAGAGCCCATAATCGTTTAAAACCTCGGCAGGGGTTCTTCGGCCATTCCATCTTAATACGGACAGTTTAGCTTACAATCTCAGAAGGATATAACTGAGAATATGGCTACTGCAGCCACTGATTACCTTCTTCAAGTCTTCTAACGGTTACTTCAACGTATAATTCTCATTTTCTAAGTACAGCGGAATGGCAAATGCTCTTCTTGTGTTGCTGTTGTGCTCTGTGAATGTCTGTACGGCAGTGTTTACAAGGTAGTATTTGCAATTTCTTTTACTGAATGCGCACCTTGTCACAAGACCACAAGTTTTCCTCAAATTGGCAAATAGAAAACTTGTTTATGACTAAAGAAGAGACTCAAGAAACCGTTCATGGCTTTAACATGAATGACATGACGAGAGAAACTTTCAGTCACGAATTCCCAGACTGAGTCTCATTCGATCAATTCAATATACCTATTCTAAAGCCCGTATTGATAGCAACTTGCTTGTTCGTGGTGGACGGAACAGTCACCTTTATTATAGCGCTACTCAAACGGTTACCATGGCGACTTCAAGGGATGCGATAAGATGTAGATATTCAGTTACGCAGAGATAAGATGTGTCGACCCGGTCGCTGTGGAGAAAACAACGTTGTCGCGTTTTCTCCAAGTTGTCAGCATTGCAAACATTGAAATTTATTTCTTAGAATATTTACCAAGTAACAATAAGATTAGCAAGGTTCTTAAGTGCAACTGCTATCATCTAATAAAAATATATTTTCCACTGAAGCTTCCCTTAAATACTTTTTAATTCAATGCAACTTTAAACCGTTTTTTCACTTTTCATTTCGTCTTACCTTTTATTGTTGCAGCTGCTGTAATAGTTCATTTATTATTTTTACATCAAACAGGATATAATAATCCGTTAGGTGTAAATAGAAATATTTATTTGCTACTCACATTACGGTCTGTCTTCGCCTTCCTCGCTGTCACTGCCACTTTCACTCACGTGTATAACGAAGCATTGTCCTGTGAAATATTCCGCAGCTGAAATTTTCGTTCTTGTTGCATGGTGTGCTGAACACATCTTTCCCATACACTCGAATCTATATTTGGTACACATTCTCTCAACACTTTGCACACACTGTCACTTATAGAAGGAGTTACATTCCGCTTTCTTACGGCATGTTTAAGGCGTGCCCATATCAACTCAATCGGATTGAGACAACAGTGATATGGCGGTAGCCTGAGAACTTCATGACCACGATCTTTTGCTGTTCCGTCTATTACATACACTTTTTGTATATTAGCTTCTCGAATTTTCTCCAAAAGCACGGCTTTTACAGGAACTGAAATGGGCATTTCTAACTTATGTTCTAACATGAATTTAATCATTTCGTCCTTTCTGCAAGACTTGGTGGGAATTTTTATCTTTATCCGTGAATGATAACTAGCATTATCTAAGACAATCACACAAGAGGAATGTTTTCCAAAAGTTTCTTCCTAAACCAAGCTTCAAATATTTCGGCATTCATCTCGTGATGAGATCGGCCAAGGATTCCCGAATACTTTTGGAGGACAGATATGAGCAGCCCTCAATCCAACCCTGGCTACCACCTGCATGCAGAATCATTATTCTTTTTCCACGTGATACAGGGGCTGGAAGGCAGCAAGAGTATCTGCCGTCATCCCAACCTTTTCTTACGACATCATGAGTATCGTACCAAGACTCGTGTAAATAAATTATAGGATACCCTTCCTGCCTTAAATAGTTTAGCCTGCTCAAGTACTTGTATCTCCATGCCCCAATCCTTGCTGATTCCATAATCACACGCCTCTTATTTAACGTGCGAAAGCGGAAACCTAACTTCACTAACAGCTGCCTAAGTGAATACTTTTTGTAAGGAAAATCGCACACGGTTTGAAGTTTATGCAGCAGTTCCAAAACTGTTGGTGATTGCCCTTCTTTATAAAATCTGTACACCTCCCTACGAACTATGTCGCAGGTGATATTATCAACCTTACCGAACTTTAGTTGCCTGGTGCCCTTCTTTTTTGGCGTAATAGGTAGTCTCTTCGCAACTTTACTAACTGTATGTCTGTTTAAGCCTACTGCTTTAGCAGTTTCAGTAATAGGTCCCTTCCTATTTTATTGGCTTCCATATACTTAAAAACATTACATATTAATTGCTGGGACTGTTTACTGAGAGTCCCTATTCCTTTTACTCTTGCTTCATTTGCTGTCCCACCAGCGACACTAGAAGTAGAAGCAACATTATTACTAGCACCACTAATATTATCACTACGAGATAAACCGACTGGATTACTGACACTATTTCCACCATCAAAACTAGATACGTCCCAAGGTCTACACATATTTAAGAATAGCCAGGAAACATCATTTGCACCAATGAAGTTAATGATGAATTAGAGAGAAAACAGCGAATATATTGCAACTCTGTGTTTTACTCCACGTGGACATAACATGTATCTGTCATTTGTGATTCCTGCGCATTCATTAGCTGAAGTGCTGCGTTCACTGGTGCTTAGCAGAAGTCCGAGAAACGCGTCAGTAACCATCTCACCTTTCGGAGAATAATCAGTGCGTTATCTGAGAGGTTTCTATCAACAAAGATAAATCCGTGGAAAAAGTTCCGGTAATACTTGCCCTTCTTCAATTATATAAACTACTGTTCGGCCGCTCTATCTCCGGCTCTGACATTTCTCGAGAGGAGGAAGCAGGCTGTTGCCAGTTCTTTAGCGCGTATTTCAAGCAGAGGAATAATGCGTATTTTAAATATTTCAGTACTTGCATATTACACGAACCAGGAGCCATATTATTATAATAGCACGAACATTAAAAATCGGAATTCACGCACGCAAAATATAAGCAAAGAAAGTTTACCAGCGCAAGCAGCTAAAACCACGTGTCTCAAACAAATTTAACCTGGCAACACATTGTTGGGTTCGGGAGTCACGCATAGCAGCGACAATGCTGATTGGCGCTAGCAGACAGTTTTAACTTCCTGACCACAACACCGGATGTAGAGACTCCCAGTACTACCAACAGATGCTGTTAGTGTGTGTGAAAGGTGTGAACGAAATATTCGAATAGAGTGGTGTTGTAATAAATATCTTGCATGATAATGAAATTGTAAGTTGTATTTCAGTGTTTTAAAGCTAATATAGTCCTATATTTTCATTCTAAAGATAATTTTGAGGATATGTTTTCAATTGCTCATTACTGTATGTTGGTACTATTAACCTCCCCCCCTCCACCTCTTGCAATCGCAAAACGTCAGAGCCGGAGATACAACGGCCGGACTATAATAATAATAATTTTTGACCTTCCGAATTGCATCAAAAATGTGACATTCCCCTCCCGGGGGTTTTCCGGGGTCGCCAGGCGAATGTTGTGTAGGTTAATTACATTCCCTGAATTTACTGTCCCTCCGTTTCATCTCCATTATCATTTTACACCATCTCTCATTAGGGGGCCTCCTTCAGGGTAGAAGTGTCGGCGGTTGTCTCCGCGTTACAGGGCAGAATGGTATGCTCCTGGAAAACATTTCCTCCGGTAGGACGGTGTCCGTTCTCCGGCCCGTCCTGATGGGCCGTTTCAGGTCAGTGAGTGAATGCCGGTTGTAATGGCCTGCCAGAGTTTCCAACTGGTCAATTGTAGGTATGCTGCCCTCTGCACTGTTGCGGCTCCTTGGGACGACTGCCCTCTGTCTCATCTCGCCTCATCCTTCCTCCTGGGGGTGCTCCACTTTGGGGCAAAGATACAATAGACCAAGTTTGGATCTCCATGCCGAATCTCCTCCAGTACATTCAGTTCGGAAATTGGAAAAAAGAAGCGAAGTATTGGATGAGCTTACCAAACAATCACTTTTTTCAGTCAGTATATTGAATAAGTGAGAAAAATCGTAAATGATCTTCCCGAAACGAAAGCTGAGTCATGCTGTGGGCTCAGATAAGGCCATTATGGTTAGTCCTGAACTATACAACCTGTAAGAACTTCAGACCGATAAATAACCAAAGAGGTAAATACAGTCTTGTAAGATAATATTACCACCTGCGGATCGCATTTCATATACATCTGATGTTCCAGTGAAGTTGATGTCAAACTCGCATGTTGGCATTAATGACAACATCGAAGTTAGTTGGGGTACAAATAACTCAAGGTTTTGCCTAGTACATGCAAAGAAACCTTGGATGTTCAGTTTTTCAAAGCACTTTCATTTGTGCCATCGCCATAAGCCACTTTAAAGAACACTTGTGTTGCTTAGTTATTCGTTTTTAGTTTCTGTTAATCTCATCTGTTAAAAATGCGATAAGATTTATTTTTATACAGCATACCTATGGGATACATTATCGAGTCTTCAAATTGACTTGAATGTATTCTGACTGATCTCATAGCATATTTCTGAACTGCTGTTTGTTTCATTTAGATTTAAGTATTACAATATGATATAACAAAGACTTGTGTGCTACATTCATATGACTTTCTGTGCCCATTGTTCAACAAACTGTACTTCCTTATTGAGGAATGCAATTGACTTAAACGATAATCAAATATTTTAAGAACTTGTCGATATGTGGTAGATTTGAAATTCCATTCTTTCTGCATCGCCAGGAGGGGCGGGAGGAGAGGGACATCTTCCATTTGAGAAAGTTGTATTGGACAATTCAAACCAATAACGTGGAATATCTCGGAAATGGTTAACTTTACAGAAAAATGTGTTGGAGATAAACCGTGTGCTTTTACGATATCTACTTTTTTGTGCAGAGCAGTTTTGTATTGCTACCTTTACCAGTTTTGTAAAATTTACTGAGAATAAAGAGCTTTTCAGGAGCTATTCACAGCAATTTCGTTTACAATATACATTTTATTGTCACGAAAATATCGTGAACATAAGTTAATCAAAATAGTTTGATCCCTTTTTGAGAAAATCACACTTTTCGAAACTTTCTACATAAAGGTGATTTCAGATTGTGTGGATTTTCTTTAGAATCTTCGTGTCGCATCTTGCAAAGACGGTAAAAGTTAAATTTAACCAATTATTCCTTTTGGAGTTACACCGTTCAAAAGCACACAGTCTTTCCGAATCTCAAAACGTGTATTTCCAAAGAAGTCGTATCGGATGTAAAGTCGTACCGCAATCTTATTCTTCGTAGTTTTATGTGTTTAACAAAATAAAAAAAATGCCTGCTGTTTATTAAATTCTTTCTCTGTTGTTATTCTCAAATTAATCTTAATTTTTTAAAGTTTTAAGGGCCGCAGCGTGGCCAAGTGGTTAGACCGCTCGAATCTCGCCATGGATGAGATCACAGTTTCGATCCCAGGCGACCGCAAGTAAGATTTGTGGTGGACAACACGGCGCTGGGGTAGATTTCCTCCAGATCCCGCGGTTTCCCCGCCATCATTTCACCAATTACTCCATCATCCATTTAACCCTCATATTATCAACCACTTCTCTCACTCTCATTCCAGGCGTTGGTGTGGCTCCTCAACCCTGATTCCTGTATCAGGCTCGATGCTTCGGCTTCCCTTGCCCCGACTTGCCGGGCTAGTGGAATCCTTGTCCCCTAACACGGGGGGGGGGGGATAAAAATATTTAAAAAGTACACTACTTTTTGTTCTTAAAAAGGCTACGGTTTTAAATTCTACTTTGCCTAAATTGTAACAGGCCATGAGATGCAGAACAGCAGAAATCCATTAACTCCTATAATTTAGTTATCTGCGTTTATTCCGAATTTAGACGTCCTTTGAATCTATTCTTTTGCATACATAAGGAATAAGTTAAGGGAAAAATGTATCAATAACGTATAAAGCAGATTTTCATATCTGTTTATTAAACTGAAGTAGTTGGTTCCGTTTATGAATGCCTTGCAGTATTAGGCCTTTCAGAACGGATTTATGTATTTTCCATCACTACAGTTATTACAACCTCAGATAATATCAACACATTAAAATCTATCACTAACTTTGCAAGGATTTGTAGCTTACAAGGAACGATCCAGTCATTTGAAAATTGCATTTTTCTCTCAACAAGTATTTTCTGTTCCTACATTCCTTCCATTCGCCAAACCTGAGGCCGGTTTTTTCAAACTTCAGTACTCTATAACTGGCATTTTGGGCTGAAGTCGGAAAGTTTAATAGAAACTTTGCGATTCTTGTTGTTTCTTAAGAGCTTGCTACTGAGACCTCTGAATTTATACTTCTATCATTTTAATACACGTAAGTGAGACCCTGCGGTTGTAAGCGGCCCTAGTCACGAAAACCAATTTTCCGGCTGGGGGATGCCCAGATGCTGACCGCATCTCCTCCCCTTATCGGTTGGATAGTCGATGATCTCTGCCGTGCGTAAGTGGGCGTGAGGCCGCCAGCCCGGAGGGGGTAGAGGGTTACCTAAAAAGTACCGGGTTCTAGCCTGCGGAGCTAGAAGGTGTGCTAGATCACCAGACGGCCCCACCGAGGTTTTTCGATAGTCTTCCCTGCGGGGTTGACGCGCGTAAGTGGCGTATCCAGTTCCATCCCGTCTTGACGTTTTCAACGGGGGGGGGGGACTTTTTAAGAAATCAGGTATTGCCCTATGGAAAGACCCCTTCAACCCGAAGGTACTTCGGTAACCTCTAAATTAACTCCCAACCAAATGACCTACACCACCTTCACCACCTTCATCCTACAAATTTCAATTCTAAATCCTACCTGCGGTAAAACCCTTAACGGGTGGGCACGCAGCAAAAACCTTCTGGCTGTATACAGCCAGCCAGCACGAGCGAGTTATGGAAAGAGCCCCGGAGTAACCATCGCTCCCGGGTTGAAGGAGACCAAGGGCTTTGGACCTACGAGTCCTGGACTGATTGGGTAGAACCTCTGTACTTAACTAAGTCGGGTTGGTAGGCCTTGGCCCTCTTAGCGCTGTGGCGCCAGTTTTGTTTTATTTGAGACTCTGCATGTAATTCGTAACTACATACATACTAGTGGCTTGATTAGAAAATTCTATTTCTTTGATGTTTCTGGATTTGAATTTTAGGCAATCAAATATTTTATAAAGTGCTAACGCTGCCTCCATCATTCGACACCAAGAGATGATTATTTTTGAGCTGTCCTTTGTGGTGTTTTTGTAAAGTAAAATTTTACAAAATAGATGATATTCACAGAAAGTTCAAAATATGCATTTTACACATATGCTATTTTACTTAAGTAGCAATAGAGCCAATTTTGAAAAAGTAAAAAAATAACGAGCATTATTCTGTGTAATAAAAGCGTGTTTGGAATTTCATTCTCTCTCTTTTGCAATTTACGTCCTCCAACGTTAAGTCATATCGGACGATGAATGGAATGGGTGAAATGATGCTCAAATGAGCCCAGGGTGGTGGTAGAGTGTCTGCCTCACGTTCAAGAGATCCCGAGTTCGAATCTCGGTCAGGGTGAGTTACCTGGATATGGAGTTTTCCGGGGTTTTCCCTTATCCTGAAAGACGAATGACGGGTAACTCTAAGCTCTATGGAACCGGGCTCATTTGAGCATCATTTCACCCATTCCATATGACTTAACGTTGGAGGACGTAAATTACAAAAAAAGGAAAAAAAAAACAGGATAAAAGAACTGGGGAGGGATGTGGGACAGCACTTTTCTGACTTAAGCAATTTTAAGTGAGTAAAGTTGAAACCAGTGCACCCTAATATCTAGGGCACCTGAATGTGTCAACAATGAAACAGTGCATGCCTAAAGAACTACATTTTAGGTTTTTATATTTTTGTGATGAGGATTTACAAATATTCAATATAAGAACTAGTACTCACAGGCTGCCCAAAGGCAACACCTGAGAAGTAAATGTATATATGAATTTGGGATCCCATGATCAAGAATGATTGAAGGCCCCGTCATTTTGTTCTGCAAATTATGTAATCGTTGAATATTACTCGAAGGTCTAGATTAAACACATAATTATAAAAAAGTATTAACTATATTATTTGTGCCACTATCAGATGATATGTGTTTAAACATGAGTAAATGAACATTTATGTTCTTTATGTCAAGTTTGTGCAACTTATTGGCATGAGCTGCGTGAAACGGATGAAGCTGATACCACCAGGTCTTGATGCCAAATAGGATAGTTCTTTATGTAACATACCAGTTTTCTCTGAAGTGGATATATAGAGTAACTGTTCTTTTTTGAAATAGCAGATGTATGCCAGCTTCTCAGTGTGTGCAGCAGTTTGGTGGTAAAGGGTAACATATTTGGAAATGTTTTTTCCGCAGTTTTAGTCACGACAAGAACTAGTTTTAGCAGCCACAACCCACAAATCTCAGGACTGCTTTTGACATGCAATTCGCCGTTTTAACCGTAAATACAACTCCTAGCAGTTGCAACCCATCATTACCCTGGGTGAAACAAAACGGAAGGCGCGTCATCTCCATTGTGAATTGTTGGTGCATAGAGAAAGCGAGCAAAATCGCGAGGAATACTCGTGACTTGCAGGAAATGTCAAACTGGTGCCTGTGGCTGTCTTCTTTGGGATGAATATTGTTACAAATATCGACACCTTCCATCGGAATAAAGTCCTGTGAAATATTTTGCACTGGCATCAAACCGGAGACGAAATAATACAAGATCACTTAACTTCTTGACGTGAAGGGACTCCCTGGGAGATACTGGATAGGGAAACTCATAGGAAGAGGACCCTTCGTCAGCAGTTCTAGCATATTTCATATTTCCTCTACGTTCATTCCCAGTGTCTCATTTGTGATCGTTACAGCAACCCAATAAGTGAGCGACACTGAAAATGTTAAGAATACCACATTAAAAAATGGAAATTCGTTTACATTTGACAGCTCTTTCCAGTATTTTACGATTTGATTACCGTATAGCTTGTCGTATATGCTGTAATCGTGCGGTAATTATTCTTTAAAGAATTTGTGTCTATCCAAACATATATTTGAATACATAAAATCTCATTTATAAGAGGTCCCGAGCTCAAATCTCGGCCAGGGTGAGTTATCTGGATAAGCTTTTCTTCGGAGTTTTCCCTTATCCTGAAAGTTGAATGTTGGGTAACTTTAAGCTCTATGGACCCTGGGTTCATTTCAGGAACATTTCATCCTTTTAATTCATCGTCCGATATTACTTACGTTGGAGAACGTTAATTAATTAAATCATATACAGAATATCTCCGGGCTATGATTTTGTACCATTTTAAATTGTCTTGAACACATAAAAATGTGAAGATCGGCTTAGAAATGTGTTTGGCAAAGAAGCCCAATTTAAGACAAGAGTTATAATTGGTAATTCGGATTCAAAAGAAATGTTTCTCTCTCTCTTTTTCTTAAAGTTGAATTTCGCGAAGAACGCTCAAGGACCCTCTGTTACTGATAGAAATATTGCCGCTTCAATAGTTTGCTTCAAAAGTTCAACGGAAATCTCATGAATTTGTTCGCGGAACTTCTTGCATTGGTATGAATAAAATAAAAAACATTTTACATCTAATTAATAAGAGGTGAGGCTGCTTTGTTGTCGATGGATTCCACATAAATTTACCACCGGTCAAAAATAACAATGGTTTCATTGACGGATTGGGGAAAAGGCTGTAAGCCTCCTGAAAATAAAGGTCATTCGACTCATTGGATCTTTGAAACAGAAAGTTACTGAGGTCAGACGAATTTACAATGCTCGTAAGAAGATGCTGCTAACGGGCCATATTATTACAATCGTGCCGTTACTACCTATTAGGACAAATATTTATTTGCCGTTATTTTTTAAAACGTTTGTGAAATATGCCTAAAATTAAAATCATTTTATAACATTACATCGCATCGTCGCATACAGCAAAGCTAACAACTGAGTCCTACCTGGCAAAGTGAGAAGGCGTATCGGAAAATAATTGTCAACACAGATATGTTTACCTCAGCTTATCGCTCATACACAGTGAGTCCAGTGTCTGTATACTCTGTTCAGATATAATCATGTCTTCTGGACAGCAACGTGTCACACATCGGCAGTCGCGAGAAAACATATCATATAGACACACGCAGCTTCCAATCGACCGGATAAGAGCCGATAAGAGACGATCGCAGCGCTTGTCCCCTGAAGGTCAATACGCCTCAACGCTCTGTCGAATAATATCTATACCCCGGCCATATTTACTTTATATGGCGATGTAAACAAAAGTACGTACTGTACGTGTGCGACATCATTAGGTGTTTATGAGTGTTCGGAAGCTTTCACGGCCGGGGTCAGAATTAACATAAGAGATTCCTTCCGGGCTTTGGAGCCGTGGTCTGATGGAGTTAAGCTGTCCATACGTTTCGTCCATCCCTGCGGTGGACATCATCAGTGGCGTGGTCTTAGTCTTCTCGGTGAAGGTTCAGGCACAACTGGTGCCTGAACCTTCACCGAGAAGACTAAGACCACGCCACTGATGATGTCCACCGCAGGGATGGACGAAACGTATGGACAGCTTAACTCCATCAGACCACGGCTCCAAAGCCCGGAAGGAATCTCTTATGTTAATTAGGTGTTTAGCCTTGTATCTCTCTAAGGATGAAAAATATAGTTCTAAAATAGTTTATCATTTTAACAACTTTAAATCTAATGCAAAATATATGAACAGTTTCACAATATTACAAATGCAACAGCCAAACATTAATTAGTATTTTATTTGGTATATGCAAGCATAATTTGTATGTATAAATCAGACTGTACGCTGCGCTTGCGCAGTTTAAAAGCAGAATTGTGGGATCAGTTGTGGTCAAAATAGCAGCTTCCGTGCAAATGTAAACATCACAGAGGAAAATCGTTAAAATGTGGTAAAAAAACAAATTATTTTAACGTGTTTTGTAAGTTGTTTGAAAAATATGCGACTTTAGCAATGGAGACTTAATTTGTCAGCAGAATAAACCGGTGTTTGAACACCAAGTACGTATTAATGCCGCTCGAAGCGAAGTTGTGAAAACGGGCCAGGAAAACATAAAAAAGAAGCCAGTTGTGGAAGGTAAATGTGATGAATTTGTTAAAAGTGCTGTTCGTGCAAGATGCATAGCTTCTTTGAAAGAAATGAGCCACCTATAATTACAAAAGTGCTTCAAGCAGTAAACAAAAACCCACATTGCCAACTTTACAAAAACGAGCGTGCACATCATTTTTCGCGACATAGGTTTTGAATTTGGTAACAGAAACTGAAAAAATATAGTTGTTGAGCATGAAGATATGTTGTTGTGGCGCAGGTATTATCAAAGGAAACTTCGGAAGTGAAAGTCGTTTAAGATTTTGCGATTGTCAGATTCCAGTTAGGTACGTAATTTGTTTTTCAGTTGCATGCCAGTAGAACGTTCAAGTCGATGCCAAAGTGGCTACACGCAGTTATTTAGCACTCCTATTCCGCAGAAAGACCCGTGCTGTAATTTTTAACGTATAAATACAGTGGGGTATTTGAAGAAATGAAATATTTGGATAATTGTTGTAAGCATGCATTCACTTTTTAACGTAAAAAAGACAAAAAATATATATTTCACAGTACACACACCTTGCATTTAATGTTAACGTGAAAGTGATATCGCATAAGCTACTCAGACATGGAAAACGGCAAAGCAAAACTTTGCATAGAAGTTCGTTGACAGCGCACAAGTTTGACATGTGGGATTAAAATAACACGAATATTTCTTCCAATCAGAGTCGCCGATGGAGTAATACATTTTCCGCTTTGTTTACATCGCCATGTAAACTAAGGACGGTACCGGTATATATGGCCTGAGAGTCAGCGTCATGGACCGTGCACCTTTTAGCCCTGACTTAGTTCCTTGCGATTTCTTTTTGTTTACAAAATGTAATTATAAAATGCGGGGGATCACTTTTTTGGCATCAAATGAATCAGTGAAACATGAATAAAAACGTGGTTCCTAAGTGCCGTAGAAAGGAGTGGTTTATTAGTGTTTAAGTTGGATATTTTAGAAAGCAATAATTAATTTATAATTTTTAAAACTAATCCTTGTTAATTTTCCAAAATATTTCATTGTTGCCCTTATATACTAGGTCATCAAACTTATTCGGATATGCCCGTTTTTCATTTTGAATCCAAGCTGCCAGTATTTAAGAATGTAACCCAGAATAGTCGATCATTAAAGAACTAACGTGGAGAAAGAATGAGTTTCCCGTTGAGCGAGAGAAAGCACATATTATGTGATATTGTCATTGCAGTAAATCGTCTTTTCATTTCCGCCAACGTCTCTAGAGGCGCAGGGTTGCAAACACTATTAAACCCACAGATAACAGCGTTAAACACGCTTACTTTTATACTGTCACATTTTATCTGAATCGCAGTGTGGGAGTGCGTAGATGGCCCTTATCCGGATATTTTAGCTATTGAGTCCACCACATAGGCAAACCCTCATTCTCTTTATGATCATAGAATTTTTACAACGCGCTGGATCATCAAGAAGCAAGTGTACAGAAATAATTTCTTCAGCTTCTTTGCAATCTTCCACTCTATTGATGTGACTAGCTCTCCGCACTGATCTTTTAGAGCTCCGTTTAAATGTCAGTATTTCTTCATTTGCATTTGTCCTCACCATTCTTTCCCTTGATGGCAGGTGCATCCTCTTTTGCGAAATTGTTCATACCACCTCGGTTTGACAACACTGGAGGTACAGGACACCCAAATTGCATTTAAATGCCCAGCGAATCATTTGCGTGTCTATTCGCAAATTCTAACACATATCAACTACGATCGTTTGGTAAAGCTCCAAGAACAATGTACAGTCCGGTGCACTGAAATTTTCCGATGCTGTTGGTATCTTTTTGTGTGTTACTTTATATAATGTTGGCATAACCGTTTCACCATTCGCGTTTTACACTACTCCTGGCTGTGCCAGTCTCTTATTGGTTTATATAAAAATTCAGTAACACAAGCAATGACCGATGAACAAGGCGCTTAGCCGAGGTGCGTAGTGCAAGTGGAAGGGTAAGGAGAAATTAAGCCTTAGTGGAACGATTGTCAACAACGCCTCCTTGCTGTGTCCGTCGCTCATTGGTCTGTCATAACTCGGGAACCGGGGAGAAGGACAAGCTGTGGGTTATAAGGAATGGGGGTCCGTGGATTAATTACTAGAATATTATCGTCTTTGTGTTTTCCACTTATGTTTGTCTACGTGACGAAAATATGCTTTAGTATGCTCGGTATATTTTGTGTAGATAGAGCTTAAGTTACAGCTTTAAATTATTTTGTAATGAAACGAGATGATTCGAAATAAATATGCACGATGTGGAGTTCAAGTTGATACATATAATAAAACACATAAATCTGTCCCATCCCTCCTCAGTAACCGCTGATAAAATAATCAAAGTCCGATGAGATGCATTCTGAATTATATGTTTCAATGTAGCTTAAACTGTCTGGGATTCTCATTCACCTCCGCCATCGCGAAACTAGGGGCAGGCGCACGCCTTCCTATCGCTGACAGGGGTTTGAACTGGGGGCGTGGTGCCATTCACCTACCAACCTAAATAGCTGTTCCATATATCGGAAAGTTTCTGTGTACCAGACTGTACATGCTACTCACCAGATATCAGCTAATGACAATCAGATGTGCAACACAAAGCTTGAAACTTTCCTCCAAGTGATGGTTTGGTAATTTATGTTAAATGTGGATGAGAGTACAACCTTATGAAATCTCCAATAATTTGTGAATATTTCTTATAATCTTATACTGTAGTTTTTTGTTTAGAAAAAGCAAAGTGAGCTTTAAACTAAAGTTGCCTACCATGTACCCCTAGACAATTCATTTTCAGCAACATAAGCACTTGATTATTTGCACATAAAACTCTAAAGCGAATGTCACATCTTACTTAGTCAAAATATGAGTTGTATAGTTTGTTTAGTCACTTATAACTCCTTTACCCAAACTCTAGTCTCTGAGCTTTCATGTAAGTGCACATGACTTTTCAAATGACTTTTCTAAAAGGATATCCAGCGTCGCATGCTGAACAGCTTTTCTTGTTACAGATGGTGAGATGTCGAAACTTTCTTCCAAGTTCATTTAATGCATACGGAGACTAATTAAGGCTGATAAAAATATTAAATGATTTCTGTGTACACTGTCTATTTCTAACAACTGATAAAGGATGCAATGCTTCGTTTAATTTGTTTAAACGTTTAAATGAAATGGATGAAACCACGCTCATTAGCTTAGGTTTCATTGAACTTAGAGTTACCCGACATTCATTATTCAGCGTAAGAGAAAATTAAAAAAAAAAATCTAATCCAGACAACTCACCCTAACTGTGATTAGAATTAGGGACCTCTTGAATGTGAGGTACACACGCAACCACATACCACAGAGGCAGGCGTTTTAAAAATTGTTATATTATCTACATTTGATTAAATATAGGAAACTTAGATACAATATGGTGCCAAATGACTAAAATTAAGTTTAATAATTAGTTTATAAATAAACATTATAAGAATTTTAAAGTTAAGATTAGTTTTGTAATATGCGATCTTGCAAACATCACATGTGAGAGATCGTTACGTAAGCATAAATTTAGTAATTATAAACTTCTTTTGCCTTTCAGTATTATTTTCAGGGTCTAATGTTGTGTGAAATTAGTTTACAGGTTGCTAAGTTAATTACAACATTTCAAAACCACTTCCCCATCAAAAATAAAACCTTTAATGACCTTGAAGGTTTTTTCAGTGATCTGTGTTTTTGTAGACTAAGACAGGTTTCGTTGTAAAATTGGCTTTTAAGACCTATAAGTTAGCACATGCACTGTATGTTCCAAATAAATAGCGAAAAAGTGAAAAAGAAAAGAAAGAAATTAAACCAGTTTTTTCTTTGTCGTCTGTTGCTGGATTTCTGGATGGTTGGTTCGCTAGAGTTACGCCCTTATCAGGAATCGACATTTATATGAGAACCTCTAGAAGTTCTGATATACACATGAGACAACTACCTTAATGGCGACGTATAAGTGTAACTACTTAAGTGCCGTGCTCAGACCACTGTTAAGTCAGTGAATGGAAATTAATTGTTGTTTCACATTACCGGTGTGCAGAAACAAGATTTGGAAACGTAGAGTCAGTTGTCTTAAGTGCATGAGAACTCAGAGTGGTTTAACGGAAAAAATGCGAGTAAATTGGGGAATTTAATGTCGTGTTGCCATGGTAGCTTAGTGCTTAACAGCAATCGTGGTTCAAATTCCATCTTGGTATCGCAGTTTTCTTCTAACTCTATCTCTCCAAACCTTGCATTACACACGGGTAATGTGAAACAAGAATTAATTTCCAAAATACGACATGTTAAGATTTTTTTTATCACAAATGTACACATTTTATGTATTTATCTTTAGGGCGGGGGGAGGAACCTCTGAAATCCTCTTCATTCTTAATGACTGCGTATACCAGTAAACCGGAAATGATAGACAAAAATCTTACTAAACAAACAAAAATGATTGTGTAACCTCTTTAAAGCTCAGTTTATTTTTTTGTAGAAAACATTTCGGAGATAATTCTTATTGAATTGAATTTTCAAATAAGTAAGGCCATACTCTGCTCAAATAGGAAGCCAGTCTTACTATCGTAAAGAGATTGTAATTTCGAAGTTACCACAAAACGATAAGCTTTTAAAAGATTCGACTGTACCCAGAACCTAAAGAATTCCCATATCCCCTGCACCCACAAGCAAAAGTACAATAAGGAAAAACTGTAAATGTTAATCTCTACTAACATAAGATTTATAAATAATATTGTAAAAAGAGAGATAATCAGAATAGAGAAAGTCACGTGAGTTCAATGTAGACGATTCTTCCCCTCTTCTTGCAAAGAAATCACATGGCGACCAACTCTTAAAAGATTTAACTATCACTCTATTCTGATATTTCCGTTGCATCTGGATTGAAACATGTAATAAAACCATTCCTACAAGTGCATATCTCGATTAGCATGATGTAGATAGAAGAATTAACAATGGTTTGTAACAATCATTTAAGTGCAATAAATCACATTTATTTTCACCTGGTCATGTAAAGAGACCGAAATTTCTAACCCTTTACACAGTAACAAACTCTTAAAAGACTTGACTATCCCTTTAGTCTAATTTATTTCCATACTTCCATTGTATCTGTAAGGAAATGTGCCATAAAACAGATGTTTGTATGGATTAATACACTTCTTAAGAATAGTGACCAAACGTGAGCCCCAGAACCTTAGTCCCGCGATTCCGAAATAAGCAGCCGTAAAATACGTGTCTCCCAACATGGCATCCGTAGTACCAAATAGACAGTTCCACGCCAAAGCTACGTAAACGTTTCTCAAGCAAATTGAAGCTTCTCATATTTCATAACATCCTAAATGCAATTCAGCCCTGAGCCAGCTGCATATGATCGACCTCAGCCATCAGGAAGTTGATGTCATGTGAAATCTCGCATTGTACTGTTCTCACGGGTCAGCGAAAAGGTCTATATACCTTGGAAAATGTGCAAGCATTTTAAGACACAGGAAATAAGCATTAAATAATAAGGTACTAAAATTTGATATGTTCCCAAGCATTCCTCTACCAGCCACGTGACAGTATTTTGTCAATAATGATTCTAACAATTTTGATTAACATTATATTTAAGACATTTACATGAAACACGAATGTATATCTTGAATTTTATGTGAATAGCGTGAGGCATTATCATTTGTTAAAGCGTTTTTTTTTTTTTTTTTTTTTTTTTTTTTTTTTTTTTTTTTACAATTTTTCTTTAATTGAGCTGGACAAAAACGTATTTATAGAAATATTGGCATCTCTTTGAAACACATTCATTCCCAATAATTTTTTGATGGCCTCAATCATTTTCAAGATATCCATTGTTAATGCAGTGGCATTTTCAATACTTCTTCATTTTTCGAAGCAGGAATTTTTAGTCTGTTATACGACGACCAGTATTTAAACATTTGATTGTGTTTCACACTGAAACTAATTATGCAAAAGTTTTTAGGAAATACCTTTAAACGGAATAAAGGTATAAGCAAAGTTTATACAGGGTTAATAAATGATAAAGTGTAGGGATAATTAATTATATGAATGTAAATTTAAGATTTTAGGGATTAGTTCCTGAAATGTGTCTTAAATAAAAAATGCAAGATCTAAAACGTGATGTGATTTCAGTTGTGTGGTATTTTGACGCCGAATCCATTTTCGAACAGTTAAATTGACATAAATTGAGCAGTAATAATAACAATAATTAATGCGAAGTGTGTATTATTGTTAGCAGAAATGTTAACCTGGCGTTACCGTTAAGTCTATATTACTCAAGCGCGGTCTTTAAGTTCTATATAATGAAGACAAACGATCACAGTATAATATGATACTGTTAAAATCTATAGGAAATGGCGAAATTTCAACAACAAACACTCTTTTACTAACTGATGTCCCGCCTACATGGCTACCCTTACCATCATTGCCAAATATTGAACCTGCTAATTCATATCTGAAACGCTACTATTATACGTTAAACTAAAATTACGAAAATGTCATTTATAATTTTCAAAATTTCGATGATGTACTCAGACTCTTATTTTCTAGTGAATTGACCTTGAGAAAAAATAGTCTTGTCTAACGATAACTAATGCTTATGTCATTCATTGATTATAGTATACTCAAATAATTTATTACCTACGTTTACCTACATTTACATTTCTTTGTAAAATTATGAACCGGCCTATCAATAATTCCAGTATCAAATGTAGCATTTATATTATATTTATTTTCCTGTATGCATTTACGATGTTGTTTGTTATTTATAGAAGTTAGCAGCTACTGTAAGACACATAATATAACTTGAAGTTAAAACCTATTAAAATCTTATGGTCTGTTTTATCATATTTCTGTTAAAGAGAAGTGCACCGGTGTATAACGTTATTTATTGCTGTTATGCCGCATTAAAACAGGAAATATTATGTTGCCTTTTTCAAGATAATCTACTAGTTTTAATTTTATTGCTTTGTGCTGATTTTCTGTCTTTATGATCTTCTTTAAACGGGGAGAAAAGCTATTTTTAGTAAACAACGTTTAATCAGATACTGCGAATAAGGCTGCTGCAGAGAGACCTGCTTCAACATATAATCGCGTTTACAATTCATGTGCAGTCAGCTTTCACATTATGTAAATGCATGCTTGTGAAGCCATAGAGATGTCATGTAAATGAATATCACGCTGTGCATTCATATGACGTGGTTATTCTAGGTAATTTGCTGCTCAAAATTCCTTAAGAAGAATTGAGTTGGTGGATGACATAAGGTTCACGGCTATGAATTAAAATTACAAAAATATTGGATACCTGTAACAAGTGAAATTGCAACTCGGTTGTTTGGTCACATAAATACTAATTAAGCTTATATTAGCTCATGTAACGAGTAAACCAGTATATATCTGTGGCATAAGTAGATTTTATTAATTTACTTCTCAGTTACATTAAATTTCCTTATGATAATAGCAGCTCAACTTTTTACTATAGCCATTTTTTGGTTCTTTGAACTTTTGCGGAAATTAAGGAGCAATTCGACCTCAAGTGACGATATGCTATTAAAATTAATTTCTTATGCTCACTCATGGAGTAGTTTGTCTCAATTTCTTTAGAAAGTAAGCATTGGAGCTAATTGGCAGGACCAAGGGGTGATTAGTTGGTACTAGTGTTTCAGTTCAATAGGATACACGTTCTGCACGTTTAAAATGTGGACAGTAAGCTGCAGCTATCCGAAGCACATTAATTTGGTAACTGAATCTTCTAGTTGTCAAATATGGGACATTTACATGGCAAATAAAATTTGTATTGTGACTTTGTGGGTTCGTGAAATAAAAAGTCGAGGTTACAAACACAAAAAAATGCACTTTAATTTCGTAGCAATACACTGTTCACAACTACAATTTACCAGTTCGTCTTTACACGTACGCTCGACGCTACTTACACAACGCACGCCATGACAACACTACACTCAAGTGACTGTCGCTTCCGGTATCGATCGGCCACGAAGTTTCCCGAATCTCCTTTTATGGAGGGGAAAAACATTCTCGAAGCTTCGTGTCACTTCGAGTGGCAGGAGGAGGGGTAAACGAAGACTCAGCTACCCCTCCTGTCTCCCCTCTCTCCACCGGCCATCATTTATTGATCGGCATCGCGAGTCTGCCGTTTGGGTAACAGTATCTTGAATTTTGTTGTCATAACCTGTGAAGTTTTCTTCATTATGAATCACTTGGTAAGTCGTAAGAAATGGCAAAAAGCTTACCATACAATTCGTAATTTTCCTTCTATTTTTAGGAGATCTACACTTACATAGAAAGATTTTGTCTATCACTTATCGTTTACTGCTTATTTAAAGTCATCCAGAATTAAGAGGACGTTATATGTTTTCAGTTGGCTTAAGGCAACGCTACACTGAAAACTCCAAATTCTATAATAATAAACCTAACGTTATGAAAATTTAGCCACATAATTAGAGTATCATTTTAAACTTGCATGCAAATTTTTATGTTGCTACACCAAACAGTTCATTAATTATTAATTATTTTTTGTGAAAATATTGTAAAAATTAAAAATGTTCTAAGCGTCAAAAATTTGAGCTTTTAAGTTGAATCTTTGTTTTTGGCTAGTGCAGAGCAATTTTAAAAGATCCACATTCTTATTGTTTGGAATACTCTAGTAGCATTTGTTCTAAAATAATTTCCACGTGTGAGCTCTCAAAATGTTGAAAATATTAACTTATTTTATTACTTAAAACCATATAATTTTCAAAACATGAGCATTAACAAAAAAAAAAAAAAAAAGGGGGGGGGAATGAAGTTTCTTATTTACATCTTATGGAGCTATCCTGTAAGTTTCACTAAGTTAAATGAAAAACTTTAACGCGTGGGGCATTTTGCATACTGAAAAGTGTTAGAAAAAAAGTTTCTCAGAAAATCAATTTTAAAGTTATGATTATTACTTTTAACGATTGTTAAAGGTCTCTTTAAATTGTTACGTGATGGCCTAAAGTAGCGCAAATGTTAAAAGTAGCATGCCATCTATTACTACATACACTAAGCTACAAAAAATGACAAAAAAGAAAATTCCATGATTTTCAACATTTTCGGCGAATTTTCAGTGTAGCCTTACCTTAAACTTTTTATCATTAATGCTTTTTTTGTCACGGTCATATCGGCGGCCGTTCTCCTTTGGAACATCTCGAAGGTGTTAACTCGTATTCGTTCGGTTTTAATCAGTAGATGGCATTCGCACTCTCATTCACACTTCCAGACTGGGGAAGATGAGGTATTATCTTGGTCGGAGAAAAATCACCACCCCACCGCCGGGAATCGAACCCGGAACCCCTAGCACGGCAGGCAGGTGCTCCACCGACTGAGCTACGGGGCCAGCGATTAATGCTTGTGATTTTTGTACTATATTGTGATATTTTATCTTGTATCGCTTGTTTTATATTTTGAATTTTCGGAGATATTAAATGAAATGACAGGTTGTGTCAAAATTTATCATGAAAATATCTTATGCATAGGGTATTTTAATCAAAATTCTTAATACCCATTTTGAGAAAACAGAATTTTTGAAAGCTTTTCCATGCAAGGATAGTAACAGACGATGTACTCACATACATCCACATTTTTTTAAATTCAAGCAAAAGATTTATAGGAAATTAATTGTTCTTTCACAGTGGCCGTGTGTAAACTAAACTATTGAAGGATACAGCCAGACTAAAAAATTTAGTGCCATAGCCGGGATTTGAGCTATGGATCTTCTGGTTGCCGTCCAGCGGCTCTACTATGGCCAACCTGCCGACAGGACATGACATTGAATTCTACAACTGACTCATGTTTTTCCCGGTAAACCACTTAGGAGTTTTCATAAACGCATCAGACAACTACCTTAATGGTGACTTACAACGCGTAAGTACTTTAAGGCCCGAGCTTTATAGTGAACCACTATTAGATCAATTGATGGAAATTAATTGTTCCTTCACACTGGCCGTGTGTAAACTAAAGTATGGAAAGATACAGTCAGACTGAAAAATTCAATGCCATAACAGGGATTTGAGCTACGGATCTTCTGGTTGCCGTCCAGCTGCTCTAAATCCTTGAGCCACTATGGCCAACGTGCCGACATGACATTAAATTCTCCAACTGACTCGTGTTTTTCCCGGTAAACCACGCAAGAGTTCTCATAAACGCATGAGATAACTACCTTAATGCCCACTTACAACGTGTAAGTACTTGAAAACACGATTCAGTTGGAGAATTTAATGTCATGTCGGCACGTTGGCCATAGTAGCTCAAGGGTTAGAGCGACTGCAAGGCAACCACAAGATCCGTATTTTAAATCCCGGCTATGACATTGAATTTTTCATTCTGATTCTATCTTTCCATACTTTAGCCTACACACGGCCAGTGTGAAAGAACAATTAATTTCCATTAATTGATCTAATAGTGGTTCACCATTAAGTCCGGACCTTAAGGTACTTACACGTTGTAAGTCGCCATTAAGGTAGTCTCATGCGTTTATGAGAACTCCTAGGTGGTTTACTGGGTAATACACGAGTGAGTTGCAGAACTTAATGTCATGCACGTTGGCCATAGTAGCTCAAGGATTAGAGCGGCTGGACTGCAATCAGAAGATCCGTGTTTCAAATCCCGGCTACGGCATTGAATTTTTCAGTCTGACTCTATCTTTCCAAAAGATATATTGCTCAGTTTGAAGTTGCCTAAAGCTGAAAAGCTTAATGTTGACAACAGCAGAAAAAAAGTGATACGCGAACAAAGCATACTCGTTAACGACTGCTTTGTAACGAATGCTTGATAATTATTTTGAGATCTTATCAAAGGGCAATTAAATTACTTTAACATAAGCAAGAAGGGGATTCAGTAAGATAGCGAAAATGTGAGAGAAATATGCAGTTTTTGTTGTACTTTTAGTATAATCAGACTTAAATTTCGTATTATTATTTTAAAAGTAATTTTGTATTTTGTGGCATTTTGTTTTATACCGCTTTTTTATGATTTGAATTCGTAGGTACACCATTTTTAGTTTGTTTTAAGCACAGCGAAGAGGATAGCGCATAGAAATAGATTTCCTAGATCCTTTAGTCGTATCATAGCAGAAATCAAACTAACGCAGGTGAGAAATATATGAATAGTTTTTGAGTGCCATGTTTTAAAGCTATCGATTACCTATGTTGGTTTCTGATTGATAAATAATGCATCAAAGAGATCTTGCGTTGTCTGAAAAGGCATTGAAGTTTGTACTTTTTCAGAAGTTTGCTGAATAATTGAAAAAAAGAATGGAGTTACGTTCTTATGTATGCATTGAAATCACCTAAGATACATTATGTTTTCTTGTCATACTTCATATTTTTTCTTTAGTTGACAATTCCTTTAAAAAGTGGACCTTGTAGTTAGTACTACATAACTTTTTTGGCTCCTCTTCAGATTCACTTAACAAGAGGCGTATCTGTTAACAAATTTGGAACATGTGAAGGAAAAAAATAGGGGTGCGCTAGCCTAGAAGCTACCGTTACTGTGGATATGAGTTAAATAACACTGGAGTGCCTGGAAGATATCTGATGTACCTCACGCCCTCTTGCTCGCCCTTCTCTTTAATTATGCACAAGCCGACACACATCGGATGTCCCCATTGCGGTTTTTTGCCCCCGCAGGTTTGTATTCAATCGAATATAACATTTGTGACCTGAGGTGCTGCTCTAATGGAGCCTCAAATGCTACAAACACGGAATTAGCTAATTATATTTTTCACTTTGAGTGGCGTGTAACATGGAGCGTTTAGACTAAATTGTCTGGAATAATTGGATTGCAAGAGTATTAATATCTGTATCACGTGTTATGTATGTTAAGGTTCGCTATATATTGAATAAATCGCACAGCTGTTGCCAATATTAAGGAATTGCTACGCATAAGTTCTAAATATTACTCCTGTACATAAGCGCACGTAAACAGTTTATCTGTGGGGTAATTATTGGTAACTTATATAAGATCATTCTACTATAATGGCAATAATTGCTGTGTTTGACAATAGTGCCTTTATTAATCAAGGCTTCGTGGGTGATCCTTCAGATCCTGAAGAAGGCCATGGAGTATACAATGGTTGAAAGCTTGACATTCATAAACCTGATATGGCTGATCACCCGGCCTTGATTAATAACCCTCGCCAGGTAAGCTTCAAGTCTTACTATAGTACCTTTATTACATGTGAAATAACTGATTATGCTATCTTGAATTAGAAATATATACTTTTATTTTAAGTATATATAGCGATAGAGTTTCTGAAAACCAACTTCGTAAGCAATGTTCGCGTGCAATAATTCTATGCTATGTCCCGTCAGCTCCATGTTTTAGATATTTGATATTTATTTATTTGTACAGTATCCCTAACAAATTCAGTGCAATAAAATTTAACATAGAAGATGCTTATTATACCTCCTGTACAAATACATGAAATTGCTGAACTTAAGATTTACTTGCTGACTCAGGTCCCCTGGTTTTCCTGATCAGCTTGATGTCATTTCTTCTTGACCTTCTCTTCTTTTGCCCTAATCCACGTTTCTCTTATCCTATATAAGAAATCTCATATACATCTATTTTTCTTTTCTCCCATCCCCGTTAACATGCGTACTGCCAATATCTCTTTACTTACACTGTCACATTTCTTATCCCATATTTTTCCCCTGTAATTTGTTAGCTCCTTACATTCTATCAGGTAATGAACAGTGCTTTCTTCATCTCCACAAAATTCTCATATTCCTACCTCATTACTTCTCAACCCTTTTAAGTATAATGTTCCTACTCTCATCTAAGCTATGTCTTCTCTTCCAGTTTTGTCACATTGATCTATATATTTTTCCCTACCCCATTCTGTCTTTAATTGCTTATAAAATTTCAAAGATTTCTTTTCTTCTATACTTTCCCATATCTCTTGCCTATCTATGTCTTGTAGTCTAGTTCTCACATCCTTCCAAAAACCGTTATAATTTGTCTCCTATGCTCTCCATAGATCTCTCATGCCTATCTTTAATACCAGGCATGTTTTTTAAGTCAGTACCGTTTTGAAATTAAAAAAAGACGTGCATAGATATCGCAATAATTTTATTTTTACATGAAAGCCTGTACCTTAATCTACTTTTCTACATAATTTTCGTGAATATTGAGGCACTTGTCATAACGTGGCACCAGTTTTTGAATACACTCCTCATAAAATTCTGCCGCCTTACGTGTTAACCACTGTATCACAACTGTTTTGACTTTGTTATCGTCTTGAAGACGCTGACTGCCCAGATGTTTCTTCAAGTGTAGGAACAAATGGTAGTCGCTTTCTAGTCACTTTCTGCACCAAATCTTCAGTAACGACCGAAGGACGCCTACTCCGTTCTTCATCATGCACATTTGTGCGGCAATCTTTAAATGCTCTCACCCATTCCCTTACTATTCCCTTACCATTCCATCACTCATAATATTTTGTCCGTAAACATCACAGATCTCACGATGAATATCGATTGGTTTTACGCCTTTAGCACTAAAAAATCGTATAACAGCCCGTACTTCACAATCGGCGGGACTCACGACTGTCGGAGGCATCTTAAACACTCAGTAACCAACGTATACAATGAAGAATCAGACTGTAATGGCATCAGTGCGTAGACAAGAGATGTAGGTAACCAGCACGCATGCGTGGAACGCCGACGGTAGCGCTGCGGCGGCGGAATCGCAAAACGGTACTGTCAAAAAACATGCCTCGTATCATTCTTTCCAATTCCGCCCACCAGCTATTTGTATTTTTAATGCTTTTCTGTTTCTTCATGCACAGTTTCAATAATTCTCCTTTCTGCCCTTTAATACACTTATACCAGAATTTCAATATTCTATTATTATTCCCTTCCTTTTTGTATTACCCAACTCTAGTAATGCCACTTCTCTTGGTGCCGAGTTTTGCAGCCCTAGTAGTTCTTTGCGAAACAATCCATACATCTGGTCTAATTGTGCTTCTATCTCTGATGTGCCCCATACCTCCACTGCACACATTGTTCTGGCTTCCACGACCGCTTCATATGCTTTAGATAATCCTGTTCCCTCGTAATGCGAGGAACATTCACCCAACTGACCATAGTACGATATGATTTGTTCATAGTTCAACCCTTTTGTAATGCTACACGATAGTGTCAACCAACTGAATATTCGTGACGGCAGCGAGGAAAGCTCGTCTTTCTCCACTTTCAGCTAGGACCCAAATTTAAGGCCGGAGACTAAAATTTGAAGATCCTGTAGCGAAGGTCTAGCGGAGAGTTATAAAAATGTAATTAGTGCCTACGTCTGTATTTGGCGCTATCAGTCAAGATGCAAGATAACAGTGAGAAGTACGAGCGTCTGATTTGGAGTTCTACTTCGAGTTTGAAGCTGATAACGATAATCACTAATTTGTCTTGAGTTTAAGTGTATATTATTTTGTGTAGAATTTTAAAATGGTTAGCAAATACGAACAAAAAGGTATGAAAACTTGATGGCAAGAGACAAAAATTCCATACAGAGTCATACAGAATTACAGAAAGCTTGTAGCAGAGCAGCTTTACTATATAATACGCAACTAGGTTGATTAATGTGTTTTGCAGAGGGAGGGAAAATGTTCATAAAATGTTAACAGACCACAGTGGGCAAGTGGTGATGTGCGTGTAAGATCACTGCGGAAGAGTACTGTTGTTGGTCCTGTGTTAAGCTAACAAGGGTAGCTGGAATTGCTTTCGGTACAATTCTTCACTTAAGTTTAAGGTAAGGAAGGCCTGCATTAGATGGGTTCCACACAATCCTACTGAGAAGAATAGTACAAACCGAGTTTGGACTTGGGACGTAAGGGAAGTGAAGGTGAAAGTTTTCTTCGATCTATTATGACTAAAGATGTAATCTGGGCTCCGCACTACACACCAAAATTAAAGAGAGAAAAAATAAGTGGCGGTATAAGGATTCCACATAACTCCCCTCAAAAGAAAAGGAAAACAGAATCCAGTTAGCCGTGTTCGTCGGCCTGTAATTTTAATGGTATCCCTTTCATTCATTCAGCTCCTGCCGGAAATTCATGAATGGTGGATATTGCAGTTGCTTTCTGGAATACAATTTACGTCCAGCTGTGCGCCGTAGACGTCCAACTCTCCTGCATGCTCATTTTATTGTACTATATGATTGGGTTTGCTCTCATATAGCTGCCCTGGTTGGTTAATATACTTTTTCTGATGAAACTTGGAGATTCTGGTGCATCCTCTGTACTCGCCCCATATGAGCACATAAGATTTTGAACTTTTCGCAGAAGTGAAATTATCACTTAAAGGAAATTAGACCTGAAGCTTTCCTGGCGACGAATATGTTCAAGTTCTTCTCGGGAAGCAATCCAGGTGAAAAGACGATTAGAGATCGACATTTCGGGAGCGTACATCTCTTCCATCATCAGGATATTTATTAAATGTTATAAATGAATCACTGAATGTATCACAAATATAAACAAAGACAAATCACTATCAATATTCGCATTACTGAACAAAAGACTGTTTTCAGTAAATTAAATGTCAGGTCAGGAGATGGCGTGAGTATAGAAAATTAATAGGGTCAAAGAAACCATAGAGCCAACTTTCGGGAGACGACCATCTTGGCAAAATGCAACAGTTACTGGGAGCGGAGAGATAAGGATGCTTAGGCCATTTTCTCCGAGAGGAGCAAGCTTAATCGTGATGGATTTCAGTTCAGCTCCTTTTGGAAACCGACCTTAAAAAGGAAATCCGTCGATTTAAGGAACACATATCTATACAGCTTGATAATCAAGTTAAGTAGTTACGTTTCTCTGACCCAATTAATTTCTATACTCATGCCATCTTCTGACCTGGTATTTAATTTACTGAAAACATTCTTTTGTTCAGTAATGCGAATATTGATAGTGTTTTGTCTTTGTTTATATTTGTGTTACATCCAGTGATTCATTTGTGGTTATAACGTTTAATAAATATCCTGATATTAATAACTAAACACTAGTAACACAACTTCACTATTTACTCATCTTATTCAAATCCTGGGATGGGAGTGATGTGCGCTCCCGTAACGTGAATTTCTAATCGTCTTTTCACCAGGCTTGCTTCCCGAGAAGAAATTGAACATCACTTAAAGGAGTTTGCTTTAGTATCAGACTACTGCAGTGGAGCAGTCTGTGCTGTGGCCGCCTCCCACATCCGTTGCACCTTGGTTAACAATGAATTTACGTAAGTTTTGTTTTTGTTTTGTTTTGTAATTTACGTCCTCCAACGTTGTCATATCGGATGATGAATGGGTGAAATGATGCTCAAATGAGCCCAGGGTCCATAGAGCTTAGAGTTACCCGACTTTCGTTTTTCAGGATAAGGGAAAATCCCGGGAAAAAACCTTATCCAAGTAACTCACCCTGAGCGAGATTCGAACTTGGGACCTCTTGGACGTGAGGCAGATATGCTACCACCACGCTACCGAGGTGGGCATTTACATAAGTGTTAAATTGTTGTAAGAAGAATGAGTAGAGAAGTAAGTACATGTGACTGCAACAATGCACTTTTCCCCTTGTCTTTAAGATTTTATTAGAGTTCAGTTTACATAGCACTTGGCCCTTTTCTTCCATGTGTCTTGCCGTACTGTGGTTTTGTACTGTAGATAAATTTACTCCATCGTTCGAGAAAATGAAAATGAATGTAATGAAAAATCTGTGAAATTTGGAAAACTCGTAATAGGTCTTTCGTTTGAAATTAATTTTACTTTTTACACAGAGTA
Organism: Mantis religiosa; assembly: GCA_030765055.1. NCBI lineage: Eukaryota > Metazoa > Arthropoda > Insecta > Mantodea > Mantidae > Mantis > Mantis religiosa. Next base: position 57,402,054 of record CM060959.1, on the reverse strand, counting down.
ATATTTTAACATCGTTTCAAAGTTCTTGCGTGTATTATTATTAAAAATTCATGTTCTAATGAATATACCCCACACGACGGGGTTTTAAATATATTTACATGAAGCATTCAATTTTTTACAGTAAATGAATTTACAAAAGGCTTGCTACGGGGGCTGTTCAGTAAGGAATGATCATAATTTTTTACGGAATTCAATCTTATTATATTCTGTTAGCTTAATGTGAAACAAACACGCCGTAGTAGTTTCATTGTTGGTACTCCTGGTACGCCTGTGAGAACCAAGCAAATTCAGACATGTTCAATATCGCCTAACGCCTCCAAGGACCCCGGACTCATTTGAGTACCATTTCACCAATTTCATTCATCGTCCGATATGACTTGACGATGGAGGACGTAAATTACAGAAAAAAAGAAAAAACATCGCCTACCGCTGCAATGGGGGTAACATGCAGTTAAAGTTGATGTTAGAGGAAGATCCGGAGTTTCTATCAAACGTAATCACTGCTGATGAAACTTAGCTACATCATTTTGATCCTGGGAGCAAGCAGCAAAGCTCAGTGTGGAAATCTCCTTCATCACCAACCCCCCAAAAAGCAAAAGTGGTTGCTTCTGCTGGGAAAGTTATGGTCATCTCATTCTTTGATATTCATGGAATGGTTTATCAGCATGTTGTACCTGCAAATACATCAGTAACTGGCCAATACTACAGGGATGTCCTGAAAAAAATTGCAAGTTCATATCAGGGGTAAAAGACCACATTTCCATGAAGCAGGCTGGATGCTGCACTACGATAATGCTCGGCCGCATATTGCCAATGTTGTTGGTGAATATCTTGCAAAAATCAACGTGAAGTGCATCCCTCATCCTCCCTACAGTTTTAGCCCCATGTGACTTTTTTCTATTCCCTAACTTGAAGAAACGCCTTCGTGGGAGGCATTATCCATCATCAGAAGCAGTGGTGAAGGCTGCGGAGGAGATTTTGAAGGATCTCTCAAAAATGGTTTCCAGCATGTCTTTGAAGACTGGCAGAAACGCTGGGACAAGTGCATCGCATTCAGGAGAGACTATTTTGAGAAGGACCAGTAAAATCATGAGGAATAGAGGTACGTTGTCAAATAAATTGTGATCATTCTCTATTGAACAGCCCTCGTAATATCAGATTTTTCTGTTAACCTCTAATATTTATAGACTAATGGTTACTTACCTTTTGCGTCCACAGTTCTTGTTTTTTCAGAACTTAGTAATTTATTTCTACAAATTGATGCATTATTTTTAATAAGTATGTGCTTCTTAGAGGCAGTATAACACTTTGACCCAAATTAGTTAAAGAACATGATCGTGTAAAAATATTGAAAAAATGTGCGAGGAATCAAGGTTTAAATTTGGGCATGCTTATTATTAAACAGAACAGGATTGTTTAAATGTGCATATGGACAGAAATGACACGTTTTCTTGAAGTTTAGAATGCATATTTTATGAATATATGCAATGTTTAAAACATTTTCAGAATTTTGGTTAAATGTCAAGTTGCATCAGTTAAAAATAATACGAATATCAATTCTAGGGCCATGCTTATTATTAAACAGAACAGGATTGTTTAAATGTGCATATGGACAGAAATGACACGTTTTCTTGAAGTTTAGAATGCATATTTTATGAATATATGCAATGTTTAAAACATTTTCAGAATTTTGGTTAAATGTCAAGTTGCATCAGTTAAAAATAATACGAATATCAATTCTAGGGCAACGGTTTGTTTTGCTTTCGTTGGTGTTTTAGTCAGAGGAATTTTTAGATCTCATATAAAACTTGTTTGAATCTTCTCGCACATTTTAAACGTGTGCCTGCTTGCCTCCCACTCCCCTACAAGGAAGTATTTCCAGTTAAAATGTCGCGTTTGATAGAAGCGTGTAGTTGGTGTTAAAATAAGCGTTGGATGATGGCGAACTCGAATGTGGAATGTTAGTTGCTAATGGCTACAACAGACTGACTAGGTGGGCGATAACTCAAGAGCACTGACTACAGAATCCTTGAATAGAAGGAAAGAAAGTCCAGTTCATTCAGTTGAACGTGGATGTATGATTCTCATACTGCTGAGTAAATAATGAGGATACCTTTAAAGCAAAGCTGTGTTCGCCTTGTCGGTATTCAATTGTAATTACGTGCAACCAGTTCAAGTCGCCAATCACGACTCAGCATTCATTATACGACTCCGATTCTGAATTTAATCTTCCACATTAGTTGAAAACCTGGAAGGTATTCAGTTTTTATTTAAGAGTAGTCAGCTTTGTAAACAGTTGTTAACAGCTTTTCATTTGATGTTGAAAGATGTAAGAATATATTTCGTACTTGCTGGTGAACGCAGTATCAACCGAGGTTTTGCTAAACCAAGGATTTTGCAGGACAATGTCTACAAAGCTAGCTTGAATAGTGAGTTTGCTCATTTCTCGGTGTTTCCCAAACGGGATTCTGAGGAACCCTAAGTCTGCCACATTAAGACAGGGTTCAGTGGATGCTAAAACATTTATCATCAGCAGTCTAAATAAATCATGTTTCTCTCCGCTGTAGTCACTTCAAGAACTTAGTTGATGTATTGATTTGTAATGCTCACTCGATAATTAAAAAGTAATTTTTGTAGCACAGTGAATTTCTTCTTTCGAAAACGCTTGACGATGGACTGGCAGCTAGGAGAATCAGTTTTATTAAACAAGATCCACTTCGGTATTGTATATTTACCAAAATGTACTAAGCCATGGGACAAGGCCATATTAAGAGATGCCTTCAAGTTATAACACCTCCAATTTTTTTTCAGGACTTGGACTAGATAAGCACTTCCGTTCTTTTTTTAAACACACGTGGACTCTTTGGCAGCACTTTACAGTTCATAGAACTCTAGACCGTTCAATGAAAGCAGAACATCGTGTGGCAACAAACCAAGACAAGTCACGGCCTGGCACCAGCCGTTCTGACGACATTATCCAGCGAGTAGAGAACGTTGTTTTGGAGGATCGCCGATTGAACGTTGCAGACATCGCCTCCAAAATTGGCATTACCTGGGATCTGTGCACACAATCCTGCATGAAGATCTGGAAATGCGAAAAGTGTCTGTCTTCCAGGTGGGTGCCAAGAATGCTGACGGATGATCACAAGGCTGTGTGCGTGGCAAATTGTCAGGCGATGTTGACGTGTGATGATGACGTGAATGAAACATCAATTACACGCTGTTCTTGCAATGGGAACCTCGCCATTTTAAGTATAAAAACAGTACTAACTCTCGTCACTGCCACTAGAGTTCTATGCACTGTACAGTGCTGCCATCTCTGTCACGCATTCACAAAGAGTCCACGTGCATTTTAAAAACGAAGCCAGAAGTTCCTATCAGTCCTGAAAAAAATAGGTATTATAACTTGATGGCATCTCGTAGTATCTTGTAAAATAATATGGGTGGTTTTCAAGGGGTAAAGTGCTAGTAGATATTTGAATTTCGAAAGGAGCTTTTGATTTTCTTTAAGGAACACAGTAAAATAGTTTTTTGCAATTTTCTTGGAAGACGAATTCTGCATCATGAAACCTGTACCTTGCATTACCTATTATATATGTGCTATACCTTAAAATGAATATATAGTTTATTACTAAGCATTCTCTGGTATCTTTTTCTTTCCCTGTTTATCCTCATATGTAGTACTTACACCTCCCCTCCCATGACATGTGCATGGGCAGAGACAAACTCAGGATCATAGAGAGAGTAACCAGGAAGAGTGATGATAAGAGCAAAACGTGATTGTAGAGTGAGAATTAGATGATATAAAATGAGGATGAAATGGATGAAGGGTAAGGTAATGATAGAGTAGTTAAGGAATGAATGGCGGAAGAAACCAGAGAACCAAGAACTCGGGCAAAATCCGCCCAGACATGCTTTGTCCATCGCAAATCCCACATATTGTTCGGCTGTGGAATCCAGACTCCACATTCATATTTTTTAATCAATATAAGCTTTATACTATTTCGCTACCAATCAATCCAGCCTATGTCTTTACATCATATGCATAGCTGTCATTCAATGGGGAATAACTTCGCCAACAGGTTTTATCTTAAAGAAAGCCATTACAGCTTGAGTGAGAAAATGGCGCCTTGTATACCTGCACCTATTTTATTCCGGAACTCAGTGTGGTGCTGAGTTCATATACACAGATGTGTGTATCTTCTGGCACCTGAAGATCAGTCAACGTAGGTTTTTCTTTCGGAACTCAATCAAAGAAGCTCACTGAATAACTGGAGAGAAATTATTTGTATTTGTATTTATTTCTCATCTTCTACATACAATTTCATTGGTACATTGACATTTATAACATTTCTTTCACACAATAACAAAATGACTTATTCACATCTAACATACCCTTTCTACCTGCCTGCCTCGAGTCTCGTCTCAATACACATAACCCCTGGTTTTCCGTGTATTGATGACCCTCCTCTCCCTTGTATCCCTCGTTCTAGTTTTCCAGCCCTTAATTGTTATTTATTCTTCATCCATCTTAACCATTTCTCTCTAACTTTCTCCAGATATTCAATATATTTCTTACATTCTTTTCTCCTTTTACCAATAACATTTTTTTTATTATTAATACCTCCCCCCATCTCTAAAACTGTCCCACTTTTGTTGCCAAATTTGTTCTCTCCATATCTTTGTTTGCAATAAAGTATACTATGCCAATCTGTATCCTCTTCTCCACACATTGGGAATTTCCCTGTATCCTTTCATATCTAATACCTTTCAAATTTCTAACTCCTATCCTTGCCCAGGCAAATCCTTCTCGCCCTAACTTATCACACACTCTATATACTTCTCCCTCCCCCACACTGTCTTTATTTCCCTATATATCCTCAGTGATCTTTTCTCCCTTAAACTGGTAAATATAACTTGGTTATCTAAATCTTCCAGCCTTAATTCTACCTCTTTCCAAAAGCCCCTATAATAATACTCCTCGTTTCACCAAATATGTCCCTTACCTATCTGTTCCATCAGCTCCCTTACTTTTTGAGCCCAAGACCCTCCCAATTTGCTTCTCATCTGCAAAAGAAAACATTCCTTGATAATATTGTTTTCCTCCAAATTAGCAATTCTGTATAGATAATTCAATGCCCTTGAGACAATTTTAATCCTTGTTGAATGTCTTCCCAACTCTAATTGTGCTGCCCCATTGGGTGAAGCTACAGGTCAGCCCAAAATATATTTACAGAAAGATCTGTTAATAACATCCACCTCTTCCCATGCTTCATCCACTCCTCATATCTCTGCCCCATGCAACATCTTATTTTCCACTATGGCAGTATAGATCCTTTCCAGCCATTGGACATTAATGTCAGGTAATTTCCTTAAACATGTTCTTACAATACTCATGGCCATTTTACCTTTTACTAGAGCTAGCACGACTCAATCTTATCCCCAAATAATCAAATCTCTTTACGATCTCTGTTTCTCTTCCATTTACCTCCCATTTCTCATCTTTACGCAATCTATAACCTTTCTTAAAAACCATGATCTTCGTTTTGGAGAGAAATTAAGAGCTGTGGTAAATAAAGGTGGTCAGAACCAGTAGCGTCGTTTCAGTTTCTGCCTGGAGAAGAGTCAAGATTCGCTGACAGTTTCTTGAAAGGTGAAGAAAACTTCAGTGCCATAGCTGGGATTTGAACCATGTATCTTCCGGTCTCCGTTTGGTTGTAGTCATGAAGAGTTTGTATTACAAGCCAGTATGACAAATTTCCAACTGACTCGGTTTTTTTCCGGTAAACCACTAGATCTCACATACACTTGAGATACATGCCTTAATGAGACATACTGTGCTGTAAGGACTTTTAAGTCCCGGGCTTTATAGGTTAACCACTATTAGTCAAATCATGTAGGTACCCTGCCCTCTGCACTGTAGTGGCTCCATGGGGCGGCCGCTCTCTCTCTCCTCTCGCCTTATCCTTTCTCTCGGGGATGTCGCACTTGGGGGCATAAGGTACAATAGACGGAGACTAGTCGCAGTGCCGAATCCCCTCCGAAAAAATAGTCAAATCCCTGCTATGAAATTGAATTTTTTTAGTTTAACACTACCTTTCTAAACTTTGTCCAACACACGGCTAGTATGAAAGAACAATTAATTTCCACAGTTTCTTGAATTTTCATACGATTTTTTATTTATTAAATTTTAAATATTTGAATTAAGGGTAAAGTAGTAATTTTTCTTTTGGTAGAGCAAAAATAACCAGTAGCCTAATAATTTTATTTCTAGTAACATAGGAGTCGAGGGAAGTGCCTCCCTTAGCTTCCCTGAAAAAAGAAACTAAGGTTTTGCAGCAGCCACAGCTATATATAAAAATATTTTTAAAAATCTTAAATTTACTTTATTACAATATCTTTTGGTTAATTTTTATTATGGAACACTATTAAAATATTTGGAGGAGGCAGCCCTCTTTTGAAGATGTCTGTTGCTAAACGAGATACCTATATCCGTTCAACATTTCCTAATAAGGTAATACTTCAATGACATCTCCGACTTCATAGTACTTACAATTTAAGCAGTTACTGCTTAGCAGCATGTGACCTGCCCCTTGGCAATGCCACCTGATTGATGCACCTGCAAGTAGTAATCGAGCAGAAACCGCAACCTAATGTGTATCCCTTAATTACAAAGGGAAAGGTTGGAAACAATGAAATAATGATAATTTTTAATGATTTTTCACCAGTTGTCATGCGTAAGCTCACCTACAGTTTAATTTGTTCTCCAATGTGCTGTCATAGTGTCAAAGTACCATCGACTAAATAACAGCAAAGAAATTAAATGAAAAAGAAGCAATGTCTGTTTTATAATAATTTGTTCCCGATTTCGTGCCTAAGCAGTTTACAACTCCAATGAACGATCGTGTCGTTAACAGGTTTACACTTAATAATTACCCCAACATACACTCGAGGAATAATGTGTCAGTAATAACAAATGACGAGCAGTTTGACTCTTGTTGTTTTGATTCCATTATTTTAACACAGTGTTGTAACATAATTGGACAGATTCAGACACACTTCTAAGAAGGTGTGCAATTTGTGAACCCAAAGTCGCACTCGTAGGTGGAGAAGTCGACATTCCATTCGAATACGGCCACAGGCGACATTCCGGCATTTTAGATTGCTAGTTTATTTACCTCTGCAAGCTTTTAGTGGCTGTAATAGACGAGGCAGAAGTTAACACACAAAAAGTTTTGCAGCAAGTACATTCATGGCCTCCAGAAACAACTGTCCGGTCAGAAATACTGCTTCTCTGTTTAACTTCCTGTTCCGTTAAGGATAAACCGTAGGCTCGCCGCTTCTTATGAACCAGAGCAATAGCCTTAAGTTAAATGTAAAATATTTTTCTGTGCTGCAAGTGCCGTTGGTCCGATAGTGTTCCTATATTGTTCCAATTAAGATTATGAAGAGTAATTCTGAAGAACTCTTGGTACCATATATGACGTGCTTTTCATGTTTGAAATTCCCAAGTACAGTAATCAGTTCGTGAGCGACAAACTTATAAAGTGGGTGTTCATAGTTAACAGGAAGTTTCCACGGCTTTCGGGAATAAGCAGGAACAATAACGCAAATTTTATCCTCTCCAAATAAAGATGACCCGAGGATTCCTGGTCAGGCACCTAAGACAAAAATGCGTTGTTTCACAGAAAGCTTAGCTTTCTCATTCTCCTTCCAAGACACAGCTTATTAAAATAATTAATTTGAGTTTTTATTTATAACCACCTTTTAGCTGCTGTGGTTCTAAGCGTCTTGTATATTGGGCCCAAACGTCCCTTAGTTTTTGCTCAAATACCTCTGTCAAGCTTGAGGTTATTTTACGTGTCGTAAATTTGCAACACGAGACCATCGCTTTACTTTCCTTCCGAAGGAAGACACGTTAAAGATTTTTCGCCCGAAAAAATGTTGATTGTTCTCCGGTGAATCGGCTCCTAACATGTTACTCCCTCACCATGTATGACGACCAGCTTATTAGATCCATATACTATACGCGCACGTTTTCTTGAGCGCTGGATTCACGGCGTGGTGCGGGCAGAGGGGAAGAAAAGAGAGCTAACACCTCTTATTTCTGCAGTGTGGTCAACCAAGAAAAAAAAATCCGGCAAATCGTGATAAGGTAAGCGAAGATATGCGCCGAAGGTGTGAGATGTGTGGACAGAGAATAAATTGAACCCTGTCCGATAAGCTGTATGCTTATATATTTACTATACATGAAACACATAAAAGTAGAAAACTAATATTACGACAGTTATAAACACTCATTCATACGCTTTCCGATTCTTCGATTTCCGAGTACGGTGTGTCGCTTTCATCACTGGTATCCTCTGATGTGTTGAATGATAATTTCATCAATTGCATTCACTATTACGCCATCGTTACTCCAATATTGCATTTCCAGCTCTGGGACCTCCTTGCAGTATCCTTCCCAATCCGTCGCCGCTACGGAAGAGAATGCTTCTAAAGCAAGTTTACGCAGATTTGTGTCTGACATCCCCAGTAACGTTGTGTCCTCTGGAAAAATTATTTATTTTTGCCCATGCCAACTCAGTTGCATTCAGATCAGTTATACGGAGGTAGACGAGTAATAGTGTGTCCCCTTTCAAGAGCAATAACATCCACAACATAAGTCTTGCTCTTAGGTTCATTGTAAACTGGTTAGTTGATAATTAACCTCGAAATTGCTCAAAATGAAACGATGCACGTGTGAAAGCTTAAATATTAGCACTAGGGGTCATCTTTCAAAATTGTCATCTGTGTTTACGGATTTAGGTGAAACCTATCGAATGAGGACGTGGGACCGAGCGATTAAGCAATCGTGCGCGCCTATTATGTGACTCTTCACTTTGGAAATGATTAAGAGGGGTCATGAAAACAGCTACAGAGGTTATTTGCAGACAGTCCAAGATAAGTAAACAGTTCATTTTGTTATGAAGATGTGTTTAACATGTCGCGTTTTAATAGAAATTGTTAGAGCCATGTTTAGGAAAATCAAAACTTTTGAAACATGTTCCATGCAATGGGTAATTGTGGCTGGAGTAGCTCTCTGCTAAACCTTAGGGTCGCATCTTTGGAAGATGTAACTTAAATATCATATTTTATTATATTTATCTGACTATTGGTTTTCTAATTATGCTCTTCACACACACACACACACACACACACACACACACACACACACACACACACACACATACACCACATGCGCGCACGGATCCTTTTCTAAAAACATTAAAATATGCTTTCTCAGGGGCTCTCAAAAGATATGTTTGCGGAAGAGTACAGTTTTTGGGTGGAAAGTTATGCTTTCTCTTACTATAAGCAGTTGGCAGAAAAAATAAAATTTGAGAGGAATGAGTACGTGTAAACATGTTAAGTTTGGTGACATGACGACTTTAATTAGCGGATTAGGCTCGACAACTCTGCGAAAATCGGCCATCCAAATTGTACTAAAATAAAGCTTGTCGGTGCACTGTTCACATTTGAAAAAGAAAGAAAGTATTAATATGGTCTTTGTTAATGTATTTGATAGTGAACTGTTTCATCAAAAATATATTTCCCCATTGGAAATTACTGGTCGGACCTGTGCATGTCCGAATGTCCAAGTGCCGGCAATAAAAGAGGTAGAGTGCTCATTAATTCTCCGAGACAGTGTTAGGGCACTAACTAAACGTATAGTGTGAACGACTATATCACTGGAAGGCATGGCGATGAATAATTGTGGATGATTGAGGTATTCCATCAATACCTGGCCATCAACTTCTTACAGTCTACTTCTGTTTAACAAGGGAGGTTTCACATACACAGACGCACACATTAAAGCCGTTTTAATGCGGGACCCATTAACGCCTCGAAATGGAAACACATCATTAGACAAGCAAGATACAGTGGGGTGTTTGGTCCTTCAGGTGTCATAAATTGAGTTTCGGCATTTCTATGACTGTACAATCGTTTCTCTTACTAGCCTACTTCTTTGCCAACTTAAATTCTTTAAAACAAAACTCTCTATTCACATAATGCTTACAGGCAATGAAACTTTAGTTTACTTAAAACAGAATATCACATTCCAGTAAGTTTTCAGGATTCCTTTTGGCTAACGGTTGTGCATCTGTTGTTTCTATTCAGCACAAACATTTCTAAAAGTGCACTTACTTTAGAATTGTGATAAATGTTTATATCATCTATGAGACTGCATCCGATTCCGGCCAACTCTTACAGCCAGCCAAGTAAGATAGTCTCCTAGTAATTTGTATACATATCTTTCCAGTACGTCCCACCTTGATAGACCGAGCGGGATGGTTCAGGCGCTTTCGTCTGTGGCCCGCATTCGGGAGGCCCGGGTTTGATTCCCGTAGCCGACCTACCTGACCCATAGTTGTTTTCGGGGGTTTTCCCGGGTCGCTAGGTGAATGCTGGGTAGGTTAATTACATCCCCCGAATTTCCTGTCCCTCCATTTCATCTCCATTATCATTTCATATCATCTCTCATCTGGTGGTCTCTTTCAGGGTAGAAGTGTCGGTGGGAATCTCGGCGGTGCATGGCAGGATGATATGCCCTGAGGAAAACTACTTCCTCCTCCGGTAGGTCGGTTGCCGGCCTTAGCTCCTCTGCTGGGACCATTTTGTGATCGCCTGCCTGGGACCATTAGGGCTCGGCTGCTGGGCTCATTGCCGTCCCGCAGTAGGGCAGCGGGTTCGTTGTCCTGGCCTGTCGGGAGAGGTCTCTATGCAAGTAAACTGTAGGGACCCTGCCCTCTGTACTGTCGTGGCTCCTTGAGTCGGCCGCCCTCAGTCTCCTTCGCCTCATCCTTCTTCCCTGGGGTGCCCCATAGGAACGTACCGAATCCCGTCCGTAATGAAATCTCAATCCCAATCCCACTTTGGTAGAGGGGTCTATGTTAATAATATGACACAACTGCGTTGATCGAAAGTGTCTACTTTGGAGTCCATGAGATCTTGAACTAATACTAAGTTTCAAGAACTCCCCTTAGTTGCCTTAACTCATATATCTGACATTTGAATTATCTGCTAAAACCTCTCTAAAACGGAACGCAATCATTCCGGCATTTATTTGCGGTTTATGCAGGTTTCCGTCTTACAGATGATTGTTTTTGAATGCAAAGAAATTACAGAAGCTATAGTCGCACAGGTTTACGGGAAGTGTAAATAACATATACATATTATATATTATATACTATATTTTCAATTTACATACAATAATTATACCTTATTACCTATTATCTCTGTCTGCAATTTTCTCTTTCTAATCTGCAAGTGTTTGCATATCAACATCATTTGCTTTACCACACACAACATTCAAAACGATGTTATGGCGATGTTTGAAACTCTCGAGGCATACATTGGAAGCTCTGAAATTGTCTCTGCCTAATTTTCTTGCTGCCTGTAAAGCTTGAGTGTGAAGCAATGGTCCAGAAATGGGAATTCCTTTACCGCGCGCACTAACAAACCACTCGGAACACAGCACGATTTAGCTCGGCATACTTTGTAGATTTTGTGATGCACCTAACACGCCCTGCTGTTCCCTTTAACCATTCGTCTTTAATTTTTATTTTTTCAAACTCTCATAAATCTGAGTTTTCTCCACTTTAAACAATACAATTAATTCTTTAGCTGCACGTTTGTTCTTTTCCTGTTCTTCAATGACATTAATTGGTTCGTCCAGTGATAATGTCTTATGTGTAGAACTCATTTTACAGAGTTTGTGCAGATAAACTGTGTTTTTAAAAATCACCCAAGCCTATAGTTTTCTTCCACTTGTACTTGATCACCTGTAAGAGCGAAACTGAGAATGAAAACAGTTGTAGCCTTGTCATGAGTGTTGGAAGAGAGTTGAGAAAGCTAATGGTTTGTTTTCTCCTTTCCTCGAAGGATTACAGTTTATAACTTTATGTAAGCACATAAACTTGGTGTAAGCACAGTTGCCCTCAAAATTGTTGCACTTTTTAAAATACATACTGTGACTTTGTGGTTCGTAGAATTAAAAGGCCGAGTTGCAGAAATTAAAAATCTCCTTTATTTTCGTAGAGATACACTGTTCAATTCTCACGTAACATCATCACATCACATATACACAGTCTTCCAATGTTGATGGCAATAACAACAGTGACAGCAGATTAGCTCTCGTTACAATAACACTTCCAGCTGTCTCTCATTTCACAACACTTTCACAACTGACTCAATTTGCGAGCCGTCACTTGCTTAAATACCTAATTCTAGATTCGAGATATTTCCGGAAGAATACATAAATTATCAGGCTATTTACACAAACGGTTCCCGAAAAATATTTCCCTTTCCGCGTTAGGCAAATTTCCAGCATAGAGTATAATTTTACATGGAAAATAGCTCCGTTTTGAAATTTATTTTCCGTTTTTCCAGGTTTCCGGCGTTTAAGGGATCCGTTTTGGGCAGGTTTTACTGTATTACGTAATTTGTTGGTCGCCAAACCTAGTGTTACGCATGAGGAAATTTGCCGAAGCACTTTTTTTTAAAAAAAAAAATTACGTCCTCCAACGTTGTCATATCTGACGATGAATGGAATGGGTGAAATGATGCTCAAATGAGCCCGGGGTCCATGGAGCTTATAGTTACCCGACATTTGTCTTTCAGGATAAAGGAAACCCCGGAAAAACCTTATCCAGGTAACACACCCTGACCGAGATTCAAACTCGGGACCTCTTGAACGTGAGGCAGACACGCTACCGAGGCGGGCACCGCCGAAGCACTTGCATACACACTTGGAAGATATCTTCCTCACTCATTTAGACAAAAGATTCCCTAGCGATTTTATGGAAAGAGAGATCCCACCTCATGATTATCATAACCGGACATTTTACACCATTGAATTTATCCCTAGGCGATGCCACAACCTTAAGTTTAGGTTGTTTGTGTCTCACCAAGTTGGCTCGCGTTGGATCCCACAGGACTGTATTTGAGATTGGTGGTAGACAAAGCACCATCTGGGTGGCTTTTCCGGGCCGTTGGTGTTGCCTTCCGAAATATCCAAGGCATAAAAGCAACGAATACTTATTGCGGATTTCGGACATATAAACTCCTCAACATTTTGCCGTAATATAGATGTCGATTCTTAAATCATGGCGTTGCCAGGGTCGAACTTCGCTAAGTAAGGAATTGGCGCTCTCGGGATTCCGAGCTACTGGTCCTCCACACTTCGGAGATTGAGTTAGGGCCAGCCTCCGTAAAGCTGAACCGTTCCTGGCTCTTTGGAAGTGGGATTAATGAAGTCTGAAGGAGGTAGTTGTCGAATAGGATTATTGTGGGCTTGCTGAAGTCATAACACTAATGTAATATAAACATTGGTACCTTGGTCCCTGGCCACGGAAAGCGGCCCGGTTTCGATCCCACCCATGTGGTGGGTATTTTCGGTGCCGGGTATAGGACCGGTACCCACTCAGCATCGTAAGGAAAGTGAGGAGCTTATGCTAGGTAAGTGGCCCTGGTCACGGAAACCAACATTCCGGCTGGGGGATGCCGAGATGCTGACCACATCTCCTTCCCGTATCGGTTGGATGATCGTCCACCTCTGCCGTGCGTAACTGGGCGTGAGGCCGGCAGTCGGGTTAGTAGGTCTTGGCTCTCTAAGGGCTGTCGCGCCATGGGTTATATAATATAAACATTGGAATTAATCAAAATAAGATGAAAGTAAAATAAAATGGATGTGATGCTGCTTTTGACTTCCTCAGCAGTTATTTATTGAACTTTGTTAAAAAAGTATTCTGAAATTAAAAAAATATGATGCACAATCAATCCCAAAGTTATGGATAGTATCGATACAATGAATTGTTTGAAGGAAAGGGACAAGGCAATTAATATCTTCTAACATAGTCCATGTATAAGTTAAACATTTTAATTTGGCGCTGTTTGATCACAACTCTTGTTTCCACAATCAATAAAGATTTTTATTGATTAATTTTATGTGGTTTTTCTGTTGCTATTTTTGTAATCTCGGCGTATATCTTCGCATGTGTTCATTTTTCATGCCAGAATGTAAATAACTATATAGCCAGAGTGGCGTTGATAGATAATTTAAGCAGTTTTGTGCCACCCAAATACTATCACATACTACTATTAAATCACGGCTTCAGGAGATGGTATCAAATACAATGGTATTATGGATAAAACATGTAAATGATTGTATTTATTTTGTAGCATTTTAAAGAATCTAAAAGCACATTAAATCCCAGATTTATAGCCTCCATAGAATTTACTGTACAACGTGTCACCATCGACTGGGATTTAATTAAAGCCGCAACTCATGCGTGCTATAAAAGCAAGCAGTTTTGCCGAAATTTTCAGTCCCACAATAATGCCACTCCCGTGTCATAGAAAAATAATCAGTTTAGAATCATCATTTTGCACTCACCTGTCGGATGGCAATGGCAAGCTTATCGAGCGTGGTGTAAAATACACCAAGCTATACACGATAGTTTCTGGCATTTTTATAGGCTTGAAAGAAATTCTTAGTCACAGTGTGTATATTTTTCTCAAACGAAATCACAACAGTAGATAGTAAATGTCGAAATAACCATACTGTGTTTATCCAGGTAGGGAAAGCAGTATCATTTCACCAATGTAAAGAGGCAAATTGTACTATTCCCAAAACGTAAATTTTTAATCTTGATAGCATAAATACCATTGAATTGACGGTTACATCCGTCAGAACAAAATCACAGTTTTATGTTTAAGATTTACTTCTATTTTATCCAACATTACTGTCACTAAGTTGGTAAGAGACCTGTTTGAGGTGAAATGTATTGGAATGACCTAGACCTGATATAAGTGCCAAGCATTGTCATTCCTGCTCACTCATTCATTATAATTAGGTTTATATAAAATGTGCAATAAAGCCGTCTGAAATGTTGGTAAACTTCTAAAAGAGTCATTTCAACAAACTACCAGGGTGAAGCAACACCATAACGCACTTTTATTGAATAAAGGGCTCCTGAGTCAACGTGTGTGACTCGCAAACAAGAGCATATTTCTTCTATCTGGTTTCTCCCTCTTTGCGTTTCCTCATTCCCAAAGTAAATATAAGATTAGATATTCAATTTTCACGATCCAACTTTCATCCGCAGAAAAAAAGGGGAAGGGGTAGGTACAAGTGAAAACGCTTCAACTTAGGCCGAATGTCTACATCGCTGTGCCTACTGTATCAAAATCCAACGAGGACAACGTAGTTACCAAAGTCTATGTTCCGATTAAATCAGTATAATTAAAATGGTATAGAAAGGTGATTATTTACTGAGATAATTAGTGTTCTCTCAAACTCATATAGGAGGACAACTATCCAATTACAGGATCTGTCTTCTTTATTCACCTGTGTATCAGGCAACATAAAGTCAATACGCATATGATCTCGTGTTAAAGCTACACTAAATAAGAGAGAGAAAATGTCTGTGGAGAAGAACCAAAACATGAAAATCGAGATCATAAACAATATAAAGAAATACGTTTTCTGGTCTTTATTGAAGCTTTTTTTTCCATGACTGGAACTTATTCCTTGATTTAATGAGTAGGTCATTAAACACAACAATCTCAGGCAGAAATCCTCAACAGAAATGAATACTGCATGGAAATTCATTATTCTAGCCTTTGAAAATTCTCCATTCATTCCAAATATGCCCTCGGGTGAACATCATACTTTAAGACAAATGATAGTGTATGTGGAAAAGTGACTATTTTACATGTATTTGTACTTTGATTTGAAAATTACACAAATAAAACTCCGTTTATATCAAAGCATTCTTTGTGTAGCAGTATAGATGTAATCTGCATACATCCAAATCTGCAATATCTACTCCTGGACGGGGTATTTAAGTGTGCTTAAATGTGACAGCCTCGTGCATTGGATTTAAGAACTGTTGGGGAGTACGTCGTCCGGTATGGTGATATAAACCTTGAAATTCTTAATAATAATTAATAATAATGGTGATATTACAATTTCCACCCAAACACAATCGAGGCCGACATGGTTTAAGGACACTGGGAGGTCGATAGGTTTCAAAAAATCCATTTTTTGTTTTTAATGTTAAAAAATTATATAATTCTTCAGCTATATATAACATAGGTTGTCAGCTGGTATTAAAGTCCTTTAATTCGTCAATTTAAACATGGCGGCGTAATGATACGCCGACTTCCTGAGAATGGTGCTTAATCTTTGATCGTGATTTCCCCAAAACTTTATCTTTCATTCTTCAGGTGCATGTTTCTCAAAAACTATGAACGATATTGACACAAAATTTGTGGTGGTTATTTGTCAGTGTTCCTTGAACACATTCGGCTAACAATTATATTCATGTGATTTATAAAATGGATGAAAACAAATATTCAGTCCTTGAAAATCTTTTTTTTTTTTTTTACTAAAAATAATTAATTTTTCATGTGCATAGTATAAAATATATGTGATTTTCATTTAGCCGATATTATAAAACTGTATCTCAGGTTATTTAGGATAAAACTTGGTGCATGTAGCTTTAAATTCCTGAAAGTAAAATGCACCTGAAATATAGGGTGCAATATTTTTTTCAGGACACACGGTGTGATTTATGCACCTTTTGCATGGACCTATGTGAACGTAATTTAAATATTCTACAGTAGTTAAATGCACACATCCTTATACAGTAATCATACCGAATTTCAATTTCTGATAATGTTTAGTTTTCTATATATTCAAATTTTAATATTGGTAAAATTAGCCTTGTCTGGGTAAAAATAACCTCCCAGTGTTCTTAACTATCGGACGGTGTCCTGCCATTTTATAACTTTCGAAATAGATGCTAAATGACGAGATGAAGATAAACCAACATTGCAGCCTATAAAAGTTTTGTGCTGAATTACTGTACTTAATGAATGTTGATCTTCTTAATTGCATTTAAGAGATATACAAAAGGATTAGTGTTTATAATAAACAGGACAAGCAGACAGATATAAGAAAAGGAATAAAAGAAAGACGGCGAAAGAAAATAATCTGAGGATTACCCGAGCTTCAAGCTAAATAATATGTAGTTAAACTTAATAAATCTCTTCGTTTATAATTCAAAAAATAGGTAGTGGCGGTTCAGGTACCATCTACCGTCAGTATTACAATATTTCCCGTTGTTTCCCTCAGTCACCAGGTAATACTGTATTGGAGATTATTGTATTGTGCTCTCCAATGTCTTATCTATGACATAAAAGAAATGTAGATAAAACAATGGTTGCAGGAATTTAGCTAAGCAAATAACAATGTGCATCAGCGAGTTAATTATGGTGAAGTGATTGCACAATAAAAGTGAGCTGTCCGCTGCCATATTTAGCTAGGTAGAGCAAAACCTACAAAACAGCAATTCCATGACTGTAAAAGTCCATCTTTCAATTAAACCAATTAGTACTTAAATAGATGTACAGAAAGACTGCTGCACAATTTAATACGAGTACACAAACTAAACGTGTGATAAGAACCTACATACACCAATTGCGTACAACTGTTAAAACGATATTAATCCAAAACAAATACTTATAAGTGAACAGATAAAGGAAAAAGGCATGAAGAACGTGCTTGAAAATATTAATTTCATGCCTATATATCTAGTTTATGTTATAAATGGTTTTGGATTAAGACATTTATGCAGGTTATTAACATATAAGTTGAGAATGATTTAATGTAACGAATATCAAAGGCCAAATCAAAGACACTATTCCAAATAAAAGCATCCACCAAATAGATTCACCCAAGTGGTACTTAGCTTGGACCCCAACATGAAGGTCAATTGCACCGTCTTGGTAGAATCCCTATTAAAGCTTTCAAGTTTCTCTGTGGAAATACGAGAGCAGAATGAAAGTGGGCATTATAATATCTCTATTTGAGTTTGTTATGTTTGCTAACTTCATGACCAGTATAAATAAACCTCGTTATGCGCCCCTGCTTTTCAAAAACCATTTATATTGCCACCGTTTACAGCTCTGCTTAATTTATTTTGAGACGTTCAACTTTTATGGCCAATTTCTAGAAAGCCTAGTTTTGGGAGCAATATATTTAACTTGTCGGAAACAGTCGTGAGATTGGGCGGCTTAAAACGGTCCAGAGAGGCAAAACTATAGTTTGTTCTCATTAACTATGGTTCTGCCTTCTAACTGCACAGGAGTTTTGTATCTTAGCACTAATGTTTGTTTCGTTCATCGTGGTTGTCAGATATGCATACATAGAGATAACATTTATTTAACAGTTTATGTTGGCAATCGCTGCAAGCCGGATGTCTTTGCTTTGATATGTATGAACTGTTTTATATCTGCTTTCCTTCAACGGAAATTACTAATTCTGGTACCAAAATTACGAATGTTCATTTTATAAAGTGTAGCGACGATTCTCATGGTTTAACTCACGAATTTAATTAATGTCATTGGATAATTTATTATTGTTAAAGTAGTTATGCTATTATACTATCTAGAAGGTAGAGAAGGTGTTGCATTTCATCAGAAATACATTTTGAAGCCTCCTGACTCTGGGTACTTTTATAAAAACGATTCTATTATTATTATTATTATTATTATTATTATTATTATTATTATTATTATTATTATTATTATTATTATTATTATTATTATTATTATTATTATTATTATTATTATTATTATTATTATTATTTAATTTACATCCTCCAACGTTAAATTATATCGGACGATGAATGAAATTGGTGAAATGATGCTCAAATGAGTTCAGGATCCATAGTTACCCGATATTCGTCTTTCAGGATAAGGGAAAACCCCGGAAAAAATACCTTATCCAGGTAACTCATCCTGAACGAGATTCGAACTCGGGACCTCTTATAGGTGAGGTAGACATGCTACCATCTACGCTACCCAAGGCAGGCAAAAGGATTTTGTGTGCGCGCAGGGTCTGTGAACAACATAATATAAAGGCAAACGTCTAGGTCTACCCTTCCTCAATAACCTAGCAGCCACTTGGTCTCGAGGGTGTTTTCATTAGGGCAATACCTATTTTATACAAATACCTTCCTTGCTGGTGGAAGTCGATAAGCCACTTACGCGCGTCAACCCCGTTTGGTTGGCCAGGCGAGCCACACGTACCCAATACCCGTGGATGTGAGGAACCAGTACCACGCCGAGTCCAACCCAATCTGAGAACTCCCATTCGGGAGGGGCTCGAATGTTCGGCCCGACGTACTTCTAGTAACGTCAGAAAGTACCACGAGTGCTAGGGGTCCGCAGCCCTCGCACCACAGCAACTCAACTCCTCCCCTATGGGACGCATAGTCTAAAGAAGGAATGTCCGATAATTCCTAAATTGAGTATTTAGGTTCAGCATCTTCCAATGAAGCGACATGAAGATTTTCAAGAAAATTCCTCACCCCAAACTACCTTTTATATCGAAGATTTTTCAAAAGTTTGAATTTTCTCAAAAATGGGTATTAATTATTTTCAATAAAATGCCTTGTATTTAAAATATTTACACAAAATACAAAATATAATCTCGAAAATTTTGGAATAGCCTGTGAAGCTCTCTTCATTCGGAAAACAAAATTAAATGTTATAGAATGCAACTGGAAATGTCTTTATTCACCTGTGTTTTGCAATGTCATTTTTAGGCCAACATATAACATGTGACTATGATTTGGTTTAATCTATCCTCCTTGTAGCTTCACTTTAATGCTGAATTATTAATGCAAAGGCTTGTCTGGATTAACATGAAGTACATAGAAAAATAAGTAAGTAACAATAGTGTGTATAAGCTGTATAAAAGTATGAAAGGCATTTGAATGTAACAATTAACTGAAGATTATTGCTTAGAACATACTGTGTTCTGCGGTTTTTGCTGAGGATGTAATGTACTCTGATCACACTATAGTATAGCAACGCAAAGAAAATCCCTGTAAGGAATATGCTGTGGGACAAGGACAGCGAATGTTTGTGGTAAAGAACGCCTGCTATACAAGGAACAGACCGTTAAAATAACATGCGCCCTAATCACTCTGTACATTAAAACCGAGAAGATTCATTCACAAAAGTAGAAGCCGCCAGAATGTTTTTGAATGGTCCGTAACTGTACTGACATGGGGTGTCATAAACCTGTCCAGGGAGGGTGTGGGAACCTTCGCCAACCCCCCCCCCCCCCTGCGTCTCGTCCCTCGGAGACTTACTCTCCTGTGGAGGAGTATAGAAGCTGTAAAGTTTGCTCGCGGTTGCTAATGTTTTCTCTCTATGATGTTCGCATTCGCGGGCGTACCTGCGAGAAGGAGGCCAACATTTATTCTGGAGGAATGACAGTTCTTCCTCACGGAAAGCTACTATTACGGCAGTTATCAATCTCAACTGCAATAGGTAGGAAAGTTGGCGTTTGGAACATCCCTGGATTCATGTCAATTTAGGTCTGTTAATTGTGGATGTGTTGTGAAACCATTCCGTTCCTAAAAGGGCATAGTCTGTGAATGGGTACTCTGTCACCTTCGGACACAATCTGAATACTGAGCTGCTCTTCGATGGCAATCAAATTACTTTTATGCCGCGACATATTGGGCTTCTGCAGAACTAGAAGCCCAAGCCCTCTTCATGAGAACCAGGCACACCTTATAGCACTTCTGCCCCAAGATCCACTCAGGTACTAAAATGTGTCGTTCATAAGACATTCACTAAAACTGTCTCTTCCTTCAGCATAACACGTATAATGCAACGATTTATTGTTCCAAACAACGTACTTCCGAGTTTCATTGTCCAAAAGGCTCACTTCGACTGAAACGGAAAGCGGCTTTTACCAGGTTTGAAGGTACGATACCTAGTTTGTGGAGTAGTTCAGCATTTTGCATAAGGCATGGAACTGGTTTGGGTGCAGTTCTAGTGATCATGGATATTCGCCGGTTCGACCTAGGAAAAAAAGGTATCCTCTTCAACACTTATAGTCACTGGGGATCAAGATAGAAAGTTGAACTGTCGTATTATGTAGCTACTTCTGTATCACATATGAAACATTTAGCTGTGTTTTAAGAACTTGTCCCCCTGCACCTAATCATGCTGGAAGTTAGTGGGCTCGTTTTGTCTCTTGATGGTTCAAATTGGAACTTTTATATAGAACGAGACATGACAGTTTACAGCACACACATCTACTCAATGCAAAGCAGAGTACATTTACACCTGTACAATGCATGGAAAATCATTTTATCTTGATATGGAAGTATTCCACTTGGTCTTATTCTATTAAACGCGACATTTTTGTGACGCCCATTCGGTGTTATTTCTGAAAACAAACGAACAGCATCAATCAAAAGAGCCGATCGGGTAAGAGAACATAAAAGCTTAGTCTAGCAATACGTGAAACTTTGTCCTTATACATACATGGAAATTATTCGTTTGTACGATGCATAAAGGTTTTAGATACAGATTAGAAGAGGTTTGCATCACAATTTTTATACCAAAAGTTCCCAGTGTGAACTTGCCCGTGCATTTTTTCGCTACAATTTCAGGTGGTATACATATGTTCCATCACTGTGTGTAGAGCGTCTATATACTTTTCAAATTGTGAGTTTTATAGATTTTTTCAAGCAGCAAAGGACTTTTTAGAAAATCGGGACGTGTACTTTTTACGTAAGATGCCGTTAGCACAACATTTTATATTTAACATCTTGGAATTTCCATGTTTCTTGTTGGAAATCATTTTAGTTTTCTGTAGATCCTTTAAACAAATATGCTACATAGAGACATTCTGAAGGTTGAATATGCAGAGAGACATTGCCGAGGGCCTATGCTCTGTAGACTTGCTGAGACGAGAAATCCCTTATGGGTTATTGTTTTGCTGCCCTCCTTCCTCCGCCCTTACCATCCAATTAGCCACTCCATTTCCTTGCAAGTTGAATCCTCTGTAGCATGAACCGGCTGATTGCAACCAGTAATTAAATTGAGTGCTTAAAGCTGATGGGAGCTTAGAAGGGTATTTTTTATTATAAAGATGTGTGTTCACCATTCTGTATTTCGAGATCATTTATGCAGAGAAGAGTTTGGCTGAAATGTTTCATTAATAACACTTTTTACCAATGGCACGTAAAAAGGCAGGCCCTTAGGTGACAAGCTCCTTGCTGGAGCCGAGCAATTTGCCAATAGGCGAGGGACAGACGAGGGAGATTTTTCATCGCGTTAAATACCAATGTAAAAACGTGAAAAAGGTGGTGTATCATAGAGAAAGATCTTGCAGCTGGTTAATCGCTGCCTAGATATTTTATCTGAAATAAAAAAAGTTAGGAATATTAAGTGTTTGCCACAGAAAACAAGTAAACTCAGTTTCATGACATGAAATTTGTGTACGTTCACTGGTATATTTTCCTACGATTATGTGCCAATTACGGAATATATTTGTTATATTTGAATCAGTTTGGATTTTTGAAAAATCTGTATATTACAGCATTATTACTGAAAATGAGGAATATCACGATATTTCTGAGGGCTAAATTACTTATTTGTTGTTAAAATTAGCGAAATTATATACTTTGTCAATTTTTGAAGTGCTGTTGCCATAAACATTGTTGCATTTAAATATTCGTTTTCCTCCATCCATTTTTTTTAAAAAAAAATTAACGTCCTGTAACCGGTTTGGTCATATCAGATGAATGAAATGTGTGAAATGGTCCTCAAATGAACCCAGGGTTTCAACCTCAGAAAGGCATTATTTTTATTTTGAAAATCACTCTAATTTATGTAGTTATATGTGTGTATTTTTGTAAATAAATAGTTAAAATGAAGTCGTGTAAATACCAAATTAAGTTGTCTATCTTTTAAGAATGGGACATGAAGATTTTTAGCAAACCTCTCAAGCTAATCCAATCTTTACATGAAACAGTTTTTGAAAAGTTTGATTTTCCTGGCTCTTAACGATTTTGAATAAAATGCAGTACTCTTAAGATATTTTCGTGACAAATGAAATTTATGTCATGAATTTTCTGAAAATATTCTTTTTTTTCGGATGTCTTTTGCATAACTGGTAAACTGCAATTGATGGAAAAGTTTTTTTCCAAGTGGAGGAAAAATCCATTTATGGACTGACCCTGACTGTACTGGGATGGTGCAGCCGGGAGTGTGAGCTTCACCCGAAGGTACTAATCACTAAAAAACCTCCACCGGAGAGTAGTCAGGAGAAGAATTCCTGCTGATTCATGGAGAGCGTGTACAGGTTGGCCGTATGGCCTAACCGAGGTGAGGTTGGGTGCTAGGACATAAGCATGGCCGAAGCCCTGAATATGCCCTCGCGGATTCATGGTGAGGGATGTGGTGGTGTGTAGTGTCGTTTCCAATAGGAAACGCTGTCCTAACGTAGTGGTTGCATCCTCAATGATAGAGGAGGTAGTCATGTGTAAGTTATAGTACTTTTAGTTCTTAGTTAATGGTCTGTACACCCTTAAGCGGGTAGATCGTGTTATTAATGCTAGTGGTGGGCGCTAGGATAGCGTTAGTCATGCATTATCCTTACAAGTAAAATTAATGTGTACATATGTATGATTGTTAGATCTGCGCGTAAGCTGCATCTAGTATGAGGTTAATTCTGAGTTAAATTTGTTCGCATAATATTGATCATAACCATTATTTATAGCGATATGTCGTGTAAGTATGGGGGGAGGGGGTTGCCTCCCCGCCAGAGCCGCATTGACTGAGAGCAAGGACTTTGTGGACTGCCAAATGTCAGGGTGTGGTGTATAGTCATGGGTAATCTTACTTATTCTATGGAAGTCTTACGAGAGTGTTTAGATACTCTTGGACGTCTATTTCTGGGTCTCCCATCCCGATGGTCCCATCAAAAATGGACAGCGGTCTTTTATGTTTATTGTATTCGGTTTCGTAAGTGCCTAGTTGCTGTATTAGTGCGTTATTGTTTTTATCTTTGCGCTTATATGCGTTGAAGCTGAGTCTTTTGATAAATTCCTCAATTGAGTGTAGTTTTAATTCGTTGTGCAACAGATTGTCCGGTGCTACCGGCGGTTGCTTTGCAATTATTCTGATTATTCGGTTTTGTAGCGTTTGTAATTTGTGTAAGTGAGTTTTTGCAGCATACTTTACAAAACTGTGATCTCCTTAAAGTACATAAATGCATTTTGTTGAGTCAACCTATCTCAAAATATTTCTTGTCATTGGTTTAAGTTTTGTTTCTTAAATGGAGACTTGTTTTTCTTTCTTTCTTTTTTTATTGTTCTTGCAAAGATAAAGAATTTCAAGGCCATTACATAGTGTCCCACTCTTAAAATTTTGACTGTCTCTTAAACCCACTTTCTTCATATCCCGACTATGTCTAAGAAAATACACAATAAAATGATTCCTGCAAAGGTCAATTAATGTGTAGTAGATAGAAAAATATGAGTTTGTAAGAGTAATGTGTACCTACAAGGCCGAATAGAGAGAGTCGCGTGAGTTCAACACATTCAATTTTTTTTCTTTTTTTTGCCCATCAATTTGTACCACTGTGGAAGCATGCATTAAATCTGTCATTCAGATGAAGAGAAACTGCCTCAAATCTTTGTAGCAGCATCGCAGCTGTTGCATGTGAGTAGGAGGCATCTTAATTTGAACTTCTTTGAGTTTCCTGTACACTACAATAGAAGGCCCTTAGGCGACCGGGAAGTGGACTATCCAAATTATTGTTGATATATCCGAGCCAGCCAGCATTAACGAAATTCACAAAAGGATGAAGTAAGTAAAATTGACATGTGTTCTAGAGAGAAGAAAGCACTGTAGTAAATCTAAGGTTTACCGTGGTCTTTCTCTGGCCTTTAGGATGTGACCTAAATTTTTAGCAAGAACCGAAATCTGTGACATACTCTTTTAGAAAGGAATGATAATATCAGATTGGTGTGGGAGGCAGCCTCAAGCAAGGCGCAGCCTACTATTAAACATGAAATCAATAATATCACCCATAATTTTATGATCGAGGGAGGATACACTTTTCTCAACGCCATTTTCTTGTTTAGGTCACTAAAATATGTTGTAGCATAATTTTGCAAAAAGGTTTCTATATTCTCAGGGAAATCTGTTGTCCAATGTATGTTTTATTTCTTAGCAGAAATGTTTCTTTTGTGAATTATCGATTACAAAATTCTTCCAAAAGGCAAACTGTTCTACTAAGTAAATGATGTACCGTTTTGTTTAATCGTCTAGCTCCCGTTTAACTCTAATGGTCATTCAGGGCTTTGATCTAAAAGATCGACGCTATTTTTAAGTTTTTGAACTTTTAGATTATGTTAGATTTTGTAATTTTTTTCACATGCACATCCACTCCCACATCAATACTTCCTGACACTATGGAAGGTAGGGAATAATCCAGGGAATCACAGCTGGGATCAATGGGTAGATGTCAGTTGGCTGGCCAGTCGAATATAAATGCGCGCAATGTTGTATTTTCACAAGAAAATTGCGTGCCAAAATGTGCAAGTGCATACTTTAAAAGTACATGGACCAACATTGGAAACAGTGTCCAATTGTTCCCCATTTTAGGCAACTGTTTTCTTGGGACACTTGAGACGGTGTGGGTTGGTCAGTGCACCTCATGGATTACCTGAAGAGAAATCAAACATTTGGTGGGCAGAGAGGAGGAATTGTTAAACAAATAGGAATGGGAGATTTGTGGAGATTAGAGGAAAGGAATACAAGCGATGTGGGTAAATTGGTAAAATGCAGAATAGAAGGTATAGAAAGGCAGGAAATATGGGAAGTCTAGAAAATAGGAAATCCTTACAATTTTGCAAGCAAATGAAAAGAAACAGGGGACGAGAAACGTACTAGATTACTGAAATAGGCAAGAGAGAGAAGGGCTAGCTTGGATGAGAATACGAACAATATTTCTAAGAGGGATAAGAGGAGGGAAAAGGGATTTCCTGAAAAGAAAGCATAGAGCAGCATGTAACAGAATGCGAGGAGGTCGCAGTATGGAGAAAAAAGGTCTGGGAGGGAAAATGGGAGAAAGTGGAGAAGAGAATAGTAGCTATAAAAATGTTAACAGGAAAGGAAGAAAAGAAGGTAATAAGTATTGGTGAGTTCTTACAGAAAGTAAAAAAAGAAAAAAATGGGCAAGAAATGCAAAGAATATGAGAAAGAAAGATTGGGGGGGGGGACTAATTAAGTAACAAGGAGACATTGGAGGTTAAGAGCTACCTGGCAGAACAGAAGACCAGGGTGTCATGTAAGCTAAGGTAGCAACAAGGTAAAGATAAATACATGTAGTCTAAAGTAGCAAATTGTAAAAAATTGTAAATTTCTGAAATGTGCACGTCGGCTGGGTGTTGATTTCAAGTTCGAAGCACGTTCAAGGAGCCTCTTCTGGTCCGGATGGTTGTCTCTGTAGATTCCTTCCCTTTATATGTCGTTCACACGGCTAGGACTCCCTAGTGGAGACAAGGATCTTTGTTTATATTGGTACGCAGATTTCAGGTCGAGGAGGTAGGAGCTGATGATAAAACTGACACTAATCTCACTAACATACTTCTGGTGTATTTTCTTGTTCACTTCCAATTATCATACTTTGCTTCGCAGAGTTTAAAAATACACTATTCATTCATTATATCAGCGATTCGGCACACGAAATACCATTTGCAAAGCAAAATTTTAGACAAATTTTTTTGTTCAATATTTTTATTCATTTAAAATCGCAACACATCTTTGAGATGTATTAACAAAATGGCGGTCTGTAAACAAATTAGATGACAGATGACAATCAAACTTTGCGTGGGTATAAAGGAAAGATGTACCAACTTAGCGACAACGATAATTTCGAATCCCCTCGTACGAGATTTTTATATGATCAATTGCCGGTACTTTCTTGCCAGAATGCATTTGACCTATTTGTTTTATGTTTGCTGTTCATGTACACGAAGCATTTTCTAAAAAAAATGTGTTTTTTAATCAATGCACCCCAAAACATAATTTGCGGTGAAATTTTGATACCTCAGTTCTGCATAGAATAAGGTACATTTTGGTGCCATAGGTAAGCGAAAGAGAACGTAACGAAGTTTCAAAACTTCTTGTAGAAATATATTTTAGGAGTATAGCAGCACGATCTTAATATTTAAATATTCTTGTCCGTTAAAGAGCAACCTTCTAAAATTCTGCTGTTTAATTGGTTCCACGAACTATTGTAGTAAAGGTTACATGAAAAAAAAAACAGGAGCGGGATCACGTTATATGTCAACAAGTGGTAACCGATCTAAGCCAGCATAAAAAATTCTTGTAAAGGGTGACGCAATGCATTAAGGATGCGCATTTGTTTCCAGCACGTCTCATACTGCCTCCCTGAGGAGCGGGTCGGCTGCGGGAGATTCGATGGGCTCGACGGATACCATGACTCCGAGCGAAGTCTCGACAAACGTGACTCTGGACACGGTGTCCTCTCATACGTGTAGCAGCGGGTCCCAGACCGCCTCCTGCCGTGCCATCTGCGGCAGTCTCGCCTCCTTCGACACCAGCTCTGTCCTCAACACCGAAGGTAAGTGTTAATTGTTCCCGTCAGTACTTTATTTTAATTCAGTGAATGTTTGAAAACCTGTAATGTTTATCATTTCAGTGATGAATGTGAAGCCGGTATACAAAAATTTACTGAAATATGTATGTTCTAAGAAATTAATATCTATATTTATTATTTAACCACATTTTTAGTGATGATTAAATTGTTTCACTTTCCAATCGCTTTAGGGTACTAATGTGTAATACTAGAAGACTTATCTAAAGAAAATGACCTGGAAGTCTGATGCTCTTGCTGGCGTTTACAGAGGTATACAGATTTCACTTGAAGGTTCTGTGGCCTTAACTGCTCTGCAATAAACAAAGCAAGTGAGGTTGCTTGTATGACAAATGTATGTGTATGCTGGGGAACAAACCTGGCCTTCCTTAGCCTGTTCAGTTATGGAGGCCCATTCTGACTTCCGCACCTTACTGGTGTAATTGTGTCACTCTGCCTTTATTGTGCAAACTGCAAGAAGTTGAATAAACCAGCTCTAAATGAGGATGTTTGCTAGGGATCAAAGTTGCCATCCTGTCCATGCCCTGTATTTGAATTTTGGAGTCCATAGTGGATATATCTACTAGAGGCAAGGGTGGTAAGACAAGACAAAGGAATACTTTCCAACCATGTGAACAAAAGTTTTGAACCACGCACGACTGCTTGTTGTAACAGGCGTGCTTCTGTTTGTTTTGTATATTTAGAAATGCTCTCCTATCATGCTTTGTTGCTGCTTGAGACGTGTATCTTTGCCACCAATGAACCATGTTGACATTATGAAGGCAGCATAATGATTTTTCAAAGCCCAGCATTATCCTTCTGAAAGGAAGTTGTTGACTTTTGGCAAGAAGGAAAGCACTTGTGTTCTCAGAATGTCTTTCAGAAACTTTTGTTGTGTGTAGTAGGTCAGTGATACCTGATGTTATCATGAAATGATGCACTACATAACATTTCTCTTTGGGATAGTTTGTCACTGTAGTAAAACAGGTTGATCACTGTGGCAGTATGGTTTGGTGCCCATCTGTGGCAGTCAGAAGCATGGTTCTTCATTGAACACAACCAGCGCTGTACTGCAAGTTACCATGACAGGACTTCCAAGAAATCTTTGGTGTTGATGTGTAATTCTGTCATGGGAACCTGACCATCAGTATCTTCAAAATGTGGTCTATCGATTAGTAGAAGACTTAAAATAAGACCTAAACTTTCTTGGTAACAAATGTATAGTAGAACACTTATTGGGAACCCACTAAATATTTACTGAATATTCCAAGTTCATTCAGTACTTGAATAGGATGTATATTTAGTGCCTTCTTCCAAGACAAAGACATAGTACACCACATCAAAACATACACAAGTTGAATCTATGATTTTGCACAAAGTGAAATAGGGGATACACTCTCATAAACTCAGACTATAACTCTCACCTTTGCTTAAGCACCTTGCACATAGGTTGGCCAGGAATAAAGCTCAAATTGGCCAACGTGTGGGACGAATAGCACACTTAGAATAAGGAAATTAAATATTCGCAACAGGTAGGTAGATGCATATTCTAATATTGGTTTGAATTGTAATACTACACATAGCTGGCCGCATGGAGAAGGGGAAAAGTGTAGAGGAAGCAGAACAATTAGCACTATGAGGGGCAATGACCTCCCCGTATGCATCCAATCTGTGGGTACAATAGCTCCTATCTCTGTAATGGATGATAACTATTCCAAATTCTTATTTCTTTACGACAATATCCTCTTATCATGCCCTGATATTTCAAGACGGCATCTACTATAAGTTCAGTAATTTATATGTGTGAATAATTATGAACTTACAGCTTACCTTTATTGACCCATATGTGCTATTCAAGTAGTTATATGTACCTCTTGTATACAGTAAAATGTTTTTACATAGTACTTGTTCAGTGACTCCTTGCAAATTGTTATTATGATTAACAGGAAGAAGATAACATTTCTGTTAAATGATGATAGGTAAGGGAAATGTGTGATAACATTTGGTTTATTTTAAAGATCCCATATCTGTGGGTCCATAGATTATCTAAATATTAAAGTAAAACTCATGGTTCAGTGATCAGATTCTGTGTTCATTTCAAATAAATTTGTCAAATGATAAGAAATTCCAATATTTGCAGGAGTGCCACTGCTTGAGGAGAGCGAGCATGAGGACGGTGTAGTGCAAAACTCTGAACCAGCAGCAGGTCGCCTGGTAGTTGTCGATCAATCTGACACAGCTTCTTGCAAGTGTCGTCGCACCTCACCCCCAGATCTCGCCTGATGACGGATGTCATTTATTGGTCATTGGTAGCTCATAGAAGCTCATGTCACTGTATCTCCCCTTTCCAAGAAGAAAACCCCATGTGAAATCCCTTAAGCGCCATAGTTGGCACAGTTAGTTGGCTTTATACAGGGTACAAGTAACACTTCCAATCCCTGCTCTGTCTGCCACATTCCAGGCATTTAATGTTAACATACTGATATTAATGTCATGTAGTTGTAGTTACTTCTTTTTAGTAGGTGTTTTATAGAGCATAAAGTATGGTTTTTAACCAGTAAATCACAATATTAACATTCTATAAATGTAGTTCAATATTTATAGAACTAAACAACAGCCCTGTTGGAGCATGTGAAGATGTAATACAATACGTTTTGAAGAATCGAACACATTGCAGTCATTAACATTAGGCAGCACTGTTTGATGACAGGAAGTATATCAATTACTGTACTCTCCTGATTCATGTAATATGTGATGCTAATAGGCTTCTTGTAGTTTTGTGTTCCTATTGGGCAGGTAGTTAAGAGTTCACACAACACTGATTTTTAAAATGTAGGTGAATCTTCTATACCATGACATGGCTCAATGAATATATGGGATGATGCACTCTTTGACCATAGAATAGCAGAATTATGAGGTTTATACTAATGTATGTTTGAAAAAATGAGACTTGGAATCATTTAAATGAATTACCATAAAATGATTCTCTTGAGGGATGCAAAACTTCCGCAGAGTAGTTGTACTATTGTTGCAAATTGTTGGTGGTTTTGGATGTATTAAGATTAATAAGTTATGTTATACTTACAAAGGACACCTCTGATTTTGAGCGCTTGGAACTGTGCGAAAACATGCTTAGAATAACATTGCTAAAAACCCTCCGATTAAAGTACTTGTAATAGTGCAAAACACACATATACTACGTAGTGACAGTGACAGTGCAGATGCAGGACTTCGATAAAGTGATTAAAACAAAGAGTAAGATGTTCACATCTCACTAAAGCCATGTTATGACATTCCAAATTACTTTCACATTCATGCAGTTGAATATGAAAAGCTACACTAATTACATTTGCAAATGATGATAAGTCAATGTCATAAGGTGCATTTTGCCAAGCATACTGGAACATAGGTTTATACTTCGATGCAGCAAATTGATTGAAAATTACAGAGTGAAGTTTGATGATGAAATAATACTCATATATCTTCACTTGTGGTTCCACACATTGCAGTCTTAAAAAAAAATAGCAACCTTTCTGATATAGAGCTTATACTGGTTATAGAGCTTATAATGGTGCAGTAGACAAATGCAGTTTTGCCTGGAAATTACACAGACCACTGTTGTTTTAATGGTCGTTTGTTATTGTGAGCATATTTTCCTACAGTTTCAAGCAAAGTCAGAGGTGTCCCTTGTTAGTAACCCATGTAATTGACAGTTTTGGTGCCGGAAGTGGTTCTAAAATATTTCTGGAGTTTGTCATGGTTTCTGTGAGGAATGACATTAAATTAGCACATTTTACTATAAAAGAAATTGAAACTGTAATCTTCAATGAAAGCAGAAATGTTTATTTTTCTGTGACTCTATGAGGCATTTTTAACAAATTTTGTGTTACATTGTAGTACTAATCTAACCTCAATGAATTGCAGCTAGGAGTGTGGTTTTTGGTGGAGTCCAGCAAATATTGAGCATAAGTTTGTGAAATATTAATTAGTTTACATAATCATTGAACCTAACTAATTTATGATAAATCAAAGTAATGCTGATGATCAGTGTCGAACTTGAAGTTTATACTCTGAGCAGTTAGAATTTTATCTATTTTCATTCAACTTTAGAAATGGCTATATTAATGTTTATTAAGGCAGCTGAGATAGAGAACAAAACTCCTCTAAAGCTTTTCTGGGAGTTATACGAATGAATATATTTAAATACTATGTCTAATTGATTGTATTTACTAACATTTAGAGTGTAATACTCAGAACTTTGGGTGACAGACCTAATTGTATACAAGCATTTCTGAAAAGTTCTTTAAGTTGCACAGTTAAAAACAGAATTTGCTTACAAAACTTTGCACGCTAATATGAAATTCTTCAGGCTGTAGTTTTACATTGCAGCGTATTCCCCTAAGCTCAGGGGTTTTGTGTGCAGCTTGGTTGGTTCTTGAAAACAGTACAGAAGTGAATAATTTTGCTGATCACAACTTATTTTTTAAAGTTATATGTGTTTGGAGGAATTTAGTAACAGTGATGTCAAAATAATCTCAAAAGCTATTTGTAGTTGGTTTATTGATACTCGCCACTTTTTTATATGAATGAGCGATTGCCTTTGAAACTGGTCTCTCATTAGTATAAAAAAAGTAAGTGACGAGTATCAATAAACCAACTAAAAATATTTGAAAGTAATGAGTTGGTAATTCAAAAACAAACATCACTTAAATTATCCTTACTTGGATATGTTTCGGAGAACGTTTTGTCCCGATGTTTAGGAAAAGTTGCTAATTATAATAAACAAACAGTATATTTTAAATTTTGAATTGCCGCCTGAAAACTCTCTTTGGAAGTTCATCTCACAGACAACAGATGCCGCCACAGACAACCAGCTCACTTCAAGAAACCACGGATCCAACCAGTCGGATAACTGCTGATGATGGGGACAAAACGTTCTCCAAAATATGTCCAAGTAAGGATAATTCAAGTGATGTTTGTTTTCGAATTACCGACTAATTACTTTCAAATGTTAAATACATCACTGTTTCTAACCTTTTGCTTCAAATAATACAACTAAAAATAGTTTTTGAGATATTTTTTAATATTTGTCATAATGCATTTGAAAAGAAAGTGTTCCGGAACGTCAGGGCACTGAAGTTTAATGATCTGTCTCAACCTAGAACAGTCCTTTTGTAAACATATAGGAGGGAAGAAAGAGAGAAACAGAAACACTGTAATGGAACCTCTTAGGCTGCTGAATGGTGGTGAGAAGTTCACAGATGTTATAGACAGTTATTCACTCATGAATTTTCCTCCATTGATTAGCAGCCTAAGAGTATTCTAGATCTCTGTTTTTCTCTTTCTTCTTACCAATATGTTAACAACAGGCTCTTCATAGACCACAAAGAAAATGTGACACATAAAAATATAAATAATTTGTTGAAGAGTTTCATATTCAGCTTTTCACTGTATAAATATTTTTATGCTTATTTTACTTAGTTTTAATGTATTGTTGCAAAGGTCTCCAGTATATAATGTAAGAAAATGAACTCAGCATTTCTGTCGCATGTGATCTGCTAGTAACATGTATAATGGTGTTGAAACAAAATGACAAGAATCAAATGTAATATTAGTTTTCATTTTATGATATTTTATCTTTATATTTACTAGTAGTAAAGGGACTGTTGTGTATTGCCACATTAATTCATTTTATCTGCTGGTTCATGTTAGAACCATTAGTAATATAAAAGTGCAGATTGTGTAAAACATAATGACACTTCATATGTACAATAGAGAAGAAATGAGAATTAGATCAGTACTGCGGAGCAATATGGGGAACACTTGTGAAATTGAATGTTTTTAACTCCATATTTTATTTGTTTACTATTAAGAACTGTTATAACTTGGAGGCAGTCATATATACAGGTATTGTATTTATCACACTCACTGCAGTTTGAACACTTATACAAGTGGTGTAGTCAGTGCTACCATGAATCTTTGCTTCAGAAGTGCAGGAATCTCACGTTTTACACAAACTGTAGCAATATCCAGGTGCAACAAAGGAACCATACTGAAGTTTTACACCATAGGTTTTTAGTTTGCTATTCTGCCTGTTTCTTCAATCACATTTTTAAATTCAGTGTTGTGGTTAAGCTGCTTGTATGTATGTACATGTATATTTGAGGCTGTGTTTGTATATTTACACCAATAATTAGTTTCTGTCTTAGGATTAAGACATGTCAGGGCCTCTAGGAGCCCGTAAAATGTTGCACATTTTCCAAATTTCTGAACAGAAGTCTCCTGGCATCAACTTTAAGTGGCAAAGTACAAAAATATTATGATCAAAATAGCATTAAGTCTTTTTGCCATATTGTCAGTTAAATGGGTTACTGTTCAGTTTAGTAACCTTGCTAATCTCATTTGCCACTGTTGTTATATATAGATAACAAGTTAATTCTCTTTAGCAATAGCAGTTAATGTTGTCAATGCGTCATATATATACATGTATTCCTTTATATGTAGTTGGTAGTTCGTCATATTAAAAAATTTCATATGCAGCTAGTCAAAAAAAGAAAAAGAAAAACAAGTTATTCAGCGAATGCTGATAACTGTTGTGTAAAGTGTCTCAAAGTTTAGAACATCACATGAAGAGCTGAAGTTATTCAGCTCTGTGTGAAAGTAGCTTTTATTGATATTATGCTTTCATTTGTTTACTCTTTGTTTATGCTTACTGAAATGCAGTTCCAGTTATATTGAACAATGCTGCTAAGCAAGAACAAATTGCTTGTTTGCTCCTCATAAATATGTAGGTATTATTTTGTAGAAGTCGTTATAGCATTGCAAACTCATTTGTTATGTTCCTAAATAACAGTGTATATGGAAGAGAAAGAAGTGTGAAACATAGGCCATTGGAATTGCTTCAACTAATTTAAGGGAAATGCAAACAACTAAGGCATAAAATTGTGAAATAGTAACATTTGTAAAATAAATACAAAGACATCAGAAACATATGTGAATTGATGGTTAGGGTACATTAATCATAGGCATAAGTAAGACTTAAGACGGAAAGTGACAAGCACAATATAGTTATGCAAATGGCTGAATAAAGTGCAAGATATCATAGGAAAGTTGCTCACAGTGTGATACAATAAAATGAGTTTTATGTTTTACTCTTAAACAGTGTGCACATATACAGAATTTTAGACAAAACTTTGGCTTTTTATGGACAATATTTAATTGTCAAATATGACATTTTTATTAAACTATTTTCAGTAAATAAATCACTTGATATAATAATCTCAGAAACCCCTGTTTATCCAACTGAGTAAGTTTAATTTTACATATGTGTTTCTATTACATGTATATTTATTGTGTATAACAGTGAATGTTCAATACTAATAAAGGTAAAGTTTGTGTAAACATATTCAATGAATGTTGAAATGAAGGCACATTGCAATGCATCTGGATGAAATTGTAAATCAATTTAATACACTGTTCACAGCTTTCGAGCTTCTTCCTGAAAATACAGAAATGAAGAGATATATTTTATAGGGTCTCTATTTACATTTTCATAATACGAGGTATGTCCAGAAAGTAAGTTCAGTTTGGTAGTAAAATTAAATTGTGTACAAATACAGAGAAATTATTTATTGCACAAAATTCTACAACTCTTAAACTACTTTTCCATCTAACTGCCAAAATTTTGCAGGCATTTGTCATAGCGAGGCACAAGCTTTTGTATACCTTCTTTATAGAAGTTTGCCGCCTGTGTCTTCAAAAAGTTGGATACATTTTCTTTCAGCTCCTCATCATTGTTGAAGTTTTGACTGCCAAGGAAAGATTTGAGATGCAAAAACAGATGAAAGTCGCTAGGAGCGAGGGGGCTGTACGGGGGTTGGTCAAACACGTCCCAGCCAAATCCCTGTAGGATGTTTTTCTTCGCATTTGCAGTGTGTGGTCGTGCAATGCTGTGAAGAAACACTACACCTTTTGATATCGCAAATTTTCCGATAAATTTCAATTGTTTCACTTTCCTAGCATTCAGAAAACGAATCACAGATCTGATTTCACAAGCGGCGGGATTTTCAATCAACACCAACATTGTAAACAAGCACAACAAAGCGTACGTGGCTGACAGCGATTTCGCAATGGGCACATTTCTTCTCCTTGATACAGAGCGTCTACCGAGCATGTATGGAACTGCGATCGCAGCGCTGCAGCAGAGATGAATTGAAACAGAACTTACTTTCTGGACGCCCTTGTATATGTTGTACACTTTATGTGATGAACCAGAGAAGTGTTATGTGCAGAAACTTAAAACCAGTTGCTTCTTTTTTGCATTTATTTGCTTATTTTGTATTTGCCATGAGCAACACCTAGGAATAGAGTGGATTTAACTTTCAATCTCTGTAGTTGACTTTTGATGTAACCAAACATGGTTATTGAGCAGCTGAGGTTAACGCAGACACTTGTGGATGGGTGGTTTGTGGCTTAAATCCCATAAGACCTTGGTCTCTGATGAGGTGGTTTCTATTCCTCAGTCCTAATAATTGGTAAAATAGGATGTACTCTAAACTTAAACTTTAAGATTTTCTTCCCAAATTTTGTTTCCCAATTATTTAAGTTCATATAAAGTAATAGCAGCATTAAACTCCATTCAAAGGAGGAATATATGTTTGAAGTTGAAATCCTTTTAGTAATATTAGTATTAAGTGCGGTGGAAATGAAAGGTAAAATAACCTAAATAATGATTATTACAGTATCGAAAGCGTGTTTATAGCAATATATGCTGATTAAGTTCAGGGCAATTTTAAATAAATGAAACAGTTTGGCAGATGTTTTTATGAAGATGGCTCTTAATCATCAAAAATACTTGATGTAATGGATAGCAACTTGAATACATACAGTATTCTAGTAATTCAATATATAACACATTCTAGGATAGGTTGTGTATATGCAATTGTAACTGCATATTTTTTGGCAAAGGTGGCAGTTAGATTCATTGACATTGTTACCACACAAAAAGCACCTTGGAATAAACCAGGTACTTGAACAATAATGGAACAATGAACAAACAGTAATTGAGATAGAGTGACTGCACAGTAGTCTTTCATTCTAAGTATAAGTCAGTGATTATCTCTCAGTCATATTTTAATTTTGTATGGATGCTTTTTTTAGGTATCTTGAAGATGCATTGCAATGATATTGCCATTGTAGGTATCATGTTGCTAAGGTTGTGAATACTGAGAAGCTGCAATCAATAATTGTTTTGGTATATATTTATAATGCTTTTTAAGTTACAATACTTTCTCCTAATCTTTATAAGGAGTTAAAGCTAAGGGAATGAATTCTGTAATGTGATGTAATATCTTGCATAATTTCACATAACTGTATATGAATGGATGGAAATAATACCATTTTTTAAATTATGTTTTTGTTTATTTTATTGTTAAACCCAGTAAGCTCTTACAACTTAAAATTCGTCATGTCTTAGAAATTCTATGGTAAGAAGCCAAATTGTTCTTCCACACTAGCCATGTATAGGAAAAATATTTTTTGTAGGATAGAGTCAGACTGTAAAATTTGGGTATCCTGGGCTCTGTCCAGTTGCTCTTAATCAATTAAACTAACATACCAGCAAGACACTAAATTCTCCAACTGACTCGTGTTTTCCCAGTAAACCACCTAAATGAACTCATATACAATAAGATATATGCCTTTTGTGGCAACTTACTATATTGTAAGTACTTAAGTCCCAGGCTTCATACTTCAGACCACAATTAGGTTAATTAATGGAAATTAATTGCCTCTCATACATTAGATCTCTTAGTGATTTATCAGTAAAACATGAGTCAGTTGTAGAATTTGTTGTACTGGTAAGTAGCCATGGTAGCTTAATGGTTAAGAGCAACCAAATGGAGACCAGGATACCTTTGAAAAGAAAACAAATGTTGCTGAATGCAGTTTGGTGATATCTTTTATTTCTAGAAATAACTTTTCTGAACTTCTTTCTGTGCTGATTCTTATTAGCACTGCAGTTAAACAGTTTTGGACTTCAGGCAGTAAGATCTGCAATATTCAGTTCTTATGTTCTAATTTTTAATAGTCAGTCTGAGAAGCTAAGTTGGCTAAGCACAAATCCCATGGTTTTTCCAACTGATGGCTTTTAAAAGGCACACCCCTTTAAAGGGAGATATTTACATTTTTTAAATTAAAAATTAGGTATGCATATAGATATATATTTTTCTTTTCCTTATTTTAGAGTTTTTTATTGTTTCCATTGGATTATAGTTTGTTTCCTGTATTTTTACATGTATACATCATACACATAAACACCCATGCCCAAAGTGGAACTCGAACCCACAACCCTATAAGCTGCAGACACTAGAGATATACACACTAGCGACCAGGTCTACGAGGGCCGACAAACTGATGCTTAAAGAACTACAGTGGGACAAAATTTTATCATACTGATGCTTCTGATGTGAACATAGAAATTGACAACATTGTTACCAACAAATAATATTTACCAAATAATATTTAGCAGAGTTTACAAAAACTTCCTTTGCAGCAAATTTCAGTTGCTGTTTGGCACAGAACTGTCCAGATAATTTCAATAACATGCTCACAAAGCAAAATAAGTCAATTTTCTTTCTAACTCTATTATAACAAACATTTCCATTGGATCCCTAAGATGGAGATTCCAGAGTTTTGAACTACATAAGGTCAAATTAGCAATGAACTGCAAAGAGATGAGTGAGTGCCTGCCTCGGTAGCATAGATGGTAGCGTGTCTGCCTCATGTTCAAGAGGTCCCAAGTTCAAATCTCGGTCAGGGTGAGTTACCTGGATAAGGGGTTTTTCCGGGGTTTTCCCTTATGCTTCAAGACGAATGTCAGGTAACTCTAAGCTCCATGGACCCCGGACTCATTTGAGCATCATTTCACTCAATTCATTCACTGTCTGATATGACTTAATGTTGGAGGATGTAAAAAAAAAAAAAATAGAAAAGAGTGATTGGTTATTTCTTTCATATTAAAAACCATGTACATCCCATATCCTTCACACTATGAAATTTGCAGTAGATGTAGAACAGGTATGAGCTAGCACCTTATGAGAAAAAAAGCTTTTCTTTACGTGGCACCTGGATATTAAATTTTTGGATGGAATGCAACATTTTTCTAATTATAATTCCTTTCTTGGAAGTGTTGAAAACAGTGTTGTTATAATAAATTAAATTTAATCGACTCCCTTTAAATTTAAGTTTTCTAATTGCTAAATGTAATAAAGTAAAAAGAAAGAAACAAACAAAAAGGACAGCTGTCAGGTAAGAAAACTATGAAATATTTTAAAATTGAAAACGGTATCAAAGAATATCTTAGAAGTGGATATTACAAAATATCATTCAACATAAATTGTGTTTTAATGAACTCAAAATTTTTGGATGATAAATTTTTTTTATATTTTTGTATGATCGGTTGTACATATGCTGAATAATTGGTTAACCATTTATACAAAAACATTCAGAATGAAGAGGACTGTTCAGGCTATTCACAGAAATATCATCTTTCTTGCAGATGCCTTTAAGATGTTCTTTATGTAAAATTGTTAGAACTGTTTTTGAAAAAAAAAAAAAAAAAAATTAAAAATGTCTGTATAATGTTAGTTTGGTGTGCTTAGGGATTTGCTTGAAGATCTTTGTGTTCAACAGAAATATTAAGTTTATTATTCAATTTTTTTAGTTACGTTGTTTATGGATTCAAATGCACACAACCCTTTACTAAAAGAAAAAAAAAAAAAAAAAAAGAAAAGAAATAAAGAAAAAGAAAAAAACACTTTTTTGATTCAGAGATTTTTAAAATGTGTATTTGCAGTGATATCTCAATATCAAATTTTTGGGTAGAATAAAGTGTAAGTTTACATTAACATTCAAATGTAGGCTTGGAAGAGAAATGAAGAGTATGGCTTGAAAAGATAGCAAAAGTGCAAGTATTTTAAATAAGGTAACTTAAATTAGCAACAAATTGTGCATAGTAATAATAATAATAATAATAATCATAATCATATCTTCAACATCATATAGATGTTTTGTAGACTTATTTAAGATGTAAGGTTTCTCATTTTAATCCATTAAAACTACCAGCTGTCTAAATTATTTATCATTTATTTCAAAAAATAATGATAAATAAAATTGAGAAATGGTGTAGAGCAGCAGATTAAACGAGAAATTTTTATGCCTTTTGCGTGTGTGTGTGTGTGTGTGTGTGTGTGTGTAATTTACGTCCTCCAACCTTAAGTCAGAGTTACGTGACATTCGTCTTCCAGGATAAGGGAAAAGCCCGGAAAAAGCTTTATCCAGGTAACTCACCCTCACCGAGATTCGAACTCGAGACCTCTTAAACGTGAGGCAGACACGCTACCATCCACGCTACCTAGGCGGCCTCATGCCCATTGCTAGTGTAGTGTTACCTTTGAAAAATTCTGCAAACTGAATATAATTATGCTATAATCTGTGTATTTTACCATACTCTTTAGTTTTCTATCCGTTTGCGTCAGCATTTAAATTATTACAATATCCGCATTACATACGTGTTTTATTTTTCTGCGAGGCATTCGACCATTGTGTGGCTTAGTTTGTTGGTAATCGTAACTTCAAGAAGAATAAGAAGGTGCACATCGACGCATTGCGATGTGCAGAACTTTAGCTTTGAACTTACAGTATACGAAGACAAAACACTAACGAAACTAACATGCAATTGTCAAATGACGTCACGGGCATAACTTCCTTACAAATACCGCAGTGCTTCGCGCGACTTTGTAAAGTGGGTGTGTTTCTTCTAAAGAATATTTTGGAATGCTTGTAAGTGTTTAGGAAGAATGACAATAAGTTGGAATTGATTTGTTGGAATGACTGCTCGGGTAAGCTTTACCGTTAGGTGATTCATTTGCTTTTAAATTGCTTGCATAATAGTTAATGTGGAAATTGATTCACTCCAGTTTGAATCATATTGCTGCAAAGTAAGCTATTGTGTTTGTAATTAAACGCTTTCAGGATACATAACACTGAAGCCTGTCTGGAAAAACGTGGGTCAGGGACAGCTACGGGAATCGAAATCGGACCTCCCGAATGCGGGTCACAGACGAAATCGCCACTCGGTGACACGTATCTGCTTTTCGGCCATCTTATTTCATCACGGTCATTGACACTGAAGTAGACTTTTCAGTTGTACCATAATGTTAATATTTAATGTGCACAGAATCAAATGTTAAAACGTTTATTTATGTACCTTTTACGAACTGGCCCTCGAAAAGTTTTAAATTGTGTATTAGAAATTAAGGCTCGTTTCGCATTTTGTACTTTGTAATAGCTTAGGAATAGAATATAATAATAGACACTGGACGAGAGAATCTTAGTGCTTCAAGCAGTTCAGAGGCATTCTTGAGAAATGTTTATTTTTAATTTTTAATTCACTGCAACAATTTTTTAATATTTTTAATTCTCATTTTAATTCACCGTTACAGTCCAAAGTAAAAATGTATTTTTTATCTCTATTTTTTTTCAACGCATGCATTAGGTAGTGTTGATATATCTCTTAGAACTGGCTTACACGATTTCTTTAAATTGTTTGCGAGATTTATTGCTAATTAAAGCTCAAAACTCGCGTACGTATCATTGGAATTTTGGACTTGCATTGATATTTTCAGACTCTGGGAATAATAGGGAAAAACGTTGATTAGAAAATAAATTGAATATTGAATTAATAAGCACTTGTAAGGAAGTTTGATATCATCTTCAAATATTTGTTTTCCAAAATGACTGTTAAACAATTTTTGTTTCATTTTTGGAGAAGAAAATTAGTTTAGTTGGCAAAATTTTAGTGAAATATAAAGCAAATTAATTAAAATGTTCGATATATTATAAATGTCTCCTAAGTACCTCTATAATTTTTTAAAATTAAAGTAGAAAAATTAGCTTTCCTAAGCTCTTAAAAAATTCAGAGTGTTTAAAAGTTCCTTTAAAATGCAGGAAATATATACTTCTGATATTGTCTGCCTTTACCAAGTAGGATAGCTCAGGAGGTTTCGTCTGTTAGCCCACATTCCGGAGGCCTGGGTTTGCTTCAAGTGGCCGGCCTAACTGACCCATAGTTTTTTTTTTTTTTTTTTTTTTTTTTTTTTTTTTTTTTTTTTTTTTTGGAGGATCACCAGGCGATGTAGGTTTATTACATCCCCCGAATTTTCTCTCCATCAAGTTCACTTCCATTATCATTTCATATCATCTCTTTCATCTGGTGGTCTCTTTCAGGGAAGAAGTGTTTAATTGAGGGTCTCGGCGTTGCATGGCAGGGTGATATGCTCTTGATAAACACCTTCGTCCAGGGCTATCGGCTGTTTCTAGACCACTGCAGATCGGATGCCAGTTGTACTAGACTGAAATGGTAGGGACCCTGCCCTCTAGGCTAACGTGGCTCCCTGGTGTTGACGTCCTTTGTCTCTCGCTTTATTCTTACTCTCTGGTCGAGGCGCCGAGTCCCTTTCTTCTATCCTAACATATCCTATCCTCTACAGTATACCACAGGAGAGAGAGTCTCCGAGGCCTGAGACGCAGGGGGATTGCAGAAGGTTCCCTGTATAGGTTTATGACACCCCATGTCTGTACAGTTACAGAGCATTCAAAAACATTCTGACGTCTTCTACTTTTGTGAATGAGTCTTCTTGGTTTTAGTGAACAGAGTGAATAGGGCGCATGCTTTTTTTAACGGTTCTACTCCTTGTGTAGCATGCGTTCCCTGTCACTCATTCGCTGTCCTTGTCTCACTGTAAGGGGGCACATTCCTTTCAGGGACCTTCTTTGCGTTGCTGGACAGTACCTTTTAAGTGCATGACAGTTTTCTTATGCTTGTAAACCCTCTCCCCCCCACACACACAAACACACACACACACACACACACACACACACACACACACACACACACACACACACACACACACACACATATATATATATATATATATATATAATTAGGTATTCATCTTGTAACCTCTTCTGGCATCTATAATTTCTATTAATGAGGGCACTAAAGTTTATAATAATTTTATATAGGCATAATTACAGTAGTCTGGCTGTATGCACGTACTTCTGCTTGTGATTTAAGAGTTTGTCGAATTAATTGCCCAACAAGTGAAGTAAAGGCACTTGGGTTCATTAGCGGCATACTCGTGTTACGGGTGTATCCCGTCAGAGCAATAACTCCAGGAACGTGGTCGGGTTTTGAGTTTCCTGTTTTACTTCACAGTAAGTCTTCGCGTCCAATTAGCGTCTGTCGTTTTACACTTTCGCCGCGTTTTATTCGGAGAAGCATGCGGAATTTTTAAGTAGTCAAAACATTACTTCAAGGCAATTATACTGTCAGTACTAGATCAGGCTGTTCACCCCTGACACGTTACATTCACGTGGCCTTCTTTGCCCTCTATCGTTTATTAGTGAGTGTACAAACTATTCTCACAAAATTTATTATTTTATGTACTATGATTTTGTAGGATAAACATTTTATTACCCCAATAAAAAATTCAATGGCAAAATTTCACCAGAAATGCATGTTCTTAGACTCCCTGAATCCAGCAAAGAAAAGCTGTCTTAAAATATTTTAAAAGCTGATCAGTACATAATGGCTTTGACTTAAATTCTGTTTGCATGGCTAAGAGGAAAAAAAGAACAGGGGGAAAAATGAAAATTTAAACCTATTAGGAGTGTATTTCATTTGTGAAGTAAGACAAATTGATATACATTTTATCCATTACTGCCGTATAGATTACTTGTTTTTGTTTGTAGCTAACTGTACAGGTTTTAATCACAATAATGAATTGATTCTTGTAATTCCATAGCTACAATTGATTTATTACTTTCTCAATAAGTGCGAAGGTATTGCATTCTCCAAAAATTTGACACCGAGAAATATCCGAATCACCGAGTGGGATGGCTCAGGCGGTTTCGTCTGTGGCCCGCATTCGGGAGGCCCAGGTTCGATTTCCGTGCCTACCTGACCCATGTGTTTTTCGGGAATTTTCCCGGGTCGCTAGGGAATACTAGGTAGGTTAATTACATCCCCCGAACTTCCTTTACCTCCATTTCATTTCCATTACCATTTCATATTATCTCTCATCTGGTGGTCTCTTTCAGGGTAGAAGTGTCGGCGGGTGTCTCGGCGGTGCATGGCAGAGTGATATGCTCTGAGGAAAACTACTTCCTCCGGTAGGTCGGTTGTCAGTCTTCGTTGCCGTTCCGCTGTAGGGGAGCGAGTTAAAGTGAATGTGAGCATCTATTCCCATTAGTCCTGGACCCGTAGGACCAGAACCCGGGCCTCTCGGGTTCGTTTAACTGTAGGGCAGTACCTATTTTATAAACTGCCCCCCCCCGCTGCACACGGCAGACAGGATGGAAGTGGATACGCCACTTACGCGCCGGTCCTTAATGAACCAGCTACCAAAAAACCTCGGTAGGGCCGCCGGTGATCTAGCACACCAGCTACTAGCTCTGCAGGCTAGCACCCGGGACTTATGAGGCAACTCTCTACCCCCTCCGGGCGGCCGGAGCCTGGCCGGAAGTACTCAATTTCCCGTGGGTGGTGGGAACACATTGCCCCCTCGAGACCAACCCAATCCGAACAGCTCCCAGAGGGAGGGGCTCGAATTTTCGGCCCGAGAGTTCGTTGTCCTGGCCTGTCGTGTGAAGTCTCTATCCAAGTAAACTGTAGGGTCCCTGCCCTCTATACTGCCGTGGCTCCTTGGGTCGACCGCCCTCTGTCTCCCTCACCTCATCCTTCCTCCCGGGGATGCCCCACTTGGGGGCATAGGA
This sequence comes from Mantis religiosa, assembly GCA_030765055.1. NCBI lineage: Eukaryota > Metazoa > Arthropoda > Insecta > Mantodea > Mantidae > Mantis > Mantis religiosa. The sequence goes on along the minus strand of CM060959.1, from coordinate 57,357,689 downwards.
ACAATGGACCCAGCATGTTGGCCTACGTACCAAATCCCCTCCGTAATGAAATCCCAATCCCAATACCCGAATCCAGTAAAGTACCTTTGGCATGTGTGTGCATATGCGAACGCATTTAAGACCTTTCTCTATTCCCCTGTTTCCTTGAACTTACAAGGAAATATAAGATTAGATCATTTTCGCTGTACATTTTAAAGATAACTGAATTAAATGTAAGATTACTATCGTACTCTTACTAGTCACACTATTTTTAATCAATAAGACGATACGAAATGACGTATTTGCAAGCATTGCTACTTATCCCACCTTTTTATCACCTCCATAGCATTTATCTGTTCTGTCATTACCCTACTATCATCAAATTTGTTTGCGATCGTCATTCATTTGTCACATGGATATTCAGTGATAGCTTCAGGCTTCAGCAAAAACACTACACAAAACATATACCTACTTATATCTTAGCATTTGAACCAATTAATTTAGTAGGTTTATTTATTTCCTGCAAACTTTATGTACCTTGGTTTAATTGTAAGAGACTCAATTAAACCCTACTGGAGTTTTGATTTTGTTTAGCTAAATGAAACATTCTAATAAGCAAGGAGTGGTTTAACAGTGCACCGACCAGAGATCGTGCAAGCCCGGCGAAGTTAACAGCACCGCTGACGGCAGTACACAGCACACCCTGTTTGAAATGTAGGAGCAACAGGATTCAGGGGTAGCAAAGACTGTAATGTTTAGTCATTGGTAGCATGTAAGTAATAAAAGACATTTAGATTCACGTGATCGTTTCGCCATTTGTGAAGAAGTTTACCTGATATGCAGCGAACAGAATAAATATGACAGTCGCCCAAACTGACTTGTGTAGCGGTGGGCGTGTGTGTCCCTCAGACCTCGTGCTACCTGACTTCCATACTCCGTGCTGTTACAATTCCTCTGTTTACTCACTGAAACCTCTCTCCCTGCTAATAAGATTACGGGGAAGTAATCAAAAGAAACCTAAATGTTGCTGTATTATCTACTTAAGTGTTAACAATTTGGTTTGGTTATTTTTAAAAAATAGTTGCTGAAACATTTTCAACAAAAGTTAATTTTATTTCCTAAAAGTAGGCGTGTGTGCGTAGAAGACATTGATATGTTTAACGTGAAAAGTTTAGCATGATATATTAAATAGTTAATGAGATATTTGGAGTGAGATAGTGAAACAAGATATAGGAAACTTAACACTGACGGCATTAATCTCGCCTTAAATTATTATATCTTTCAAATTAAATAGGATTACAGCTTAATGTGAGTTAACAAAATAAAGAACTATATAAAATTGAATTAGACTGTCCTTTAGCATTGGTTAAACTCATTATACAAGGTGAGTGAAAAATATGCAACAATGGCTGTAGCTCCGTTGTTGCAACTCTATGAAGTAAAATTTTTTAGAAAAGCTGTAAGATATCAACATACCCTCACGTTACTATGATTAAAAGCAAAGGATGTGAGTTTTTTTAATGACAACATTTATTTTTCTGCATCCTCCAGTCCTTAAGTCTCAGAGCGTACAGACAAATGCCCTTTCAAACCGCAATTGAAATTTATTAGGACATTACTCCATGTGTACTGAGCAAATAAAAATGCATCATTACTCAAAATGTTGTAGGTTTTGAATTAATAACGTAGGCTACTTCAATATGTGGCTTTGGATTGAACAAATACAGACAAAAGTTAAGCTAATAAGGACAACAATGCTTACTTCATTGTAAAACCTTCCTGAAAGTAATTACTCGTGTCACAACTTACAGAAAGACAAGTAATTGAAATACTTATGATGATCGGATATGATATAGTAGGAGGAACCAAGAAGAGGTTTGTATCTTGTTTAATGAAGTGCATTCAGAACGAAGGATTACTCATTCTACAGTAAGCAAAATTTTGAAAAAGGTCATTGAAACTGGAAATGTTAAAAATAAGGCAAAGTCTGGAAGGCCAAAACGAGTTACAGATAGTGATAAACCTCTTGTTTTAATACACTAGAAAAAAATAAATTATTTTTTAATGTTTCGAGCACTTCATGAGGCAATTCCTACTAATTTTGGGTAAAAAAATATGACAATGAAAAATGTTTATTAGCTCTAGTTTCTATGATATACTAAAGGTGGAAGTATTACATATTAACGGATTGAGAGAAAAGCATACATTTAATTACATACATCCTAACAACAATGAAAGTTCATTTGATTTTTAACTGGTAATTACATGCTAAGAGTGCTAAATTGCTGGAAAAATACTTCGCAGATAGTCGTGTCTGAAGAGAATCATGTGGTGGCCTATTGACTTGGTCGTCTTTTAGCTTACCTCTTGTGATGGAGTTCCGCAGAATCTCTATACAAAGACCAGCAGTAATCCGTAAGCATTACTTCACTCCAACGGCCCTGATATCTTTGTTCCATAACAGAAATGTCCTGATGGAATCTCTCCCTATGTTCATCACTAACAGGTCCACAACTAGGAGGGAAAAAGTGTTGGTGTGAGTGGAGAAAATGAACCTTAAGGGACATGTTGCATCCAAGGTTACGGAATTTTTGTAGGAACACTGGCACCTAATGCTTGTAGTTATCTCTTTTGTTGCCTAAAATTCCATGAACAACACATTTGAAGGCTTCCCAAGCTACCTTTTCTTTCCCCCCAAAATTTGGTCAAATGCAGGATTCTTTACAAGTTCTCTTATTTATGGTCCAACAGAAATGCCTTCTTTAACTTTTGCATCACTTAATTTCCAAAATTTCTCTCTGATTGTGTTTTGTTATTTGACAGGTGTGCCAACTCCCCCCAAAAGTTTCCAAGTTTAAAATCTTCACTCTAAAATATGAAATGTCACTTTATCTTCAAATCAAGAGAGAATCTATCATTTTTATGGTGAGTTTTGAATTCAGCAGATAGAAATACAAGTAAATTCACTATTTTTAAGCCCGAAACATTTTTATTGTTGTCCAGTGTTAGCAGTGGAAGAAGACCCACATATATCTACTCGCCAGCTTCCAATGGACTACATGAATTTCCAGGAAGATGGATTGACAGAAGAGATAGCGCTCGCCTCGATAGTGTGGTGATAGCATGTCTTCCTCACGTTCAAGAGGTCCCGAGTTCGAATCTCGGTCGGGGGAGTTACCTGGATAAGGTTTTTCCGGGGCTTTCCCTTATTCTGGATGACGAATGTCGGGTAACTCTAAACTCTATGGACCCTGGACTCATTTGAGCATCATATCATCCATTCCATTCATCGTCCGATATGACTTAACGTTGGAGGACGTAAATTAAAAAAAAAAAAAAAAAAAAAAGATAGCATTGAACGGCCGCCAAGCTCTGCTGTCTGAACCTCTTAGACATTTTCTTTTGGGGATATTTTAAGTGGAGGGTGTACAGTAACCGACCAAGAGATTTTGAAGAGTTAAAGCGAAACATTGGGCACAAACTGAATCTGTACAGGTGAACGTTTTTCTGGAAACATTAACTAATTTGTTTGGCAGTAAATGGAGGCCATTTTGTGCATCTTTTGAAGTGAATTCATCATGTGTTGCAACACTGCATCACTAATTTTGTTATGTGTTTTCTTGGTTTAAATTTCATGTACTTTAATAATCCTAATAAATTAAAATTATAGTTCAAAAAACAATCTACCTGTACGTTCCTGAGGACCAAAACAAATAAAAAAAAGTGTTGCATTCAAAAAAGCGTCACTCTCTACTCACAATCATATTAATATCAAAACATGTATCTTACAGTTTTTCTAAAAAGTATCACTATATACTGAAGTGATATCAGATATCTAGCAAATCATTATTTGCCATCATTTTATAATACACGTTCAGTATCACATGTGCACAGTGACATTAGTGGTCGTATGCGTTGAACAGAGAAAATATGTACTTCAGACAGGGAACCTTGACCCATGTATTGCGCACTATTGCACTTAGGTTATGGCCTGTTTCAGAGTGCGATCTTCCCCCGCGGTTCTTCAGGAAATATTTCATTAACATCCTACTCAAACCCCACTGTCAAAACAAGTTTCCTCGTTAATGTACTATATATAGCGTTTTATTATACCTTTTCTCCAAGACGACTCTGAAGCCTTTTTTTATACCCTCTGGGTTAATAAAACAGCGCCGATTTATTCCTCCGTGGTTTCTCGTATATACAAACGCTGAGTCAACGGGCGGATAGGCGCTTGCATGCATTAGCATATTAAATAAAGTTAACAACGGCAAGCTTCGTTACCCCGAGAGAATTCCCCTAGTAAACACACAACTCAACTTTTACTGTTGCCTCTCAAGAAGATTTCGTCCCGAAATATAGCTGCTCTCGCCACTTGTTGTACAGGAGAAATGTATATTGTGGTTTTCTTTATGACTCTCTTTCAGACTGCCGTGAAGAAAGCCTTAATTAAGAGATTTCTTCCTCTTAGTTTGTTTCAAAAGACTTCGATAGTAATGAAAAAGACAATCAGAAGTAGTTCGGGCACTCCTCCAACAGTATTTATGTGGGCAGCAAGGAGAAGAACAAATTTGATACCTACCGCATTACCCTGGCTCGCACAAGTTTATTTTCTTACCCATATGGAAAAGGGAAGACTGCTTTTTCAACCAGAAAACGATCCAGTAAATAACATGTTTATTGCCGATATCAAAAGGCGTAGGCATGAGAAAGTAAAGTTTGCGGACCTATCAGAAGCTCTTCTTGTGTTTTATTTTTGCGTTTATTGCCTTAAATTGGTCTTGATAGGCGAAACCAAAAAAAGAAAACTCTTCAAATGCCCTATCGTTATTATAGTGTCCTTCTTAGGAAAAATAATTTCAAATGAGACACGACCAAATTGTTTGAATGATGCTACAGAAAACAAAACACAACTGTTCCTATAATATGTCATAAGTGTATACAGGTGAGTAACAAGTATGTAACAATGGTTGTAACTTTGTTATATTTGAATGAATAGAGCCAGACCGAAAAATTCAATGCCATAGCTGGGATTTGAACCACGGATCTCCCGCTCTCCGTGCGGTTGCTATAACCAACTGACCTACTATGGCCAACATGCCGACATGACTCATAGGTTTCAAGGGAGACCACTAGGGGTTCTCATACCTTTTGTGGCGACTTACTATGCTGTAAGTGCTTAACTCCCAAGCTTCACATTTAAACCAATATGTTATTCAGGTAAATTGATATAAATAATCATTTCTTCCACACCAGCCGTGTGTACGCTAAGGTTTGAATGAATAGAGCCAGACTGAAAAATTGAATGCCATAGCCGGGATTTGAACCACGGATTTCCCGCTCTCCGTACGGTTGCTCTAAACCACTGAGCTACTATGGCCAACATGACGACAGGACATTTAATTTTCCAACTGACTTATATGTTTCCTGGTAGACCACTAGGGGTTCTCATACCTTTTGTGGTGACTTACTATGCTGTAAGTGCTTAATTCTCAGGCTTCATAGTTAAACCAATACGTTATGCAGGTAAATTGATGGAAATATTCACTTCTTCCACACTAGACTTTGTATACTAAAGTTTGAATGAATAGAGCCAGACTGAAAAATTCAGTGCCATAGCCGGGATTTGAACCACTTATCTCCCGCTTTCCATGCGGTTGTTCTAACCAACTGAGCTACTATGACCAACATGCCGACATGACATTAAGTCATTTTCTTGTAATTTACGTCCTCCAACGCTAAGTCATATCGGACGGTAAATGAAATGGATGAAGTGATGCTCATATGAGTCTGGGGTCCATGGAGCTTAGAGTTACCCGACATTCGTCTATCAGGATAAGCTAAAACCCCGGAGAAACCTTAACCAGACAACTCACCCTATCCGAGGCGGGCACATTAAGTCATGACTGATAGGCCCACAATTGCCCACAGCCCCCCCCCCCCAAGCACCTCTGGTGCACAGTCAGATATGCTCTTATGTTCAATAAAATGCTTAAATTCCTTCTTTCCACTCCTTTCACTCCTCACAATCTTACACCTTGAGCCTCTGTGCTATGGTCAGGGCCTAGTGTCATGTCCATAGCCAGATAACCCCACTTTTCCTACGCCCTTCCTTTGTGCGCAGAACAGCTACGACTGTCACTAACGGAGGTGCTTTCTACGGGACTCCAACATCTCGTTTCCTCACCTTTTGTTATTCGTTAATCCTTCTTCTATCCCCTTTCCTTTAAAAAAAAGTGACATATATGAGCCAGTTGGATAATTTAATGTCATGTTGGTCATAGTAGCTGAGTTGGTTAGAGCAACTGCACGGAGAGCGGGAGATCCGTGGTTCAAATCCCGACTATGGCATTGAATTTTCCAGTCTGGCTCTATTCAAACCTTAGCCTACACATGGCTAGTGTGGAACAAATAATTATTTCCATTTGTTGTTATAGTTTTGTGAAGTGATATTGTTTAGAAAATCTGAAATATATCAACATGTTTTCATATTTTTATGATTGTGAATAGGGCGTGACTTTTTTTTACTGGAAACATTGTTTTTGTCCTCAGGTCTTGGAACGTACAGATAGATGTTTTACTGAACTGTAATTTAAATTTATTAGGACGTATTGCAGTACATGAAATTTAAACCAAGAAAACACATTCAAAACAAAATTAGTGGTGCTGTGATGTAAAATATGATGAATTCACTTCAAAAGGGGCTCAAAATGGTCTCCATTTAGTGCCAAACGATACAATAGCCTGTCTTTGAAATTATTTAATGTTCCCAGCAACACTTCTCCTGATCAGCTGCATTTCTTGCCCAGTTCTTTGCACTAACTCTTCAAAATCTCTTGATCGGTTCTTGTAAACCCTCCACTTCAAATCTCTCCTATCACCATATCCATTCATCATTAGTATTTCAATTCGTTGTCTTTCTGTAAGGGAGATTTTGCAATGAAGTAAGCATTGTTGTCCTTATTAGCTTAGCTTTTGTCTGTATTTGTTCAATCCAAAGCCACATATTGAAGTAGCCTACTGTATTGTTTAATTCAAAACCTACTTAATTTGAGATAACGATGCGTTTTCCTTTGCAGTAAGATCCCACTGGAGTACACATGCAGTAAGGTCCTAATAAATTTCAATTGCGTTTTGAAATGGTATTTGTCTTTACGTTCTGAGACTTAAGGACTGGAGGACTGCAGAAAAAAAGAATGTTGTCATTTAATAAGAAAGCCTCACACTCTTTATTTGTAATCATAGTAATGTGAGGGCATGTTGATATGTTACAGCTCTCCTAAAAAAAAGGAACAAAACATCACTGCATAGAATTGCAACAGCAAGGTTACAGACATTGTTCCATACCTTTTATATACTGTCGCGGCGAAAAAGCACGGAAGTTTCGGTGCCTAGAGAGAAGCGCGGTTTGTGTACACAAGAGAGACTGCAGATAAAGACAACAGACGGATAGGTTTCACGTAGATAACGAGCTTGCATAAGCAGATAAACATAGCGCTTGAGATAAAAGACTTACCGAAACAAACTGAGATAAGTGGAAATTTCTGGTAATATCTTGATCATCCGGTTTCTTTATTGTTCTGGAAATATCTCGAATTTAGGAATGAGGTATTTAAGGAAGTGCCGACTCGCCAAGAGTGAGTTGTAAACAGAGTGAGTGAGTCGCGAGAGGTAATTCGAGAACAGCTGAGAGTGTTGTAAACTGAAAGCTGTTTGTTATCAGCATCGACCTTGGAAGATTGTGTTGTGATATGTGATGTAATTTTGCTGCTACGGAGTGTATTTCTACGCAAAGAATTTCGACAAATTGGACTTCTAATTCTACGAACTCACAAAGTCACAATACTTTTTTTATTTTATTCCATAATTTATGCTGAAATTTCGCTGTAAATGCATGTTTTGATGTTCCTTGTTATAATATTCCTATAAAACAGTTATGTGTACTTGTGTGCATAACTAATGAAATGATCTTCGTATTAGCATCTTCCAGCGAGGGGAAGATTCTGCCTACTCTTTCTCTTCTGTTTCACCTGGACCCCTTAGCATTTTCACTAATAGAGAGATTTCCTTCTTATTTCCTAATCTCGTCACTCTTCTCCCCTGTTAATTATTTCTCCGTGTTTTCCTAACCTTTGTAATCCATTTGGTTTTTATCCTTTTTTTTGGGGGGGGGGGATGTACACTTTTATATTTCCTTTCCTTATTTTATATCAGCGTTTTACCTATACTTTTTATGAACGTTTTCTCACTTATCTTCCCATAATTCATCCCTCCAATTATCCAACTTATAATGTGTCATATAATGTTCGACACTTTTCTCTTCCACGCGTAATTTATATATCTGCCTTTTCTCCTCATAAACCCGTTAAGTATATTGCGTCTGTTCTCATCTATGCAGTCCCCTGCTCCCCCCAGGGGCCTACTGCGGTAGGTATGGGAATTGGCGATCATGGGGTCCCGTGCCAAATCTCTCGATTGGGTGCCTCTGAATGGTGAGAGAGCTAATGCCAAACGAGGTCCACATCCGTGTTTCACCCTGATTGAAGTTACATAAAATAAATTAAACTAAATTAAAAAATAAAGCCATAACAAAGCCAAAGTGGAGCCTGAGGAAAGCGAGAGCAAAGCCAGAGCCAAGCCAGAGCTTAGCCAGAGCGGAGCCAGTGCGGGGCCAGAGACAGGCCAAAGCGGGACCGGAGTGTTGACCGGAGCTTAGCCAGAGCCAAGCCAGAGCGAAGCCAGAGTTAGGTTAAAGAATGAAGTTAGAATGAGGCCAGAGCGAAGCCAGAGCTTAGCCAGAGCTTAGCCAGAGACAGGTCAAAGCGGTACCGGAGTGTTGACCGGAGCTTAGCCGGAGCAAAGCCAGAGCGAAGCCAGAGCAGGACCGGAGACGGGCCGGAACCTAGCCAGAGTCAAGCCAGAGCGAAGCCAGAGTTAGGTTAAAGAATGAAGTTAGAGTGAGGCCAGAGCGAAGCCAGAGCGGAACCTAAGGTAGGCTGGAGCTAGCCAGGTCAAAGCCAGAGCCAAGTTAGAGTTATTTTAGAGTGGAGTTAGAGTGACGTTAGGGTGCAGCCGGAGAGAAGCCAGATTGGAACCAGAGCGGAGCCTGGGTAAAGCCAAAACAAAGCCAAAGTGGAGCCAGAGTAGAGTTAGAGGAGAGAAAGAATAAAGTCAGAGTAAAGCCAAAGCGGAGCTAGAAGAAAGCTAGAGCAAAGCTAATGCAAAGCCAATGCCAAGTTAAAGATAAGTCAGAGGAAGGATAGTAACGTGAAATAGTTTTTGAAAGAACGCTGATGAGTGAGTTGAGCGCCCTTAAATACAAATTAAATTAAATTAAAGTCCCCCCCCCCCATTTCTCCTTTAATGCAATGGTCTACGTATTTCTCCTCAACCCAGTCCTTTTTGAGTAGATAAATGCATGCATGTTGGTACAAAAGACAGCTATGTATAGGATTTACTCTACGTTAAACTAATCTTTCTGTTAAGAATTTATTCTCCCAGTCTCTATAAGTATAAAACACATGTAAAACATGTCACGTACAATTGTGAAGGTATCCTTTGTGATGTTGAAAAGTTACGAAGCTGCTGGTAAAACAATATGCAGTAATACTTCTTTTAGATAAACTTACTAGATGTACAAAGCAGAGAAAGAAAAGCTGTGTTACAGTTCTTACCATTAGGAACGAGGACACGAAATACTCACATTATAATATCACAGCCCGCCAGAAATGCCGGAAATTTCACGTGCTTTGCATCAGATAAGCAGAGAAATTTAAAGCCGCAAGATCTACATTATTTTTAATATTCTTTCACGTTCCAGATGGTCGATATAAAGTAACCCCTGCAGTTAGATCGAGACCGTTAGGAAAGCAGCATTTGCAAGCGGTCAGAGTTTAACCTTGTGGTCATCAATTAGATCTAGCCAGTCGCTATTTCCGTTCTTGAAAATTAAAATACCACAGTAAACGACCAGTGCGTTATACAGCTTTTGAACAGCCAGTACATAAAAATGCTTTTTGCAACAGTGTTGTTCTACTGAAGGTGAGCATAATAAATGATGATTTGTCTTGCGTTTGTGTAGGCAGTTGAAGAAAACGTCGTTCGGACGCGATCCTTATCTTTTCAAAGTTGTGGTTTTCAGTGCTCAGTCTATGAATACTAAAACAAAGAGAGGACAAGATCTTTGTGAAGAATCGAATATTCGTGCTTCAAGAGGTCATTTATTCTTATAACTTTTGGGCATTCCCGGTTTTATGAGTCAAGAATGTTAAAACCTTACATGGTCACCATTCTAGCTGTACTTTTAATAACAATGTAACTGGAATTTTTTAAGATTACATGAGAGTGACTTTCGGGGTATCAACGAGGTCATTGTTACTTGTTCACCAATCACAATTATTCTTAGTATTCGGATTATTTAGCAATCCAGTGCCTTCAAGGGTAAAGATATCTTTTCGGTAATTTAAGATTAACAATTGCATATTATCATAGCTAATGTCATGAGTGGTTTAGAATTTACCAATAAGTTCACGAGCGACGAAGTCGCATTTGTAGAGCCTATTTCTCGAAAAAAATGTTTTTTGAAATCAATAAAACAAGTTGACTCCCTAAATCACATAGACTACATTAGCACATGAATGAAACCTACCCCTTTACTGTATGATACTTTTTAATTGACTGAAAAAATATATTAGGAAGACCATTAGTTATGGGAAAATACTTAAAAAATTTTCTGGCTTGATTACGGCACACTTTTATTTAAAAAATAGGAGCGTGCCATATATTGCAAAACATGCGGTAAAGGTGTCACACGCAATCACATACAATATACGCGGCGTGTCCGTAAAATAAGGCCTCCAAGGCGCTGGAGCCGTGAGGAACACTATTACGCGAGATCCGGCACCACTGGCGTGTAGCTTGGTTTCACCCGTTCAAATCCTCACCACAACGAACCCGTTCCAACCATTAGTCTAGGCTGGGCAGCCGTTTGCGATGGATCTTCCTATCACTTCCGCCGCCAAGTGCGAGTTGCGTGCAGTGATGCGGTTTTTAGTGCCAAGGGGCGCTACCCCCACTGAAATTCATCGTCAGTTATGTGAAGTCTATGGGCCACAGTGTATGGACGTCAAAAACATGCGAAAGTGGGACAGAGAGTTCAAAGACGGATGTACAGACGTCCATGACGAACAGCGTTCTGGTCGGCCTTCGGTTTCAGCCGGAACAGTTGCAAAAGTGTAGCAAGAAGTGCTTAAAGATCAGCGTTCGCGAGCTGTGCGAACTTATCTCTGAAGTCAGTAAGACTACGATTGAGAAGATTTTGACCGAACATTTGCATTATCGCAAGGTGTGTGCGAGATGGGTCCCGAAAATGCTCACCGAAGATCAGTTCAGATGGGACATCCTCACCCATCTCAACTACAGTACAGACAGCACCTAGTGTTTATCATGTGTTTCCTGAGTTGAAGTTACACCTGGGTGGAACACATTTCCAGACCAACGATGACTTGAAAAACGAGGTTGAGCTCTAACTGCGCAACTTGGCGGGAGAGTGCTATGACAAGGGTATACAGAAACTGCCACAGCGCATGCAAAAATGAATCGATCGCAATGGTGATTACGTTGAAAAATAACTGTAAGTTCCGCCTTTCCATCAATGTAATATTCATTGACAATAAACATGTTTTCTATATTAAATACAATTGGAGACCTTATTTTACGGTCACGCCACGTATATCTTGTAACACATGGAACAATTTGAAACAGTTTCTATCTTTGTTTAAGCTGAGAATCACTTTGCACTTTTCACAAGAAACAAATGTCCTTTCCTTACAGTCAGGTATCATGCATTGTCCACGGGTTTGACGCTATATGGGAAAATGCTGGATGCCATTCTACCGCACATCAGCTTCTGCCGTTGGCCCTCTCTTTCATTTGTTGCTCAGTATTTGTTCAATTCTATTACCTGGACGACCTCTTTTCAGCTGTAATGTCTTCCCTGCTCTGTACAAAGTATCTGCGATTGCAATCTTGAAGTCAAACAATGGCATACATATATCCTCATTATACTTACTCCAGAGAATCCAGCCATTAACAGCGGTCAAATCAAATAGGTGCAACATTATTTTGTGATACCACTTCTTAGACGTAATCTGGACCCTATAAAACCCTAACAAGGAATCAAGGAGGACTGCACCATCATCAACTAATTTCTAAGTAATTTACTTATATTTTTATGTAAATACCTATGTAAATAACTAATACTCATTATCATTGCTGGATTTCCCTGCAGAACTTGGTTTATTGTTCTCATCAACACTCTAGATTACTCATATGTGATGACAGCATTAGGACAAGGAACCATTTTGGAATTCAAAGGGAGGTCAGCTTAATCCTCTGTTTAGCAATAACGGTGATATTTCATTTATCCTTTTCAGTGCTATATTCCTAATTTGATTCTGGGGCAAACACATCACTGCTGGTAGTTTCACTATCTGACATCTCTAAATCTTCAATTACGTATCCATGTGATGACACTAGGGATAAGACTCAAAGAATGCCCTTAAAAAGTTGTGGTTTCATATCTGTAAGCATCAATTTAATTAAATAATTAACTTATATGCCTGTATATGCATGTGTATGTGTGAGACAGGGCAGGAAAGGGAGAGATCATTCAAAGTAATCGAATTTATTTTGTATGTAATCAAATTTAGGTATCAAGTTCAGTACTATATGTTACTTCAACTGCATGATGTGCCAAATCTGTCACATACCTATTTCGGCAGTGTATTCTAAAATAAATAGCAGGAAATTGAAGGTTGCCTTTTGCTGTAAAATCTAAAGACACTATAAACCATCATACTATTTTTTTCAGTTGGAGTTGACAGTCTTAAAAACCATGAAAATTGACCATAGTATTGCTACATTTATCAGAAGATGCATAACCTGTACACCTAGCAAAGAAATCAACAAAAGCTTCAACTTTTCACCACACATGGCAGATTTAACTTGAGCAGAGCAATCTACCATGGAGTATTAAATGTAACATAGCATACAAGAAGGTCATGAATGCATGTTATTTATGTTATAATGTAGAATATGTCGTGTGCCATATATGGCACACCATGCGAAAACAACGCAACGTAGTACTCTGTGAACTAATCTCTGTTTCATATAACCTTGCCCCGCTGACATGTATCACTCCGCGTGCAACTACCTACCCCTTCACCCTAATTGGCTAATGCTTTCGCGCCATAGGCCATAGGCGGTGCCTTCCCGTCACATTTAAACCTGCAGTAAACATCATAATAATTGCCAGGAAGGTAGATAAAATCATGCAAATAAGAATATGAAGGCATACAAAAATAATGAAGTTTATAATGAAACTGAGCAAATTGAAACTGAATGAATGAGCAATGAAACTGAAACAGGTTTATAATGAAAGGCCTTCGGCCTTTTACACTGGGATTTTTTTACAACCAGCACATATACCTTGCAAAAATGCTTGTCTTTCAGTCTTAAAAGTCGTGTCACGTCATACTTGTGTGTCCTTCATTCACCCAAGTCTCAGCCAGGTAGTATATTTTGCAACTTTTATCCCGGTACGGCCTGATTGTCCTTAAATAACGTCTTCGCCACACAGCAATATTGCCCCTGGAGTGGTAAGTTTTCCTGTTGTCTCAATTTCATGTCGCGATGTTCCTACGCATCTAACACACCTGTTAGTTCAGAACACAGCTGTTCGACTTCTCTCACTGACAAAGACGGATTCTTCTCTGTGAGTGCATTAAATACATTCACCACAATTCTTTTTTCGCCGCTTTGTAAAAGTTTTCCCTTGCGATGCTTCAGCGAAAAACTGGCGGTAGACTCTGCCATTAAACACATAATAAGTAAACGCGCTATAAACGATCAATAAAATAATTTAACTCTCGCACTCGGCACACTACACCTTCGAATGTCGATATATGACTAATCCAGTTCAAAACAAGGTCAGTGATAAAAGTCATATAAACAAATTTGTCACCACTACCGCTAAATCAGGTGCTATCGTGCCATGTGCTTGAGAGCAAAGGAACCTCCTCTTTACTTCATTTATAATTTTTACCGCACAATAGTCTATACTGCAATAGCAGCCAATGAGAGGTGATAAGGTCACGTGACAGTTAAGAGATACGGGGCAAGGTTATGTGAAACAAGGATTAGTGAAGCATTGCCGTTCAAGTGTATTCAGACACAAGGTCAAGGTGCTAGTATAACGCGACTGTTTTGATTCCTCTGACAATGAGGCGGCTGTCATGCTCAGGCTGTATCAACTTGCAGTTCTTTACATATGCAAGCAATAACATTACAGTCCATGTGCAGTACTTATGGAAAAACGCACACACCTCTGACCTTTACTGATAAGCATGGAAGCAAGAAGTTACATGTCTCGGTGGCAGATGTCACCACAGTCTAATAAAAACAAATGCTTATCTAAACCCGATCCTACCCCATTTCCCCCTAATTGCATACCGAGAATAGTGTTGTGTATAGTATAACAAATGAAATGGTTAAAATGCGAGATATATAACACGTTTTTACTTTTATAATATTCACTGAAGAGGCTTATTTGTTTCACTTCAGATTGTACGACACTAAATGTTGTACCACTCCTTTTTCATTTTGTATTTGCAGATCATAAAATCTCACCAGTTTTACATCTTCTGCTATGTTTTGCTATAAGTAGGGGGGGGCATTTTAGGGAAAGGTGCTTGCGAAGAATGCCTCTTAACCACTCAAGTAAAATATTCCTCTACTCCTTTGCTTTCGCCACTCACCTAGACCTTCCCATAGGTGATGATGAAATGAATGTGCGAGTGTCAGGCTTGAATTCAAAGAAATAAGAGATCGACACATCCAGGGCTGGTGTGGAACATACATAAGGAGTTCTGCCTATATTACATAAAGTAAAACACTACAGGACCTATAAGCCTTCGTGCATTCAACTGACACTATACTTTCGGCTATTTACGAATGAAAACGAAGCCTCAGGAAGGTACCAAACATTTATTATAGCAAGATTCCCCAAAAGTAGGCAGAAATTCCTCAGCGCAAGCTGACAGTAAGGAGCTTAAAATATTCAGCGTGACTCATGGCTGTTTGACAACTAGTTCCATTTTGGGGACAACCCGCTGAAGGCCTCTTGAGACGAGCATGAGCATATTAATGTCAGATGATATCTTATTTACTCTCCATGCGTAAGATTTCTCTGATACTACCACCTCGGGCAGAGAATGCGTCATATAGCAACAACTTTAACCTCGTAGTAAAAAGGTTACGAATGGCTACATCAATAAGGCGTGTGACATATGCTCTCTTGGGGTCTGTGTTATTTTGCTAGCATTTCGGCAGTTCACTAAAACTGAGAAGGGTCATAAGGAAGAAAGCTCACTATGGCTTCGTGGAGCAACATGATGATCAGTGGCGGAACTTGACTTCCTCTCAAATTTAAATCAAGAGAAACGACATTTTCTTCCGGATTTCCAACTACAGAATTTTGTTATTAAACAATAATAAGCTTCAGAAAATATTTCTAATAGCTTATATGCACAAGACTTTGTCCTTCAAGAAGTCATTCGTTAATCGAGATGAATATATGCATAAGTGTTTTTATTATATTATTTTCTTGTAGATGCAATGGGAATATTGGAATACAACAGGCTTAAACGTAGTCAGAACTTTTAAGTGCTGGTCAATGCGTTTGACATTCCATTCTCTTCGCATGCCGAGGATATAAAGCAGTGAATATTTACGACTGGCTATTTACAAAAGTCACCCTTTGGTGGCCGGGTGTAAAGAATAGCCCCAAGATAGACCACGCCTGTCGTAAAAGGCGACTAAAATGATCACCCAGTGCCCGGGGGTATAACTGGGCTACCCATTCCCACGGGACGTAAATGTGGGACCTGATCCTCCAGGTTGGGGGTTGGGCGTAGGGTTAACTCCCCTGCCTCGTAAAAAGAACTTTGTTGCGCATACCTTAATACAGCCTCGGACTAACTCTGATAATCTGGAGGCAAACCGGCGAAGGAAATGGCTAATCAGACGGAAAAGAGATTTGAAGATGGCAAATGATGTAGATGACTTGATGACTTGTGGGTTAAAGGCTGGGTATGAAAAGCAGAGGACCAAGTAGAACAGAAGAGAATAGAATAGAAGAATAGAAGAGGGTGGTTAGGGAGGCCAAGGGCCTACATATCCTGTAGTGCCAACTATCATCATCATCATCATCATCATTTAGAAAAGTATAAGTACGGAAAAATGCAAATCACTAACACGAAATTTCTCTGAAATTAACAACTGAAAGACATGCATTTGACATAAATTGTGGACTTTGAAGCTGATATTGCATACATGGACATATTAAGTAAATATGGCCATCTGTAATTCAACTTAAGTTAATAACCAAATAGATGATGCAACAAATGCTTAGGTTTATTGAAATATCAAATTGTGATGTAGGACCAATCAGAATTAAGTATTACGGTAACTTAGCAACCGACACAGAAAAAAAACAGTGATTTTATTCTTATTTTTTTTTTTCTTCTGGCTTTAACTCTCGAAGAGGGTAGACGTGTTTTTCGGTAAAAGACTTCTTGAAACTACGAGAAGTTACTGGAGTTAATCATTTATGAACGTTTAGTAAACGTTTAAAATACACAGCGACGTTATGATAAATAATTTAAGTAAAAAACCGTTGCATCATTTATAAATAAAAGGAGAAAATTAAAATATAGTAAAGGGCTATATACATCAGTGGAAAAAGTCGCATGTAAAGAAGAAAATGATTTTGAGAAATATAATTCCAAGGAAAGTGAAAAGGCATTAATTATTTTATTCCATAGTTGCCCAAAAGTGAAATCCATTTTGTATCGATACCACGCCTGAGAAGTTTCACATCTCATCACTCGCCGCAGCTGCCGGAGAGAGGATTTATAGAAAGCTTCGAGAACATCTTCTTCACGGCTTTTAAACGAAAGGTTCATCGCTTCTTCATCAAGGTAAGGTTTGGCTTCTACATGCGTCGCCACACCGAGGGAGCGCGAAACTTTTGTGCGTGTGGGGCGTAGACCTCACGAAGGAGCGAATCCAACTTCAGATATGTCACCACATCGTGTGATATAAATCCAACCCACAAGTAGGGGAACCGCTCCAACTTTAATGAGGTATATAAGCCTGCCTCAGTAACGTAGATGGTATCGTGCCTGCCTCACGTTCAAGAGGTCCCGAGCTCGAATCTCGGTTAGGGTGAGTTACCTGGATAAGGTTTCTCCGGGGGTTTCCCTTATCCTCAAAGACGAATGTCGGGTAAATCTGAGCTCTATGGACCCAGGACTCATTTGAGCATCATTTCACCCATTCCATTCATCGTCCGATATCACTCAATTTTGGACGTAAAATTAGAAAAAAGAGGCATATATTTTTTGTGTAGTAAGATTTTTTCGATCTAATCCTAGTAGACTACGTCGTTGTTATTTTCAAGTATTTTAATTTTTAATCTTTCAGTAGATAATTTGTAAAAAACGTTAGGCCATCAAAGCAGTGAGATGCACCTCCTATTGTCTTCTATAGCCTTCGATTTGGGTATTTTCTTTGTTGATCCATAGCACACGCC
Source organism: Mantis religiosa (assembly GCA_030765055.1). Classification (NCBI taxonomy): domain Eukaryota; kingdom Metazoa; phylum Arthropoda; class Insecta; order Mantodea; family Mantidae; genus Mantis; species Mantis religiosa. Next base: position 57,340,057 of record CM060959.1, on the reverse strand, counting down.
ACTGATAACGATTTTTGAAGGCTGTTCTTGAGGAATGCGATGAAGATCTTCTAGGGAATTTACAAAATTCTTCTCAAAATAATAGCTATGAAATAAGGATCATAAACACGGGAACGTTCCATTGCAGCCTGGATATATTGCTTAACCAGTAAGGCACCGACTCTGAAGTCCCTTTATAAAGAATTCTTAGACGCTATCTTCTCATCAAAACAATTAAAACTGACGTGGCTGCTTACAAGCCATACAGGTAATCTGCTGTGTGTAGTTTGTATTGGTTCTGTCTTCAAATCTTTTGGTACGAAAGAACGAATATCATAACTTGACTAAGATAAAGCCTTAGCAAACATTACCTGTTTACCTCCCTGTTTTATGCAACTGTTACAACTATTCTATGTCATATTTATACGACGCCGTCCTTAGTTTATATGAACAAAAGCACGTGTACGTGTGCGATATCATTGGCTGTTTAGCCTAGTAAGGTTCTGAAAAATATAGGTAGTTTGCATATCATGTTTAAAGACTGTGCATCTAATGTAATATATGTACACAACTTCATCTAAAAATCTTTACGCTAAAAATCTTTGACTTTTTGAGCAAAGTTGCTCTTTTCCTTACAGCTTTCGACCCTGTACCTATATTATTTTATTTTTTTCTGCCTCTTGTAATGGTCTCTAATACTTTTACATCTCATTTTGCATGTCAGTCTGAAAAAAAGCGAAAGAAACTGGAGTAAGCGCTTTCATTTTAAAATAAGTCAACTAATTATTTATCTACTATTATATGCTTTTGGAAAACTCATGTTTTTGATATTTTGACAACAAATATGCCGCTATCATCCCCGCGTTCTACCAGAAATTCTTAAGGCACTCAAAGGGAAACTATTACAGAGAAGTTTAGCGGTTCACTGGTCAAATTAGCTTGGTGGGAAAGGCGAATGTACTCTAGATCAGATGGAATTCTCCAAATGCTGTCTTAGTGATTGATGAGAAGTATTTTAGAATTGTTTCGTCGAACAATATGCGCACTTTGGAGTGTACAATTGTAAAGCATATTTTTCAATAGCTCTTAGTGTGGCAAGTGCTAACTAAAAGTTTATTGCTGTCGATGTCGGGTCCTCTGCTAAGGAAGGATCTTCAATAAATTCGTTGATTAGTAAACAATGAATTATTATTCCCATCAGCAAGATACTTAACGCAGTTTTGCGGACTGAAGCTTTCGGAGTAGTCCAGCATGTCACGAAATACAATGTAAGCGACACGAACTGGATGATTAAGAAAACGGGCACTTAAATCATTGAGTAAAACACGACGGGTGTCTGAAAAGATAGCATAATATTGTGACTTTGTGGTTTGGTAGAATTAAAAGTCTTGTTTGCCGAAATTTAAAATGCTCTTTATTGCAGTAAACTAACTTTGTACACCCCTTGCAGCAGTAAAAGGCATTACATACAACACAGCAGTCTTCAAGGTCGTCTCGTTGCTCGCTGCATACTTGCTCGCAGCGGTACAGTTCAACTGTCCACTGTCGCAATAACCATCGCACAACTAACAACTCAATTAACAACTGACCCCCACTCTTTGCGCTGTTTTTATACCTCCAATCATTGTTGTAGAATGCAGTGGATCGTTCGATAGCAATTGCGACGCAGCGAGCGAAAAACGGAACTTTCAGATATCTCGCTGTCTCTTTCCCTCTTTGTTCCTTTCTCTCTCTCGGCAAGCGTCTAGCGCTGCGTCTTTCTTTCCTGCCCACGTGCTATAGCTCTGGCTTTGCGGCGGCTTCAATCCAACAACGCGATCGGCAACAATATGTTCTACATTCAGAGTATTTCTCATGTCTATACACTTCAAACCCGAAACAGTATTTATTGTATGCTGCTATTTATCTAATTTATACTTTATTGCGACATGATCATCTTTCTAACACTCAAATGTTGACACAAAATATAAGGTTAATATACGAACTACCAACAAATTATATGATTCCCTTAGCTGGGATTTGTGATTTTGCAAGACTTGAAGACTTTAAAGTCAATGTCGTTTTCTTGAATGTTTCAAAACTGGAGCCTCGAATACAGGAAGAACAAGACAATGAAAAGCACTCATTGTTAATGTGACATTTTCTTTTCTTCATTCTTTTGTTGTCCCTTCATATTGACCAATTTGAAAATTGTACCAGCTGTCCGAACTATAGTGGTCCGGACTACAAAGCCCGGGCCTTAAAGTACTTACAGCATAGTAAGTCGCCATTAAGATAGTTGTCTCATGTGTTTATGAGAACTCCCAGTGGTTTACCGGGAAAAATACGAGTCGGGTGTAGAATTTAACATCATGTCGGCACGTTGGTCATAGTAGCTCAAGGGTCAGAGCGGCTGGACGGAGACCAGAAGATCCGTGGTTCAAATCCCAACTATGGCATTGAATTTTTCAGTCTGGCTCTACCGTTTCATAGTGCGTCTTACACACGTTAATGCCAGAGATTCTACTCCCATTAGTCCTGGACCCATAGGACCAAGGATCCGGGCCTGCTTCGACCAGGGTGTTACCGAGCTGTCCCAGAAGGGTGCCGGCTCCTCCGTGGGGATTTCCATAGGGCAAGACCTAGAGACTAACAAGACCCCTCCCTCCACATCGTCCTGTGGACTCAAGACGGGATGGAAGTGGATACGCCACTCACACGCGCTAATTCCAAAATGGGAAGGCTACCGATATGACCTCGGTGGGGCCGCCTGGTGATCTAGTACACCTACTAGCTATACTGGATAGTACGCGGGAATACTAATGGCTTCCCTCAACCCCGTCCGGAGACGTACCCGATCACCCACGGCTATCGGGAACCACTCCCCCCTCGAGTCCAACCCAATCCGAACTACTCCCAATCAGGGAGAGGCTCGTCAGCTGGGACCGAGTTTCCTCTAGTAACGTTAGAGGTACCACGAGTGCTAGGGGTCCGCAGTGCCTGCACCACGGCAGCTGAAGGGAACGGAGGAGTGCGTCCCACACACGGCTAGTGTGAAAGAACAATTAGTTTTCATACATTTTTATTTCTGTGCTGCCTTAAGACAATAGGGGAAGGCCGTGCAGTATCGGCCGTGTTAAGTTTTTCGACTTTACTCAGTAGCTGTGATGGTTAATCGGAATCTTACTATATTATTCTCTTACCTCAAGACATGTTCTCTAGGCAGTACAATGTAATGATTTTTATTTTTCATTTATAGTACTTTATTACATCGAAAGTAAAAAAAGCTAGAATTATAAAACTTGTAGAAAGTGCAGTATCGGCCTGACTTTTCTAGTCCAATATAAATTGTCAGTGATACATTGCACTGCCACATATAGAACAATAGTAGAACACAAAAGCATAGTAACTTATTGTCACTATTCCTGCTCAGTTCACAAATGTTTAGCTCACTGGTTTACAGAGATAGGCCTCAGAATATCGCTAAGAGCTACACTAACCACCATCAAGTACTCAGAACAAACAACTGAAGAGAGGAAGAAGATATCCGACTATAGCGCACGTGGATGCACAAGCTTGCTACTGCTTACTGCAAATTCTGCCAGATGGAGGCGAAAAGGGATATCACAGTAGTGCCCGGTACTGCATGCCGGCCGATACTGCACGACTTTCCCTTACAACTATACATTTGGTGCAAACTGGTGGAATTTAAAAGATTTTAAATCAAAATATTAATAAATATAGAGCGCTTTTTCCTGTTTCTTTTACACCTTTAAAGTGAAGATTGGGTATTTTAGTTTGATATTAAAGAAGTGCGAAAAAATTAAAAGCCAAAGTAATATAAATCCCTAGTTTCTTAATTACTGGATCGCATACACTTTTATAGTTTCATTATATTACTTTAGCCAAGTCTGTGTTTATACCTCCAGTTTTGTGTTAATTAAAAAGGTAATACAAGCAAAAAAATCGTGTGGTATTCTTTAATTATCCATATCTACTTTTTTGCTCCTCTGCCACTATGCGTCTCTAATGTTATTAAGACATGATGATGTGTATTTTCTATAAAATGTTTTTTGCTCTACCACTTATTTAATAAAGAGCAGTGCTGTTTAAAATTGATCTCGCCAACATCCTCAAGAAGAAGTGACAGGCAATTAACTTTTATTTATTGATTTTTTTTTAATCAGTGTCAGGAAACTTGGTTGATGCTCGCAATGTAGGTAGAGGAATGTGACAATAACACAGTAATGTATGTATCTTAACAAGCAATGGTGGCGTTTTTACCGACAAAAAGTGTGGAGTGTTTTGTTTTTATGCTTCATTCGCTTAAACGATGAAATGCTAGATAGTGTTACTGTTGTGTGGGCACATATCGTTTAGTTTGCATCAATTTTAAATCCGTATGGCGTTTACAAGTACTCACTTTTACACGCCAATTAAAATTAAAATTGTCGTTTGTTAATAACAGTATATGTGTTTATAAGTTGTTCACGTTATCTCTAAAGTACACAGAATGGACAGATATGCTCTTCTTTACGTTTTGAATGTTGGAAATTACATATGGCAGTTAAGAAATACTTTTAAAAGTATTTGGCTATATAATATTGGCATTTATGAGTGGACGAGTATACAGAATGTTGCAAAAGGACACCAAATGAATATATAGAAGTATTTTCTCAGCTTCTATATGACACATACAGATAGGTTTTACCTATCGTGGATTACGTGGATTAGGCAGTTACAGGAACAACGCCGCGTGCCTCACAACAGGTAGGTTACACAACGTGTTGCCTGCTGTAGCTGTTTGTAAATAAGTTAATAAGTAATCTTTATTTACATTTCAACTACAAATTATTATACATTTACATATTTATTACTACACTGAGTTGCTGGTTACCCTCGGGCCAATAGACTCACACTCTGAGGTTGTGGAGCTAATGGATCCCTACTGGCATCTTATCTAAAATAACTTCATATTCATTTTCGTCATATTTACTTATTTTCCTCAACCACTTGGCTCTTACTTTGACCAAAAGGTTCCCAATTTCAGTTACATTTTTCCTAGTTTTTACAATCAATAACTTCATTGCTTGATTTTTTTTTTGTAGCCTTGCCCATTCTTCTTTTCCTGTCTTCTCCCTAAGCAACCTAGTTTCTTCACATTCTAAAAGCAAATGTAATTCTTTATACCTTTGGTGGCACAATAGGCATTTCTCCAGGTCCCTCCCTCTTCCCAAACCCTTCAATTTCACCATCCCTGTTCTGGTTCATGCAAAGCCTTCCCTTACTGCTTTATCACAAATATCAGTGTATTTTTCCCTGTTCCAGATCACTTTCATTTCTCTATAAATTTCCAGTGAGCTTTTCAAGTTGAAGCTTCCTAACATTTCTTGCCTTTCAATATCTTCCGTTCTTAACCTAACTTCTTTCTAAAATCCACTGTGCAATAATTCCCGGTTTTCCCACATGACACCAAACCCTATTTTTAACATCATTTCCTTTATCTTATTTAGCCATGAATCTTTCTGCGTCAGTCTTTCCTGTACTGTCAAGCATTGACATAGAATGTTCTGCTCATCTAAACTCCCAGGTCTCACCCAATATTTTAACACCCTTTCCACCACTATCCCTCTAGTTCCCAGTCTTCCCAACTCTACTTGCGCCACTCCATTTGGTGAAGCTCGTGCAAAGCCCAAAACTTGTTTGCAAAAATTTCTATGCATCAAATTCATATTTTCAGTCCCCTCCTCCAAACCTCATATCTCTACCCCATACATCATTTTTGCTTCTACTATGGCTGTGTAAATTCTCTCCAGTAGCTATTTGTAAATATAACGACATACTCCACGATAGGTTGCTACTATTAAGAGTTTCTTTGGCCCATGAAACCGCAATAAAGAAGCTATTCTTTAGTTATTTGTTTATGGGTGTTTAACGTGTTTCAACATTCCGTTTAGGAGTCGATGACGGCAAATGGGCTGGTGGACATATGCAACTTGCGGAAAACCCGCATTCCAGTGTTAAATTGATTGGGTTCTAATTGGAGCTATGAGTTCTCTTATCCTCAGGTGAATGGTTGTAGGAAATGGACCTTGGTGGTTGTTGGTTACTCAGTCGTATTAATAACACTTTGTTGCAGAATTATTTGGTTTAATTCTTACTAAGTTTGCTTATCGACTTGGATCGGTGACCACATGTTAGTAAAATTCCTAACATAAATTCTGTTTTACTTGAAATCCTGGATTACTTGTTTAAAGTTACCTCCGCGCGGTTTCTATTTCTTCTTTATACGACGACTACTTTGCTCTAATAAACTTCTAATGCTGTTTCCACTTACGCAATTGCGTTTTTCTTAACTTCCCTACATTTCAGACTTATAAATCTTCGCTTCTCTTCTTAATGCGCATGAACACGTCCTTCCTGCCATAGTATCACCTTTTAAGTAAGTTTTTCTTACTTCACGATTCAGTTCGAACCTTATTCTGACCCCCTCTCTAACTTTATCACATGACGAAGCTAGCTCACCCTTCTCAAATGTTATATTATTATTGGTTGCTCATTTATTTCGAATTTTCGCATTGGTTTGCAAAATTCATTTAACTCATTGACATTCAGCCCACCCTGAGTTGGGGAACGCCTACCCTGAGTTGTTTGTAACGGTATACATCGTTATTAAATCAGCGAAGTAAATCTCTTTAGCGTTGATGCTCAACTGCATTTTGAATGCCATTTGTCCCAAAACATTCCTGTCTGAAAGTATACTATAGTTCTCAGACATTGAACTTTTACTAGCGCAAAGAAGATAACGGTCCTCCCTTCCTGTCTCTCCGACGTGTACAGATTTTTACAAGAATATTTTATATTTCTTGCCTGGATGATAGTATATATGTTATATTAAATTATATTTTTCCCTTCTTATTCTTTAAGTCAACCACTATTTTTAATCATTACTCTACCGATTCTAATTTCATATTATTATAACAAGATTTTTATTAGTTTAGCAAAGCATTTTTATTAATTTATCTTCTTTTTTAATTATATGATTTCGATTAATTCACCGCCTCCTAATCGCTGCCTGATACTGCGGTTACAAACTTAAACCTTTTAGAGAGAAGTTAATGTTAGTGAGATTGAGGATGGAAGCATTAAATGATAGAAAGAACAGAGAGCAATATGAAGGAATTGTAGATAAAGTTAACCAAAGCTAAATGCTTTACGGAAAGGGAGAAGCGTTCCATTTCACTGTTTAATAATACTAATTAAGGCAGTTGTAATTGAAAAGAAAGCTGTTGATTTTGCACTAAGTGATTAAAAGTAATGTACAATAAAGATCACAGCAATGTGAGCAACCTTGGAACTGTCGGAGTCATTATCGTCTTTTTCAGAAGTAACTGTTCTTTGCCCCAATACCTGAAAGGTGATAAAGAGCAAGAAGCAATGCTTTTGTTTTCGTGGCCGGTGCGTCCCAATAACAACTTTTGAGGTTCCCACACCGGTGGTTCCTGCACTGCCTAGTCACAAAATAAAGTAATATTTAATGCTGCATAAAATTATACCTAACAGAATTTCGTAGCAGCGACACCGAAATACGGACTACTTAAGTTATAAACTACGAAACGACTATAATCATTCGATGCCCTTTCGAAACAACCTGTATAATAGACATTAATTGTTCTTTCACACTAGCCGTGTGTAGGACGCACTATTAAACGATGGAACCAGACTGAAAAATTCAATGCCATAGCCGAGATTTGAACCACGGATCTTCTGGTCTCCGTCCAGCCGCTATAAACAATTGAGCTACTATGGCCAACGTGCCAGCAGGACAATAAAATACCCAACTGACTCGTGTTTTTACCGGTAAGTCATTTAGGAGTTCTCATAAACACATGAGACAACTACCTTAATGGCTACTTACTATGCTGTAAGTACTTTAAGGCCCGGGCTTTATAGTTCGGACCACTATTAGGTACAATTAATGGAAATTAATTTCTCTTTCACACTAGCCGTGTGTAGGACGCACTATGAAACGATAGAGCCAGACTGAAAAATTCAATGTAATGGCCGGGATTTGAACCACTCATCTTCTGGTCTCCATCCAGCCGCTCTAAACCATTGAGGTACTATGGCCAACGTTGCGATATGACATTAAATTCTCCAACTGGAACAGCATAGTACTTACAGCATAGTAAGTTGCCATTAAGGTAGTTGTCTCATGTGTTTATGAGAACTCCTAGTGGTTTACAGGGAAAAACACGAGCAAGTTGGAGAATTTAATGTCATGCTGGCACGTTGGCCATAGTAGCTCAATACCCGCCTCGGTAGCGTGGTGGTAGCATGTCTGCCTCACGTTCAAGAGGTCCCGAGTTTGAATCTCGGTTAGGGTGAGTTACCTGGATAAGGTTTTTCTCCGGGGTTTTCCCTTATCTTGATAAGACGAATGTCGGGTAGCTCTTGAGCTCCAAGAACCACGGATTCTTTTGAGTATCATTTCATCAATTTCACCCATCGTCCGATATGACTTAACGTTGGAGGACGTATAGCTCAATGGTTTAGAGCGGCTGAACGGAGACCAGAAAATCCGTGGTTCAAATCCCGGCTTTGGCATTGCATTTTTCAGTCTGGCTCTATCGTTTCAACCTGTATAATGTTGAAATAAATTTGAGGACAGAAGTCAAACAACTTGTGGGTTGTGGATACCCATAACATATTATCCAAATGAACAGCTAATATACCAAAGCACAGTCTAAAGACTCAGATGCCTGTGTAGTGTTAAACTGATCTGCATTTGAATTTGTTTATCCGTGATGAAAGTTCTAAGTACACCTCTTTAAGGGTTAATAATTTTTGGTGCTGAGGAGAATTCGATCTGATATCTTTCAGCTATTTTGGGCGCCGCTATGTTCATACATTATAAACTGTCTTCGTAAATTAATCCTGAAAAACGAAGCAGCTTCCTTGTGTTGCAGAGGAGTTCAGTTGTAAATATTTCGCCTCTGAGGATATGTTGCAAGGCACTTGGGATGTTGTGATTTAAAATTTCCATTGTGCGGTATTGCAACTTATCGTTTTAATATGACATATCTCCAAATCTATAAAACATGACACAAAATTGAAACAATTTTGTTTGCGTAACTCACTTATTTGTTTTTGTTGTTTAATTGTGAGGTTAAACAATAACTGTAACTCTGGAGGTTATATTGGGAGCATTGACTTGAGAGAGAACTCGTTGACCGTAAGCAGAGCCAATTAGACAGGGGCCGAAAGTTCCCGGAACCGCAAATTTAGGGTCGGCAAGAGACTCGAACTGTAACTAATTTGTTTAAATAGGTATAATTTTGGAGAAAATATGTAGTCTGTACACCTTCAACGACAAGTGGACAATTTACTGTTTTAGCTGGGTTTAAGTAACTTCAAACTTGTAGGCCAGACGGAGTTGGTCTTGCTGTTTTATTTTGTATGCTTGACCTCTGCGCTTCTTTTCCCTGCGATTTCAGCATTTTGGCTGCACGTATTCTGTTTTTAGTAGTACATAAACTTTTGAATAAACAAATTCATCCCACGAAACGTCTTAGTGATGCGAAGTATTGCAAATTACTGAAGAAACAAAGGAGAAAAAGGTGGAGATACAGAATTTGTTATATAGTCATTAAAACTAGAATTATTATGATCTCTATATCTTATTTTACATATTATGAAAACAGGAATATGGATAATAGTTATCAGATATATTGAGAGTATATTTAGAAGAACTAAGCACTTAAAGAAGTACTTAGATCTGCAATTTTACGTTCGGGTCCAGTACTCATTCAATTGTTTTTTAAACGTTTTCTTTTTTTTATCCATTCGCGCACTACATTTTACAAAATGATCTATAGAAACCCTTCATCAGACATAAATAAGGTTGAAATAGTACTAAATTTAGTAGAGATTAATTTAGGACTAAGACAGGGGTGTCCATTGTCACATACCCTGTTTAATATATGTATTAATGACGCAGTTGTACAATGGAAAACTATGCTCAGAACACATTTTAAAATAAAGAGGAGAAATGTTGACACATTGCTGTTCGCTGATGACCAGATATTAATTGCGGAGACGGAAGATAACTTACAAAGAGCCATACATGAATTAAATAATATTACAAGAAAATATAATCTTTAAATTTCATATGAAGAAACAAAAATAATGGCTTTTATTGGAACGAACCATTTGAGAACAAAAATTTGCATAAGTGGTAAACCCATCCAACAACAAAGTTATTTTAATTATCTTGGCTATATTGTATCATATACCAGTAATAGAGATATACAAAACAAAATAAACAAATTCCAAACAATATGTGGCACAATAAAAAGAACTTTTAAAAATTGTAATCGTCAAACTTTGTTAAAACTGTATAAAGTAATGGTGATCCCAACCCTGCTTTATGGGTGTGAAAACTGGGTCTTGACTATCTCACAACAGAAGAAAGTGGAGGCTGCTGAGATGAAATTTCTGAGACAGGTGGCAGGTTATAGACTCATAGACAAGAAGAGAAACGAGGATATTAGAAGAGAATAGGATATTCAGAGTCTAAATGAAACAATTATTGCATACAGGCAAAAATGGCAAGATCATGTGTAGAGAATGACGGAAGACCATACACCACAAATAGTATACAAGTATAAACCTGTAGGTAGAAGAAATGTTGGCAGGCCAAGAATGATATGGTCCGATCAATTTCCTTGAAGTCGGAACGGGCCACAAGGCTTATACCGTGATGATGATGATGATGATGATGATTTTTTGTGTAATTTACGTCCTTCAACGTTGTGATATCAGACGGTAGATGATGATTTTTTGTGTAATTTACGTCCTTCAGCGTTGTCATATCGGACGGTAGATGATGATGATGATGATGATGATGAATACATGTTAATACATATGTGGGCATTAAAAAATCGAGCAAGTGTACATTGGTACTCCAATACTTATTTAGTCACATCGAAAATGCCGTAAGACGGTTAACTGTATATTAGTATGAAATTAATTGGATACAAGTACTAAAACTCTGGTTTATTCTCAAAATTCCAGTGTCAGGGACAATGCACCAATGAGATAAATAAGCCCTAGCTTTAAAGATATATTCAGTTTAGGAAACTTGCTTTCTCAGAGACAATTAACTTTCCGTATGAAGTTTTCTCAGTATACATTATAGGTTCTGTTTATTCCCTCTCAATAAAGGTCAATCAAATCTAAAATAATATAAAGAAACTAATTTGTAATTGTTACAAAAATGCTTAATTAAATAGAGATAATTTCTCCTCGCGGTAACATATTACATGTAGAGCCATCTATGGACAGCAAAATGCGGTTTTTGTTTTGTGACCAAAATAATCATTCGTGTGATTATACGGGAGAGGACACTAAATGTAAATTTCTCTAAATGTACTTTTCTGTTGTTTCTTAGTCGATGGGGTGCTTTTTAGATTCAAGGTATTGCCCCACGGAAAGAACCCCAGAGTTTTCCATCGCTCCCGGGTAGAAGGAGGCCCGGGTTCTTGGTTCTACCGGTCCAGGACTTTCAGGGATTTTTTTCGTGTAATTAATACATGTTAATACATATGTGGGCATTAAAAATCGAGCAAGTGTACATTGGTACCCCAATCCTTACAAAGAGCCATGCATGAATTAAATAATATTACAAGAGAATATAATCTTCAAATTTCATAAGAAAAAACAAAAATAATGGCTTTTATAGGAACGAACCATTTGAGAGCAAAGATTTGCATAAATGATAAACCCATCCAACAACAAAGTTATTTTAATTATCTTGGCTATATTGTGTCATATACCAGTAGTAAAGATATACAAAACAAAATAAACAAATTCCAAACAATATGTGGCACAATAAAAAGAACTTTTAAAAATTGTAATCGTCAAACTTTGTTTGAATTGTATAAAATAATGGCGATCCCAACCCTGCTTTATCGGTGTGAAAACTAGGTCTTGACTATCTCACAACAGAAGGAAGTGGAGGCTGCTGAGATGAAATTTCTGAGACAGGTGGCAGGTTATAGACTCATAGACAAGAAAAGAAACGAGGATATTAGAAGAGAATTGGAAATTCAGAGTCTAAATGAAACAATTATTGCATACAGGCAAAAATGGCAAGATCATGTACAGAGAATGACGGAAGACCATACACCACAAATAGTATACAATTATAAACCTGTAGGTAGAAGAAATGTTGGCAGGCCAAGAAAGAGATGGTCCGATCAACTTCCTTGAAGCCGGAACGGGCCACAAGGCTTATACCCAACACCAGCTCCAATACTCAGACCTTTATACAGATTCCAAGATGGCGCCCGTTGAAGCCCAGCGACTCTGGTTAAGCAAAATAGGAAAATATATACAATGGACATAATATAAGCCATATTAAGAAGCAGTAAGATAACTCGTAAGCATTTATCACTTTATACTTTCAATCAAAACGTGTAATAACGTAAATAAAAAGTACCATGACAAATCCTAATCGTTTATCACATATAGTAGCACGACGTACTGCATTTTCCAACTTATACTTCCAATCAATATTTAACTTATAAGGCATGACAACTCATAAGCATTTAACACTTTGCACAGTAAAACATAGAGGAAAACATGATTAAATGAAACAAAAGTTAAGTTTTTCTTCAACACAACAGAAATGGTAAAATCAAGAACACGTGTGCAAGAAAAGAAAGAAGGAAAAAGAAAACGAAAAAGCTAACCTGAAATATTTACTGGCTGCTAAGTTTGAGCTCCTTCCTCCTTGGTTTCTCTATTTTGCACTTTCTTGGATACGTGTTCAGACACATTTATTTTTCATTTAACATTATGTGTAATTGTTCATGGATATGTTTGCCAGAACTTTCACACACTTCTTCGCTTTGACAAGTAAAGGCTCATTTATATTATTTTCTTTTTTGTGTGAGTGTTCTAAGCCAGGGGTACTTGTACATCTTTGTTAAAAATTGCCTTAGATACACAGAATGTGGTAATGTCAATACATTAGTTTTTCTTATTGTTTCATATGCTTCTGGATATGCATATGAAATGTTTGTAGCCCATATCAAAACATCTGGAGAACATTTAATCCGACTAGCACAGGCTAGCTCCAGCTGCTCTAAAGCAAACTTTATCTTACTAGACTGTATCATCATCTGTAGCAAGTAATAGTTTCTTTCAAATTGTTTACATAGCTACCTTTTCTGAAGAACATACCTACTGCTTATACTATAATATTTAAGAGAACCCACCAGATTGTCCAGTTTACTCCATGTGTCAAATTTGAAGGTGGTAGTTCCCTCACATTGCAAGATCCATCTAAAATTTTTCACTGGTAGTGTCATAATATTGCAAAACACACTCACTTCTAGGCTATGAAATACTTTGAAGTTCACATTAAGTGAAGGAACATCAGTGAAGCTGGGATCTTGAACGTTAGTGAAAAGAACATAACTAATCATCTTTAATAATGACTATGAACGTCTAAAAAATCTTTCCTCATCACTTCTGTTTCTAAGGACTCAAAACTGCTAATAACATCTTGTGCACACCAATTATTAAAATTCTCTTCACTCTCAGGAAAAAGGTTTTGCATGCGTTCTTCAGAATTTCGTCCTTTTTGGTTGAGCTTTACTGTGTGATAGGTTGGCTGATTCTTAAAAATCGTAGGGTAGACATCATCAACTAATTTTGTTACTTTTCGAGGGACACGAATTGGTTCACCATCATTTGCTGGAAAAATGTCTTCCTTAACCACAAGGTCTGTTGAAAATGATGAACAGACACTACAGTTTTGTCATTTACTTCAAAATGTTTACGATGTATGACCCTGTACCACTTAGCCCATTTTTTTATAGGAAATTTAAATATTGTCGTATGACGTTCACTACCATAATTAGATTTAGAGTCGGGAACAGAACAAGAACGACCCATTTCGACAATACTTCACACTACTATACATTTACACAAACTTTATAACTTAATGTTATGTTAAAAACTCACTATAAACTAACTAGTTGGTCACTAGTTGCCACTTTAATGTGAATTACATTAATTCTGCAAACACACAATCAAAGTAAACAAACACATGCTTCACTTGGTGGATATAACCTAACATAAAATGCTTGGCCACGAGCGGCGCCATTTTTGCTACAATCGATACTCGTATTAAGGTCTGAGAACTAGAGTGGGTGTTGCTTATACCGTGGTGATGATGATTTTTTTGTGTAATTTACGTCCTTCAACGTTGTCATATCGGACGGTAGATGATGATGATGAATACATGTTAATACATATGTGGGCATGAAAAAATCGAGCAAGTGTACATTGGTACTCCAATACCTATATATTCGCATCGAAAATGCCGTAAGACGGTTAACTGGATACAAGTACTAAAACTCTGGTTTATTCTGAAAATTCTAGCAAGGGACAATGCACCAACGAGACAAATAAGCCCTAGCTTTAAAGATATATCAAGTTTAGGAAACTTGCTTTCTCAAAGACAATTAACTTTCCGTATGAAGTTTTCTGAGTATGCATTATAGGTTCTGTTTATTCCCTCTCAATAAGGGTCAATCAAATCTAAAATAATATAAAGAAACTAATTTGTAATTGTTGCAAAAATGCTTAATTAAATAGAGAAAATTTCCCCTCGCGGTAACATATTACATGTAGAGCCATCTGTGGTCAGCAAAATGCGGTTTTTGTTTTGTGACCAAAATAATCATTCGTGTGATTATACGGGAGAGGACACTAAATGTAAATTTCTCTAAATGTACTTTTCTGTTGTTTCTTAGTCGATGGGGTGCTTTTTAGATTCAAGGTATTGCCCCACGGAAAGAACCCCAGAGTTTTCCATCGCTCCCGGGTAGAAGGAGGCCCAAATTCTTGGTTCTACCGGTCCAGGACTTTCAGGGATTTTTTCGTGTAATTAATACATGTTAATACATATGTGGGCATTAAAAATCGAGCAAGTGTACATTGGTACCCCAATCCTTACAAAGAGCCATGCATGAATTAAATAATATTACAAGAGAATATAATCTTCAAATTTCATAAGAAAAACAAAAATAATGGCTTTTATAGGAACGAACCTTTTGAGAGCAAAGATTTGCATAAATGATAAACCCATCCAACAACAAAGGTTTTTTTAATTATCTTGGCTATATTGTGTCATATACCAGTAGTAAAGATATACAAAACAAAATAAACAAATTCCAAACAATATGTGGCACAATAAAAAGAACTTTTAAAAATTGTAATCGTCAAACTTTGTTAAAACTGTATAAAATAATTGCGATCCCAACCCTGCTTTATGGGTGTGAAAACTGGGTCTTGACTATCTCACAACAGAAGAAAGTGGAGGCTGCTGAGATGAAATTTCTGAGACAGGTGGCAGGTTATAGACTCATAGACAAGAAAAGAAACGAGGATATTAGAAGAGAATTGGAAATTCAGAGTCTAAATGAAACAATTATTGCATACAGGCAAAAATGGCAAGATCATGTACAGAGAATGACGGAAGACCGTACACCACAAATAGTATACAAGTATAAACCTGTAGGTAGAAGAAATGTTGGCAGGCCAAGAAAGAGATGGTCCGATCAACCTCCTTGAAGTCGGAACGGGCCACAAGGCTTATACCCAACACCAGCTCCAATACTCAGACCTTTATACAGATTCCAAGATGGCGCCCGTCGAAGCCCAGCGACTCTGGTTAAGCAAAATAGGAAAATATATACAATGGACGTAATATAAGCCATATTAAGAAGCAGTAAGATAACTCGTAAGCATTTATCACTTTATACTTTCAATCAAAACGTGTAATAACGTAAATAAAAAGTACCATGACAAATCCTAATCGTTTATCACATATAGTAGCACGATGTACTGCAATTTCCAACTTATACTTCCAATCAATATTTAACTTATAAGGCATGACAACTCATAAGCATTTAACACTTTGCACAGTAAAACATAGAGGAAAACATGATTAAATGAAACAAAAGTTAAGTTTTTCTTCAACACAACAGAAATGGTAAAATAAAGAACACGTGTACAAGAAAAGAAAGAAGGAAAAAGAAAACGAAAAAGCTAACCTAAATATTTGCTGGCTGCTAAGTTTGAGCTCCTTCCTCCTTGGTTTCTCTATTTTGCACTTTCTTGGATACGTGTTCAGACACATTTATTTTTCATTTAACATTTTGTGTAATTGTTCATGGATATGTTTGCCAGAACTTTCACACACTTCTTCGCTTTGACAAGTAAAGGCTCATTTATATTATTTTCTTTTTTGTGTGAGTGTTCTAAGCCAGGGGTGCTTGTAAATCTTTGTTAAAAATTGCCTTAGATACACAGAATGTGGTAATGTCAATACATTAGTTTTTCTTATTGTTTCATATGCTTCTGGATATGCATATGAAATGTTTGTAGCCCATATCAAAATATCTGGAGAACATTTAATCCGACTAGCACAGGCTAGCTCCAGCTGCTCTAAAGCAAACTTTATCTTACTAGACTGTATCATCATCTGTAGCAAGTAATAGTTTCTTTTAAATTGTTTACATAGCTACCTTTTCTGAAGAACATTCCTACTGCTTATACTATAATATTTAAGAGAACCCACCAGATTGTCCAGTTTACTCCATGTGTCAAATTTGAAGGTGGTAGTTCCCTCACATTGCAAGATCCATCTAACATTTTTCACTGGTAGTGTCATAATATTGCAAAACACACTCACTTCTAGGCTATGAAATACTTTGAAGTTCACATTAAGTGAAGGAACATCAGTGAAGCTGGGATCTTGAACGTTAGTAAAAAGAACATAACTAATCATCTTTAATAATGACTATGAACGTCTAAAAAATCTTTCCTCATCACTTCTGTTTCTAAGGACTCAAAACTGCCAATAACATCTTGTGCACACCAATTATTAAAATTCTATTCACTCTCAGGAAAAAGGTTTTGCATGCGTTCTTCAGAATTTCGTCCTTTTTGGTTGAGCTTTACTGTGTGATAGGATAGCTATTTCTTAAAAATCGTAGGGTAGACATCATCAACTAATTTTGTTACTTTTCGAGGGACACGAATTGGTTCACCATCATTTGATGGAAAAATGTCTTCCTTAACCACAAGGTCTGTTGAAAATGATGAACAGACACTACAGTTTTGTCATTTACTTCAAAATGTTTACGATGTATGACCCTGTACCACTTAGCCCATTTTTTTTTATTTTTTTTTTTTATTTTAGGAAATTTAAATATTGTCGTATGACGTTCACTACCATAATTAGATTTAGAGTCGGGAACAGAACAAGAACGACCCATTTCGACAATACTTCACACTACTATACATTTACACAAACTTTATAACTTAATGTTATGTTAAAAACTCACTATAAACTAACTAGTTGATCACTAGTTGCCACTTTAATGTGAATTACTTTAATTCTGCAAACACACAATCAAAGTAAACAAACACATGCTTCACTTGGTGGATATAACCTAACATAAAATGCTTGGCCACGAGCGGCGCCATTTTTGCTACAATCAATACTCGTATTAAGGTCTGAGAACTAGAGTGGGTGTTGCTTATACCGTGGTGATGATGATTTTTTTGTGTAATTTACGTCCTTCAACGTTGTCATATCGGACGGTAGATGATGATGATGAATACATGTTAATACATATGTGGGCATGAAAAATCGAGCAAGTGTACATTGGTACTCCAATACCTATATATTCGCATCGAAAATGCCGTAAGACGGTTAACTGGATACAAGTACTAAAACTCTGGTTTATTCTGAAAATTCTAGCAAGGGACAATGCACCAACGAGACAAATAAGCCCTAGCTTTAAAGATATATCAAGTTTAGGAAACTTGCTTTCTCAAAGACAATTAACTTTCCGTATGAAGTTTTCTGAGTATGCATTATAGGTTCTGTTTATTCCCTCTCAATAAGGGTCAATCAAATCTAAAATAATATAAAGAAACTAATTTGTAATTGTTACAAAAATGCTTAATTAAATAGAGATAATTTCCCCTCGCGGTAACATATTACATGTAGAGCCATCTGTGGTCAGCAAAATGCGGTTTTTGTTTTATGACCAAAATAATCATTCGTGTGATTATACGGGAGAGGATACTAAATGTAAATTTCTCTAAATGTACTTTTCTGTTGTTTCTTAGTCGATGGGGTGCTTTTTAGATTCAAGGTATTGCCCCACGGAAAGAACCCCAGAGTTTTCCATCGCTCCCGGGTAGAAGGAGGCCTGGGTTCTTGGTTCTACCGGTCCAGGACTTTCAGGGATTTTTTCGTGTAATTAATACATGTTAATACATATGTGGGCATTAAAAATCGAGCAAGTGTACATTGGTACCCCAATCCTTACAAAGAGCCATGCATGAATTAAATAATATTACAAGAAAATATAATCTTCAAATTTCATATGAAAAAAAAAAAATAATGGCTTTTATAGGAACGAACCATTTGAGAGCAAAGATTTGCATAAATGATAAACCCATCCAACAACAAAGTTATTTTAATTATCTTGGCTATACTGTGTCATATACCACTAATAGAGATATACAAAACAAAATAAACAAATTCCATACAATATGTGGCACAATAAAAATAACTTTTAAAAATTGTAATCGCCAAACTTTGTTAAAACTGTATAAAATAATGGCGATCCCAAACCTGCTTTATGGGTGTGAAAACTAGGTCTTGACTATCTCACAACAGAAGAAAGTGGAGGCTGCTGAGATGAAATTTCTGAGACAGGTGGCAGGTTAGAGACTCATAGACAAGAAAACAAACGAGAATATTAGAAGAGTATTGGAAATTCAGAGTCTAAATGGAAACAATCATTACATACAGGCAAAAATGGCAAGATCATGTGCAGAGAATGATCGAAGACCGTACACGACAAATAGTATACAAGCATAAACCTGTAGGTAGAAGAAATGTTGGCAGGCCACGAATGAGATGGTCCGATCAATTTCCTTGAAGTCGGAACGGGCCACAAGGCTTATACCGTGATGATGATGATGATGATGATGATGGTACTAAATTTCGCTGAAAAATAATAAATTGCAGTGAAAAGAAAGGAAGTTTTGATTTTCACAGAAATCCTCTAATCCATAATGTAAACTGAACCGTATAAGGAAAGTCATAAGATGTAAATGGTACTTCTCCGTACTTGCATGCACATGGTAAAATTAATGTACACACTGTAGGCTAAGCATTATGTTAATGAAAGTACTAATTACCCTCTCTGTATGTAAGCCGCCTTATCAGCAGTCGTAGACAAACTACGGACACGTGGATGTCTACACTCATACTCAAAGAAGCATTATTCTTGTCATCCATTATGTTCCCGCGAAATAGAATCAGATCGAATACTGTGTTAAGTGAAACATTACAGAAACTTTACATTGAAAGAGGTATTATTTTAGATGAATAAACAATATCTTCAGAAGCAAATCGACAAACTGCGACTATATGAGAAGATGTCATGCTTTAATGTACGAGGGCTGTTCAATAAAGAATGATCATAATCTTTTACGGTCATAATTTCTCGCACTAAAATTCAATCTTATTATATTCTGTTAGTTTAATGTGAAAGAAACAAGTCGTAATAGCTTCATTGTTGGTACTCCTGGTTCCCGCCTGTGAGAACCAGGCTAATTCAGACATGTTCAGTATCGCCTACCGCTGCAATGGAGGTAACATGCAGTTAAAGTTGATGTTAGAGGAAGATCCGGAGTTCCTTTCATACGTAATCACTGCTGATGAAACTTGGCTACATCATTTTGATCCTGAAAGCAAACAGCAAAGCTCAGTGTGGAAATCTCCTTTATCACCAACCCCCCAAGAAGTAAAAATGATTGCTTCTGCTGGGAAAGTTATGGTCATTTCATTCTTTGATATTCATGGAATGGTTTTTCAGCATGTTGTACCTGTACACACATCAGTAACTGGGCAATACTACAGGGATGTCCTGAAAACATTATAAGTCCATATCAGGTTCAAAAGACCACATTTCCGTGAAGTAGGCTGGATGCTGCACCACGATAATGCGCGGCCGCATTTTGCCAATGTTGTTGCTGAATATCTTGCAACAATCAACGTGAAGTGTATCCCTCACCCTCCCTATAGTCGGGATTTAACCCCATGTGAGTGTTTTCTATTCCCTAACTCGAAGAAATGCCTTCGTGGGAGTCATTATCCATTCTCAGAAGCAGTGGTGAAGGCTGCGAAGGCGATTTTGAAGGATCTCTCAAAAATGGTTTCCAACATGTCTTTGAAGACTGGCAGAAACGCTGGGACTAGTAAATCGCATTCAGGGGAAACTTATTTTGAGAAGGACCATCAGAATTATGAGGTTGAGTAAAGAAATGTTGTCAAAAGAAATTGTGATCATGCTTTATTGAACAGCCCTCGCACTTAAGCTTACTCACTCCTAATTTTGATATTCAATCCTCCGGACATACTTTCGCCCCAGTTTTGGGCCTCGTCAGTGGGTCATGCTGCAACTACTACTCACAGTCTGATTTTTAAAAGAAGCTACGTGAAGGTCATCAATCAAGGGTCGCAAAGGGTAAGAGGGGCAGGTCGTTGCTATGGAAACGTAAACAAAGGTTGCAAGATTTGTTACACTGGTGAATCCTGTACTCCTCAGGCCAGTTATCGCTAGTTGTATACTGAAAACCGAGTATTCTTGTGTTCAGTTGTGTTTTGTATTGTTAGCGTACTTTGTGAAAGCACAATTAAAGTACGTTGTTATGGAAGCAAGACGTAGTGGCGGTAGGGTTAGAGGTAGACGGAGGATTCATGGCCCGAGGCAAAGATCAGCCTACGGTCTAGGTGCTACATTGCATATTATCAAGGTAGAGAATTTGCCTGTTTTCTTAGGGAATTCTTTGAACAGGAAGACGACAGTTTGCTCCTTATCAATGAACAGCTTATTCCTTTCAACCAAACGCGACAGTCCCATGTCAGTAGACATGCTTGCATGTGAAAGAATTCCTGTGGGTCAAAATTCCAGTATATCGGCGGCGTTGATGTGAACGTTAACTTTTGTTAACTGCAGAGGTTCAACTCCCATCAGTCCTGGACCCGTAGGTCCAAACACCCTGTCCTCCTTCAACCAGGAAGTTACCGAGCTGTCCCAAAAGGGCGCCCGGCACCTCCAAGGCTCTTTACATAGGGCAAGACCTAGAGACTAATAAGCCCCCCCCCCCACATCTGGTCCTGTGGACTTAAGACGGGATGGAAGTGGATACGCCACTTACGCACGCCAACTCCAAAATGCTACCGATATGACCTCGGTGGGGCCGCCTGGTGATCTAGCACACCTTCTACTAGCTATGCTGGATAGTACGCGGGAACATTAATGGCTTCCTTCAACCCCGTCTGGAGACGTACCCGGACTCCCACGGGTATCGGGAACCACTGCCCCCTCGAGTCCAACCCAATCCAAACAACTCCCTATCAGGGAGGGGCTCGAATTTTCGGCCCGCGGTTCCTCTATTAACGTCAGAGGTACCACGAGTGCTAGGGGACCGCAGCGCCCGCACCACGGCAGCTGAAGGCGACGGATCCCCTCCCCTACGGGACGTTGATGTGAAAATGGCAATTGACAAATTCGTTTATAATAACTTATTGCGATACGGACCCAACTCGTTAGCGTAGATGGTAGCATGTCTGCCTCACGTTCAAGAGGTCCCGAGTTCGAATCTCGGTCAGGGTGAGTTACCTGGATAAGGTTTTCTCCCGGCGTTTTCCCTTATCCTGAACGACGAATGTCGGGTCACTCTAAGCTCTACGGACCCTGGGCACATTTGAGCATTATTTCACCCAATCCATTCATCGTCCGATATGACTTAACGTTGGAGGACGTAAATTACACACAAAAAAAAAAGCGATACGGAACGACGAAAGGTTTGAAAGAAACGAGGCGCCTGCGTTGAGTCTTTTCAATTTCCGATATTCCGTTATGTGCTTACCACAAGTGTAATGCATACTATTTTTTGCACTATATGTATTTATATCAATCTGAATTTTAGTAATTAAGATATTAGCTGAAATATTAATAAATGTAATTGAAGATGAATGAATTTTAGAACGTGCATCACCTATACATTTTGCTATGGAGAAATACCGCACTAGAGCGGGAATGTCAACTTTCAATGCATAGCAACAATAACGATAAGTATAGAATATTAGTCATATAGTGCGAAAAATATTTAAAAGAACGCACACATGTGAAGACGCTATAACGAACTGACGGTGTGAACAACTTACCTTTGTTCTTAAAGTAGGCTAATACAGAATAAATATGCATGCTTTTGCTGAGGTGTGGTAACTTCGAACGCTTGGCCGCGCCGTGGCTCAGTGGTTAGACCGCTTGACTCTCACCAAGGCGGCTCGGGTTCGATCCCAGACGACCGCAAAGCGAGATTTGTGGTGGACAACACGGCGCTGGGGCGGGTTTTCTCCGGGATCTCCGGTTTCCCCCGCCATCTCCTTCCACCGGTGCTCCATCTTCATCTCATGTATCATCAGTGTCACCGCCTTTGGTGCCGTATGTAGTAAAAGCGGGCGTTAAACACTACACATTTCATTTCGAACGGTTGTTTATATTTCGTGTGTAGAGATGGTAAAGAGGGGTGAATACGTAACTTTGTTCTAGGCAACATTGCAGCACTCCACGTGGAGAAATCGATGACCTTCATGTATCTTCTTTTAAAAATCAGACTGTAGAGTAGTTGCAGCATGGCGCGCTGAAGATGCCCAAAACTGTGGCGAAAACATGTCCGGAGGATTGAACATAAAATTCTGAGTGAGTAAGCTTAAGTACATTAAAACATGTCATCTACTCCTAAGGAGGCCACGCCGTGGCTCAGTGGTTAGACCGTTTGGCTCTCACCAAGGCGGCCCGGGTTCGATCCCAGGCGACCGCAAAGTGAGATTTGTGGTGGATAACACGGCGCTGGGACGGGTTTTCTCCGGGATCTCCGGTTTCCCCCGCCATCTCATTCCACCGTTGCTCCATCTTCATCTCATGTATCAGCAGTGACATCGCCTGCGGTGCCGAATGTAGTAAAAGCGGGCGTTAAACACTACACACACACTCTACTCCTAAGTAGCCCGCCTCGGTAGCGTAGATGGTAGCATGTCCTCCTCAGGTTCAAGAGGTCCCGAGTTCGAATCTCGGTCAAGGTTAGTTACCCAGATAAGGTTTTACCGGGGCTTTCCCTTAACCTGGAAGACGAATGTCGGGTAACTCTAAGCTCCATGGACCCCGGGCTCATATGAGTATCATTTCACCCATTCCATTCATCGTCCGATATGACTTAACGTTGGAGGACGTAAATTACAAAAAATAGAAAACCCTACTCATAAGTAACTAAAACTGATGTCTCACATTAAACACTTTGGCGATTAAAAAAAAACTGCGTCAAACTGTTCACTGTTCGTGAGCAGCACTTGTAAATATTTTGCAAAGCGAAGTAAGCAAACTAAACAATGGATAGATGATTTTACATATTTCTGTGATAATTTATGATGTTTATGGAAGCGAAGTGGAATGAATTATGAATAGAGAGAAGATGCGCTGCAGTGCGTGCAAAAACAGTTACTATGCATCCTCCCTTACAGTGCATCCTCACTAACAGTGGTGCAGTGAAATTTACACAATGAGTACAAAAACCAGTGCAATGTTCGTGTACACCTTTAGTAATGTAATACAACACAATTTTAATTAGACGCCTTCAGTGTAAAGTACACTCGCCTATGAGGTTTGCCACATTGTAGAGTAGTGCTAAATATCATGACTGTCCAGCGCAACAGGTTTAAGTTTAGGTGCTTGTTTTCGAAGTATAGATAACCTTCATTCGTGTACGAATGCCCCGGAATTTGTTTATTTTAATCTTTCTCCCACCCTTCGCAAATCTTCCACGTAGCAGTACCACAAACTTTCCATTTTGATTGTATTAAACAGCATGGAAAAGAATGTAAAATACTTTTATCCTCGAACATGCCGAATGTAGTAATTATATCCCTAGTAGGTGCACCTTAATGGGCTTCATTAAAGTGAAGGTTTCCACAAGTCAGAAAATCCGATATAACAATCAATATTTTCGCGTCTGCGCACATACCACAAGCCTTATTGCACTTATTGACTCAAGTAGGGGTGGAGCGTTAAAAATAATTTTAAACTTTGACACACAGTCAAGCATAAATGGTCGAATAAAGCTTATTATAATACTAATCAAGATGCTCATATAAAAATCACGTAACTCACCGAATCATTAATATGTATACAATATTTCGAAGCAATATCTCCTCTGATTTTTAGGTTATTCTTTGTTGATTTACTTTAGTAGCAAAATCGATCATACGATGAAAACATGAATATCGCCTCGAAGCATTGTTTGTGGAGGCTGCGACCCGCGCATATGCAAACGCCGTGAGAGAGAGAGAGAGAGAGAGAGAGAGAGAGAGAGAGAGAGAGAGAGAGAGAGAGAGAGAGAGAGAGAGAGAGAGAGAGAGAGAGAGAGAGAGAGAGAGAGAGAGAGAGAGAGAGAGAGAGAGAGAGAGAGAGAGAGAGAGAGAGAGAGAGAGAGAGAGAGAGAGAGAGAGAGAGAGAGAGAGAGAGAGAGAGAGAGAGAGAGAGAGAGAGAGAGAGAGAGAGAGAGAGAGAGAGAGAGGAGAGAGAGAGAGAGAAGCGGGAAAAAAGAGAGAGAGAGAGAGAAAGCACCCAAGCCACGCCCACGGAGCGGATGAGTGCGTAGTCATTTGCCGAGAGAGAGCAACAGAGGGAGAATGAGACAGTGAGATACCTGGATAATTCTCTCCTTTTCTCGCTGCACCACGAAAGGCCTTGAAGCGTCGACAAGTTTCTGGAACAAAGAGTGGAGGTACTACATGGTAAAGCGAGAAAGCGTATTGACAAAAATTCGCAATACAGAGATGTTTACTTCAGCTTATCGCAGATACACGGTGAGTTCAGTATATGTATACTCTGTTCAGATATAATCATGTCTTCTGGACAGCAATGTGTCATACATCGGCTGGCGCCAGAAATCAAATCATAGGTATGTACACACACGCAGCTTCTAATCGCTCTATTTGTGCTTTGTAATTTAGTGTACGTCAACTTACTAATATTTCACTCTTCAAATCGACCAGATAAGACCTGATAAGAGACGATGGCAGCGCTGGTTACCTGAAAGTCAATACGCTTCAACACTCTGTCGAGTAATACACGAGGGCTGTTCAATAACAAATGATCATTATTTTTTACGGTTATAATTTTTCGCACTAAAATTCAATCTTAGTATATTCTGTTAGCTTAATGTGAAACAAACAAGCCGTAGTAGTTTCATTGTTGGTACTCCTGGTTCCCGCCTGAGAGAACCAGGCTAATTCAAACATATTCAGTATCGCCTACCGCTGCAATGGAGGTAACATGCAGTTAAAGTTGATGTTAGAGAAAGATCTGGAGTTTCCTTCAAGCGTAATCACTGCTGATGAAACTTGGCTACATCCTTTTGATCCAGAGAGCAAACAGCAAAGCTCAGTGTGGACAATTTCTTCATCACCAACCCCTCCAAAAAGCAAAAGTGGTTGCTTCTGCTGGGAAAGTTATGGTCATCTCATTCTTTGATATTCATGGAATGGTTTATCAGTATGTTGTACCTGCACACACATCAGTAACTGGGCAATACTACAGGGATGTCCTGAAAACATTATAAGTCCATATCAGGCGCAAAAGACCACATTTCCGTGAAGTAGGCTGGATGCTGCACCACGATAATGCGCGGCCGCATTTTGCCAATGTTGTTGCTGAATATCTTGCAACAATCAACGTGAAGTGTATCCCTCACCCTCCCTATAGTCGGGATTTAACCCCATGTGAGTGTTTTCTATTCCCTAACTTGAAGAAACACTTTCTTGGGAGGCATTATCCATCATCAGAAGCTGTGGTGAAAGCTGCGAAGCCAAATTTGAAGGATATCTCAAAAAATGATTTCCAGCATGTCTTTGAAGACTGGCACAAACGGTGGGAAAAGTGCATCGCATTCAGGGGAGACTATTTTGAGAATGACCATCAAAATTATGAGGATGAGTAAGGGTACGTTGTCAAAAAAAAGTTGTCATCATTCTTTATTGAACAGCCCTCGTAAAAGAGCTGAGCTGCTAGTCGTGGGGAGGGGGAGTGGCTAGTGAGCTGTCTATTGTGTATGTAGCCATTTGAACTATATCGAGTTGCACGTTGTGAACTGATAATCGTGCAATGATTTGAAAGTGAATTCTTTTGTTTGTTTACGTGTGGTGAAGCCACGAGAGACTGTGTTGGTG
The DNA here is from genome assembly GCA_030765055.1 of Mantis religiosa. Taxonomy (NCBI): domain Eukaryota; kingdom Metazoa; phylum Arthropoda; class Insecta; order Mantodea; family Mantidae; genus Mantis; species Mantis religiosa. Next base: position 57,313,698 of record CM060959.1, on the reverse strand, counting down.
TATGTTATGTCATCCTCCTACTGTCAGGGCTATACAATACGTCTTTCTACGGAAATAAAGAGCATTTTGAATTTCTGTAAACTAGACTTTTGATCGTACGAAGCCACAAATTCACAATATGTTACTGATTTTTGTTTATTATTCACTGCATGCCCCATTCTTTTTTAAAGAATACCACATGCTGATGATGGATGATAGAATGGTTATAATGAAGTAATTGTTGGAATGATGGCGGGGTAAATCGGAGATCACGGAGAAAACCCGTCGCTACGCCGTGTTGTCCACCACAAATCTCATATGCGGTCGCCTGGGATCGAACTCGGACCGCCTTGGTGAGAGTCATCTGATATCAAAATGTGCTTTAACTTTAACAACTATTTAAGAAAAATGTTGATCACAGACTTATTATTAATGTAATAGTTTTTCGTGGAAAATTAGTAACTTATGAGAAATATTTTTCACTGATTTCAATGTGATAATTGTATAACATAATTAATGTTATGTAACCACTGGCGCGCCAGCCTTAAGAAGGCCAAGGTCTACCAACCCGACTGCTGGCCTCACGCCCACTTACGCACGGTAGATGTGGGCGATCATCCAACCGATAAGGGGAGGAGATGTGGTCAGCATCTCTGCATCCCCCAGCCGGGGTCGCTTACCTAGCGTAAGCTCCTCACTTTCCTGACGATGCTGAATGGGCGCCGGCTCTACAACCGGGACTTAAAATCCGCACCCCATGAGTGGGACCGAAACCGGGCCGCTTTCCGTGACCAGGGACCAAGACATGCTGTAATTAATGTTACTCCAGTAATAAATATAAGTAAAAATTATTCAACAACGTTTTCATATATACAGATTAGTATTTCTTTACAAAATTCGAAGAAAACTGTACACAAGTAGAATAGTGTGGAACATTTTGAATATACAAAAATGTAGGAAAAGCATAAAGGTGTTTTGAGACCTAAAAGGGCTATGCAATATCCTTGTGCGCAGGTATATTTAGAAACTTCATTAATGTTATCTTTAAGTATCTGTAACACTCGTAAAACAAATTCAAATGATGGTTATTCACTCGTAATAATATGCTACAAACATAGCAGGTTGCTCTCATATGATTTTAAATACTCTTATACAAAGCATTGTTGCAAACGCTAAGTAAAGATCTATATGCAGATTCTGGTTCAGAACATGTTCCTTCAATGATGAGAAGTTAGGAGTCAATGATATGAGTGATACAGTAAAGTATTTCAAAGGTGGCAGGCGATTCAATAGTGCCATAGCATAATTTATATGAAACATTTTACATCGATCTTTCTTACCTTGCTATATAGGCTTCTGCTGAATAAAAGCTGAATGAGTAAAATATATTGCAATAGAGTTAAAATTGACATGTATTTTAATAAGACTATAATAGTAAATTATACTAAGGAGAGAAATAATAATAGTATAGAATAATAATAGACAGAATATTGAAATTATGATATAAGTGTATTTAAGGGCAGAAAGGGGAATTACTGAATCTGTGCATGAAGCAACAGAAAAGCATTAACAATGCAAATAGTTGATGTTCGGAATTGGAAAGTATGGTATAGAAGATAGCCATGGGAGATTTTTGAAGAGCAGATGAGGCAAATCATAGCGGGTTTTGGAAGGAAATGAGAACCATAGTCCAAGACATAGATATGCAGGAGATATGGGAAAGTATAGAAAAAAAGAAAACTTTGAAATTCTATAAGCAATTAAATACAGAATGGGGTAGGGAAAATATATAGATCAATGTGACAAAACTGGAAGAGAAGGTATAGCATGGATGAGAGTAGGAATAATATATCTAAAAGGGTTGAGAAGTAATGACGTAGGAATATGTGAATTTTGTGGAGACGAAGAGCACTGTTCATTACCTAATAGAATGTAAGGAGTTAACAAGTTACAGGAGGAAAGTATGGGATAAGAAATGGGACAGTGTGAGCAAAGAGGTAGTGGCGTTATGCATGTTAACGGGAATGGGTGAAAAGAAAAATAGATGTATATGAGAATTCTTATATAGGTTAAGAGAAAAGTGGATTAGGTTAAAAGAAGGGAAGGTCAAGAGGAAATGACATCAAGCTGCTCAGGAAAACCAAAGGTTTATAGCCAGGGGACCTGAGTCAGGCAGTAAATCTTGAGTCAGCAATTTTCATGTATGTGTACTGGATGTATAATAGTGTATGTTCAATATTAAAAGTTATTTTTATAGCAGTCTTCCATAAGCCCAATAAACCCAAACACCTCCCCGAAAGCTATCGTCCTATAAGTCTGTTGCCGACCCTCTCCAAGCTGTTTCAAAAAGTAATTCATCGCCGTCTTCTGTCTTACCTTAATCATAACCGTGTTCTTCCGCCTTATCAATTTTGATTTCGTCACAAACATTCCACTTCCCATCAGCTTTTACGATTAACTCAGTCAATTGTTCACTGCTTCGAATCCCATCAGTATACCACGGCTGTCTTCCTTGATGTGGCACAGGCATTCGACAGGGTTTGGCATGATGGTTTGCTCCTTAATTTCTACCGCATCAGTCTTCCTAATTACTTATCACATCTAATCCACAGTTTCCTCTACGACCGCAGCTTTTCAGTACGCATTGGTGGTAAGCTTTCATCCCCACGTAATATTACCGCAGGTGTCCCATAGGGTTCTATCTTGGCTCCGACTTTATTTAATATATACATTTCTGATATTCCTGACTTAGCTCCGACTTCTTTAGTTCTTTACGCTGATGTCACAGTACTATATTATTCTCATGTTAATCTCCAGCACACACAACAAGTAGTACAGCTCTCATTGGTTCAGCACTTGGCGGATCTCATTGAACCCTCAGAAAACCGAAGCTAAAATCTTCACTCTTCGCCGATATACTCCGCTTACTCCGTTGTGTCTCTAGAGGAACAATGTCTCTTGGCTCCCCACTACAACTCCCGTTAAATACCTTGGAGTTCTTTTGGACTCTCGACTGACCTGGCGTGCTCATATTGATCGTCTTATATCACTGATCTCCGGGCGACTTTCAAAACTCTCACCTCTGTTGCATCGCCGTTCCAGCCTCGGCCTACAGTCTTCATTGTTACTCTAAAAATCACTCGTTCGTCCGCTTATTACATATCCTACCAAGTGTGAGGGGGGGGGCCGTACACACTTGTCATCTGCGTCGTCTTCAGGTCATACAGAATCGTTTCATGCGCATCGCTACCAACGCTCCATGGTTCATCCGTAATCAGCAGCTCCATCACGAACTAGGACTGTTACCTCATCACGACTACATTCGCAGGATCGCTCGTCGTTTCTTTTCCACACTGCAAGAAGTTCCAGGAGCTGTGCATTATAGCATCGGCGTCCGCACGCGCCAGCCCTCACGCTTGAAGAGGAGACTACCACAGGACCTGCTTCTAAGTGATACATCTGACTCGAGTGATTCTAGTGCTTCATGTCTGTCTTCCACCTTCAATATTGATATAATTTCTCAGAGAGTATTATTGGAGTTCTAACTTAATGTAGTTAGGGGGCGGTCTGTTAGCCTACCCCTGAGTGTTATTGTTCTCATTGTACTGTTACCTTCTTTCCACTCTGATCTTTAAAGCATTTTACTGCTGATCAGTCAATAAAAAATTAAAAAAGTTATTGTAACGAAATTGTAATGGAAACAGCACAAATAAATATCAGATATCAAATAATACAGTACTAAATTATAGGGGGTGAGTGTGTGGTGTTTTAGGGCCCGTCGACAACAAGGTCATTTGGGCCCGAAGTCAACACTAAAACCTAAAAGCTACAAAAATTCAGCTAAAAAGGTAATATATAATAAAAACACTCAACTGTTAAAAGGACATTAAAAAAAACGATCTAAAGACTAATAATTTAAAATCTCTAAAAGTAGTAAATATAAAAATATAAAATACAAGTCAGACTTGTTTATTAAAACCTATTTCTGTAAATTATAGGTATGAAATACTGACTAATCAAATGACATACAAGAAAAAACTCAGGCAGTAACAACAAAAATGATAATACATTATCAATAGTTTATAATTTATTATTCAAGATTGACTTTCCAGTGTGCTGGTAAGCTGAAGTGACACCCAAGAAAAAGAAAGATAAATGGAAATCCCCATCTGTGAACATCAGACAACTATGGAAGATGAGAAGAAAGAAGAGATCTTATATTGCTGATAAAAGAAAACCCCTTGAATTTCTCTCAGGCACTTTCTATGAAGTTGCTATCGAGTAAGCTTTACAAAATGTTTCTAAAACACACTGGGCCTGGTGAAGTCATAGAAATTTCTTTGAAGAAACGAGGAAGAATTTCCCAGGTTGGACGTTAAATCAGAAATACCACCGGTGCTGGCTTTAAACCTTTATACGCTGAAAGATACCCTTGTACTATTGAAGTACATTTCACAAATTTATCGCACGTTTTATCATCAGTTGAAAATGGCAGACAAATACATGTCAAGATAGTGAACAAAATAATTATAAAACTGTACACATTGAATGAGATTAGCTATAATATATTCTATTTTTTATAATAATTCAGGCCTTTTGTAATAGCTATTTCAAGTTTACTGCCCACATTTTTTTGTTTATAATTTACGTCCTTCTACGTTAAGTCATATCGGACGATGAATGAAATTGCTGAAATGAGTCCGGGGTCCATGGAAGTTAGAGCTACCTGTCTTTCGTGTTTAAGGATATGGGAAAACCCCCCGAGGAAACCTTATCCAGGGGAATCGCTCTGACCGAGGTTTGAACTCGAAACCTGTTGAATGTCAGGCAGACACGCTACCATCTACACTACCGAGGCGGGGCCCAAATTTTCAGCTATTTGAGTTAGGTATAGGACAGTTTAAAAAAATAATTCATTATTTATGTTACAAGAAAATCATACTAAGCCACTTGGTTTAGTTTTCTTACAAAAACTTTGATATTTTAATTTTATAAAATCTCAGAAATGGAGGGAATATTGATTTCTAAGTGTTCAAGGCTTTTATAAAATATATTCTATAAAATTTACGCAATTTTTAAAATCCTTCTTTCTTTTATGTCTCCGAAGATGAATTCTGAGACATAGTATGCTATTGCACCTAGATCTTCAACAAATAGATACAACTACACGTAGATATACACACGTCTTTGTTTAAAATTTATTCTTGAGCTCAGGGTACCTCAAAAGACACATTTTCAGTGAAATATCTTACTCTGGGCAGTGGGAAAGGGAAATTGGACGTTTTGAACGATTTCGTTCCAGTTTTAGCTGTGTAAAGTACCCTTAAGACTCAGTATCCAATCACTGTAAACAAATAGGGTATCCACCAGATCGTTGTTTGATATCTCATTAGTCCTTAACCAAACAACTGTACCGTTTTTAAAGATGCCTTCATTGATTCTCATCTTGCATTGTAAGGAAGGCCGAGGTATAAAATACACGGACAATATCTTTCTATATCTTATTCAGTGCCTAGCTGCATTTACTGTTTACAATGTATTACTGCTTTGTCCACGTGGGAGGATGGGTTGGATCAAGATTTCGATAATTAATGGAGGAGATGAAATTAGGAAGGAGTATACTGTATAAACAAGGAGATAAACGGATAGAAGCACAAAAGAGGAAATAATTTTCCATTCTATGTCAGCGGACTTTTAGATTTAGGCTTCCAACGGTCTTTTATAAGCATCCTGACGCACGAGATTTATGCAAGCCAAGGTCCTCGATTTTAATCTCGATTCTTGTTTAGTGTTCCTTAATGTACTTGGTTTGTTTTTGTGTCGTCTCTTGGAATACGAAAGCAAAGCGGTCTTTTATTTCGCTTCCAAAAGGAAATAAAAAGTCACCGTGTTGGTAGCCTTTGTTTCGAGAAGTGGCGAAATAATTTCTTGGCTACTCTGTGGAACAGTTGTAAAAACATCGCTGTCAGCCGTTACTAAAACCTCGTTATATGTTGGGATTACCGTAGGCAAGAGCAGAAGCAACTAATTCCTACTCCTGAGGATAAAAATGAAGCAGAACAAAAGAAAGAGAAGTTAAGCTCTCAAGAAAATAGTAGCACGTGACATTAAATTCGGTTTTCATTCAGGTTATACAGGGGGCTTCATTCAAATAGCTTCCTTTACATCCGAAATAAATAGTTTATACACAAGATATTTGTTTTGTAGTACTGAATACTGAATATTATTTCATTTAAATTTACTATAATGGATTATATAGGAAATATTTTGGAAAACTTTCCTCAAGAGATAAGACCTGAAGCTTTTCTAGCGACAAATATGTTCCAAATCCTCTCGGGAATCAAGCTAGGTGAAAAGACGATTAGAAATCGACATTTTTATTTAAAGAAATGCTTATTATAAAAATATTAATACAGATAAACTTTTGCAGAAATTATTTTATTTCATATGTCCTGTTATTTTCAATTAGAGCAGGCTCTGCCAACTGACATGCATGGTGTGCCTATATGTACAGTTCGCACGGTGCCGGCGTGCTTGTCGTTGCTGGCGAGGAAGGGAGATATGCCAATCACTACCTCGCGCAGTGGCATTCCGCAATTTGCACTTGGGTTACCATTAAATAATTAAGGGTATGTTAGTAGTGAAGGAACGATCCAGAAAATGTATAATACGTGGTATTAATATCTCTGTGCTACTTGTTATTAAATTATATATAAAACAACCCAATGCCAGTAAGATTATTATAGCCTTCAATCCTATACCACCAAATGATGGCATATAAAAGCAATATTTTTAATTATAAGAACGAAACAGTACTTTGTGGAAATTAGCACAATTTTGATCCTGACACAGTTGAAAAATACCAAATAACAAAGTAATATTTACTATATAGTGATAATACTACACAGAATACTTCGTATTAAAGGAATATACACATTTCAATTAAGAATTTGATAAATTCAGTTTTCGGTAGAGACTCTTGACTTTTGACATCTTACGATTATTGATTTTGGCTCCCTGAGGGGTTTTAATGCGTTTCATAGCTGAAAATATGTTTTCACATACGTAGGTTGAACCAGACATTGCAATCATAGATGCGGCACGCCGGTGTAATCGATGGAATCTTGATTTAGGAAATCTCCTGTAGAAATCTAGCAAACTTCCTCTGTTTCTGTAACTGTCAGCTAGCTCAATGTCACATTTCAAGGTGATTCCTGATGTTGTGGCTCTTATTGGCACCAGATCTAGCATTTCTTCCACAACTTCCATATATTCATTTACTGCACGAATAAAAATACATAACTGAGCCTTACTTGATAATTCATCAATGACAATAGAGATTGCAACAAATTCTCTTGCTCTTTCAATAAGTTGTGCTTAGATGTGTCCACCAGATTAGATTAGATTAGATTAGATTGATTTGCGTTCAGTAGGTTCAGTTGTAGCCAGAAAAGGCTGTGAACATTGAACATGTCCAGAGGTATACAGTTTAATAGCATATATACGTACAAAGGTTAACATAAGACACATTATAGTACATAGGCAATATGAACAACATTATGGAAAACAAAGCAGGGATAATTATATAAGATACAAAATCAAACACTTTTTAAACCAGCTTTCACTTGGCTTATGCCAGTACGTCTCAACCTTTTTGCAATGGACACCATTCTTGTTACTTATTAAATACATATACATTAAAAATAATTTTCGACGTCCATCAAATATTTATTAGTAATGATTTGTCCTTGGAACAGTTAGATACTACTTCTAGAGGTACAGAAGCATTATCAGGATAATTTGTCATTCAGATAATCTTGTACAGAATAAAAAGATTTTGAGCAAAGGTACTCTCTAACAGCTTTTTTAAAAGCACCGAAATTATCAATTTTTTCTTTAAGAACATTAGGAAGTGTGCCAAATATTTTGATAGCTTCATAATGCACACCTTTCCGGAAGTAAGAAAGTTTAGCACTGGGATAATGGATATTATACTTTTGTATAGTGTTTATTTTGTGAATTACATTATTTGTTGCAAATAAGACACGATTGCATACAAAGAATTTTAGGATCGAGAATATATATATGCAAGGAAGCGTTAATATCTTCAATCTTCTAAAAAGATCTTTACAGGAGCATCTGTTGTGGGTGTTAGTAATGATTCTTATAATCCTCTTTTGCATAAGAAATATTTTATTCTCCGTGAAATAGCATGAGGTAACAGATTGACACTCTCGAATTGCTGAACACTGAAGGGGTGAATTTACTTGTAGCTATAAGCATACGTCGTTTAATAAGTGGACCATCAGAAAAACTACTAGAAGATCTGGCAATTTCTAGTGCTGTTTCGTAACTCACATAAACTGAGGTTTCTGCCATTCTGGCATCCTCTTCTTCATATTCCTCTTCCTGCGATGTGATCTTTTCTCTGAGATTTTGTATCTCTGCAGTGCGTTCTTCTTTTTATAGGGCCGAGCAATCATTAGCATGCAATGTATTAAAATGTTGCTGAAGATTAAATCGTTTCAACACTTGCAAATCTTTTCTGGTAGATTAAACAAGTAGCACCACCGCTACATTTCATGAAGAAGTACTCAGTTTCCCATTCAGGATTGAAATAATGTGTCGGCGTGGGTACCCTTCGCTTTAATGAGTGCCCTTCCATATCAAACTGACACTGAAGTACGGACCGCTGCTGCTACAGAAGACAAACCGGGCGAAGCACGAAATGAGGCAACACGGTGCTTGTAGCCCAGCACATGCACCGCAGCAAGCGAGTTGGCTGTGGCTGAATTAGAGGAATGCAGTAGCTTTTAAGGGATAGACAAATCTTTTAATTGCGAGTTTATATGTAATGACAACCGCTTTCCGTTTGAGAATAGTGTATTTTAACAGGAAATATTTTTAAAATGGTGAACTAAAAATGTATTTGACATAAACTGTATACTTTAACAGATGTGCATTTTTATGCAGTAAAATTTTGTATATCTCTTTCTCTGATCAATGATGAGAAAGTAATTCATAATTAAGAGGACTTCAAGGCATTCGCAATGTTTCATTTGCAAGCAAATTATAAGATATTTTAATCAAAATCGTTATTAATGTTTGAGAAATGCAATTTATGGAATAAATTTCCTTCTAAAGGGTAGTTTGAGAAGAGACTTTTCTTGAAGCTGTTCATATACTGCTGATAGATGTCAAAATGAAAGCATCACTTTTGATATTTAACTGTGTTTTCGTTTTCAAGTTGTGCTATCACTTTTTTATCGATTTCCTCAAAACCTATTTTCTGTGAAATCTCGAAATAGCATTTTTGGGTGGAATACAATAATTTCCCTAGTAGTACTGTAAGTAAATAGATAAATTTCCAAGTATTGTGGAATAGGGATTTAACTTTGGTTTACCTTTCATGGATTTAATTAAATGTGACATGTAAATAAAGTGGAATAGGTATATAAAAAAGATAGCAGGACGGAGTGATCAACATGAGCTAATGAAGCTAAGGAAGCTAATGAGCTTCCAAATTGTTATTCCCTGCGCAGCAGGAGGCGTTTGCCCTCAGGGAATTTACAGGCTTTTCATTTCGTTTTATTTCATTTCACTTCATTTCAATATGTTTGACTGTATAACATCATTTTAACTTCTTGGTGATAAAGGCATGTTTTAGGTTATGTTAGGCAAATGATTTAAGATGCATAGTCGACATCCTGTACCATATACTCTGTTGTAAACTTGAAATGCCCCTACATTCCTATAAGCGGAGCAACATTCTTCGTACAATAATGTTTACGGATAAATAACTAGTGCAGAATGTAATCCGAGCATCTTGCAATCCTGAAACCATTAAAACATAATTTTATAACTTATTCGGATTACTTGTAGCATCTGAATGTCTGAAGTTGAGACATAGTCGCAACTGACAGAACTTCAAAATAAAATGGAAGATTAAATTAATATCCGTTGTTAAACTGGCATGTTTGTAATATTTCTGGCTGAGAACACGTTCTTAATGCATTTATATTGGGTGTCAAACGTAACCTAAGAAGCCGCGGTTAGAGCGGTTAGTTTGGTTTCCAAATTAGGTTGATATCTCTTCAGAAATCTTTTCCAGGTATTTTAGCCATTTAGTGAAAGCAGATTACATAGAGTAATAAAACTGGAGATGAATGGTATGGTCAGTTTTCTCCGCTGGATGGCATGCCTTCTGTTGTAAAAATGCAACAGCATTCCTGATTGTAATATCTGTTGTAATCTGCGACAGTAAGTATAATGATGAAAATTTACAGATAAAAGGTAACAAAAAGAATGAAGTATACCTGAAAGCATTCCTTCGGTTCTAAATATCGAACAGAATCAATATTTGTAGTTCAGGCAAGGGATCAAAGACATATGATAAAATGCTTTAAAATTTAATATCCTTGGAGCTTATTAAGGTTAGAAATCTAAGGTATAAATAAAGTTAATTGAAAACCGAACGTTAACGCATGAAGCCTCCATGCTGGTGTTTCCGGGGTCGATATCTCACGGCACTCTAGCCGTAAGTTTTTCTATTGTTTTTCCCTGGTCGGCAAGTGGAATGCTGGATTAATGTCTTCCAACACGGCTTTCCTCTCTCCATTATAGCGCAAACTGTGGGCTGTGTGTGGGTCGATAGGGGCAAATGGTGCAGAGCCTTGCACGTTGGATCATCTTGTCGGGCCCGTCAGAGAGTGGTCGTCGAGCGTTCACTGCCGGTCGAGTTTTTTTTTTGTTCCCACTGGAGGAGAGCCTCTGAGCTGCGCTCCGTGGTTTGGGCGGTTTGCCACCGAGCGCTTCCTTGTCGGGTGCTCAAGCCAGCACCTTTTGGCGCAGGGGAAGACAGGCAGTGGCGGTGTGACGTCAGCTCCATCAGGTCTAACCGCCTAATATGCTCCGGAACGAAAGGCAGGTTAGCGAGTGATGTCAACGCGCTGATTTTTGCTGCCCAAATAGTTTGATGTGTTGGGGTTCCGACAGCGCAGGAAAGAGAGGAAACGTATCGGGTTTTAATATGTACAAATTGCATCTTGATGTTGTAATATTAATGCTGGTTGCTTTAATTACACAATTTAATACAGTTTATAAACAATTACATTTTGGTCCTGTGCTATGAAAAATATACAAAAATTCAACTCCTAGTTTAGCTGAAGCTCAGCCATGTTATAACGTAAATAAAATAAAACATAAAGTAATGTTCTCTGCAAATTAGAAGAGACCACTCAGAACAGAATTACGTGGACATTTTCCGACACCTTCTGTTTCCTTCTCCTTTAACTAGTTTATCAATGTCAGGACGTAGTGTCTGGGAAATTTGTAATCGAGGGCTGCATGTTAGATTGTGATCCGACAAGGTACTTCGGGGTTTGGACTTAGCTAATTTCATAACAGAAAAAAAAAGTTGTTTGCACACATATTTTGAGCCAAACATACACAATGTACACGCTGCAAGGGAATACAACCTCGTAAATCTGGTTTGAGGGACATTCTTGTAAACATCAGCCAACTCTTTCTTGTGTGTATATTTGTTCTTCGATAAAATGTCACATTGTAAATTTAACAGTTTCATTAGGTACGCGGCAGCTATATTGTTGTCATCGAGTGCTCTACACCTGCCTGAACCCTCAGATTCTGTATTCACAGCACCATTTATATAGGCAACTTGATGCTACATTGATCTTCCCTGACGTCACACACACACTGCAGGCTCGTTCCCGGCTGAAATACGTCACAACCCTCGAAGCTGTCTTCCTCTGTTTTAGTGAACTCTACGCGTTTCTGTCGCTTACGTTGTCCGTTCCTGCAGCCTATAGTCTGCTGCGTTCCCTTCATCGCGTTAGTTAGGTAGCACTACGGGTTGCGCGTTCTTCATTAACGGTGAGGCTCATAAATTTCGCCTTCTGGACTCCACTTCAGTTTTCTCCGCAGAGCTGTACGCCATCTTCTATTTGCTCCTCTTTATTTGCAAGTTAGCTCCTGGCTCTTTTATTGTCTGCACTGACTAAGTGCTCTTCAGGCCTTGCAACAGCACACTGCCGCTCACACACTTGTTTTAAAAATACAGACCCAGATCTCGCAAATGCTCAGTCGAGGATACAATTTTGTTTTTACTTGGACCCCAGGCCATGTGGGCATTTCCGGGAACGAGGAGGCGGACGCGGCTGCTAAGTCCGCTTGCCGTTTGCCCCGGAGTTCAACAACTACGGTGCCATACCAGGATGTGCAACGTTTTTTCCGTCGCCAGCTCCTATCTGCTTGGCAGCAATCCTGGACAGCTTTGGAAGGCACACAACTCCGGGCGATAAAGGAGAGCGTACAACCCTGGCCAACTTCCTGCAGGGATAACCGACGGGCCGAGGTGATACTCACCCGGCTGAGAATTGGGCACACACGAGCGACTCATGGCCATCTGTTAAGAGGGGAACCGGCCCCTGTGTGTGCTCCATGTGCAGTACGCCTCACTGTGCGGCATATATTGCTCGATTGCCCGCAGTACACTCGCGTCCGCCAGTCTTTGGGCCTAAGAACTAACTTGCACGATATTTTAGGGGACGATCCAGTGGCCGTGGATAAGGCTCTTCGGTTTGTTTTTAAAATCGGTTTTAATAAACAAGTGTGACTTGTATTTTATATTTATCAATTTTAGAGATTTTAAATTTTTAGTACTGGGATGGGGTTTTTATGTGCTTTTAATAGTTGAGTGTTTATATTTTATCTTACTTTTTAACTTTGCGTAGCTTTTAGTTTTTAGAGTTGACTTCGGGCCCAAATGACCTTGTTGTCGACGAGCCCTAAAACACTACACACTCACTCACTCACCCCTTCATCGCGTGCATTCCTCCAATTGTAAGGTGCTAGGTTTGTTACACAATCTGGTCTCTTAACTTCTAATTGCCTATAGAAGAAAGATACCTTGTTAGTATTTGTGTCCAATAGTATCTTCTTAACCCTCAGGGTTGTTGTTGACCTAAGAACACGACGTAGATATCACCTCGAAAGTCATCAAGTTTTTGTCACAGGAGACCGGGTACATCTATTCAACCTTCCAAAAGTTTAAGTTTAAAACGTATTCAAAAGACAAACATAAGGAATAAAGAATAAACATTAGTGTATCTCGCTACAGGGAATCGAAACTCTGGAATATTCTGCTTAATTTGAGGTTAAAAGCTGCTCATTAAGTTAATTTATAGCTGAACAGTTTAAGAAATGTTTCAGTTTTATAAAAATCTCTATATACATTCTTCAATTGATCACACGTGTAATGTAACAGGGACATGTTAACGTAGCACCTAGTTATTAGAAGTACCTTGTTACATGTTGTATAGTAAACCTTATTTAAGGTTTAAGACTACTATAGTGTTTACCTGAGCAACAGCTTACTTTTATCCTTGCAGTGAGAGTCTTTGAAATCTATACCCATCCTGTAGTACGTTACTGCTGGCAATTGAAATATATACCTCGGTACAGTTCAATGATGCTAGTAGAGGATGGGTTCACTGTGCACAAGCACGTTCAAGGACCAGAGTGTCAGACATGTCGATAGTAATAAAAATAATATTGCTAGATTCTATCATCAGTTTACAGACACATGAAGAACAGCCACATGTGGTCGATGTTGAGAAGAGAAGCAGTGATGAATCGAGTATTCTTAATCACAGAGAAAAACATCATATATCTTTGGCCACGGGGAGCCATAACATTTTTCTTTAAATAAACTCATAACAAAAATTGATATCATACCTTAAAAGACTTATCAGGTAGGATATATCAGTATGATAACACTAATTACTAGAACATTTTAACTTTTAAAATGAAACCATGGTTTAAATCCCGCTACAGCCGAACGAATTCTCTGAGTGAATACCTGATAACAGAAAACTGCCATGCATTGTCTCTAAATTTAGGATTACAGCTTTTTCCTCACCCAGACTTCTTTTCCAAATATCATTTCATTCCACGTATCACTAATGTCACCGCCTGTAGTGCCAATGCAGTAAGAAACTGACATTAGTCATTGCTACTTTACACTTAAATACCCATTTAATTCGTTTTGCTGATATGGTTTATACAGCAATATTTAAAAAGAGAAGACCTTTACTTCCAAAGTGTGAATGATATATTCTACATATTAAGTGGTGGAGGAAAATTTTAATACTTACTGTTATTTAGGTTATATGCATTTATAAAATTGTGTACACATGGCTCTGTTTACCTTCTATGTAGGAACTATTCTTAAAAATCTTTATATGTCTATCTATTTTGTGTTAATTGAGATAAACGTTTCTATAAATTGCTTTATTATATATTTCTTTGTAGGAAACAAAATACAGAAGACCTAAGCGATAGTCATTTTTTTAGTAGTCATGGTTTTGATATTCCATTCTCTTTTCATATAACTAGGACATGAGAAAAGCGTAATTACGATATTGAAAATTAAAACCAATGACAAAGCGTATTTGTGTTATGACTAACTCTACAAAAAAGGGCATTTGACGTAAATTGTGTACTCTAATGAGACCCACTCATCGAGAACGAAGAGAGCTTCAGAGGCTGTAGCCAGATAAGCCAAGATATACATTTTATTTTTCATTTAAGTATCATAACGTATCATATTTTATTCAAAATTTTAGAATGGTTTTTGAGAAAGTCGCAATTTCCGAAAGTTTTTCCATTAAAGGTTGGGGTTAGGAAATTGTGTTGCACATACTCTTGTGACGTCCTTAGAGGATGCTGAACTTCAACTTCTGTCTTTGAGGTATGTCTGCAAACATATACATATGCACACCCTCCCACATACTCACACACATTATTTCTATTTCTTTATTCAGAGAGTGAAGAAAGTCATGGTTTTGAGATTTTGGATGCACTTCCACTGTTTATTAGAAGTAGTTAGTAGAGAAACTTCAGTACTTATTCGTTACACAAAAGATATAGAAGTGTAGTCAACTTTCTAGCATATGCAATTCAGTTGTTTCCTAGTTAAAACTTCTTAATTGTTACGCTGCGTATGCATTTGTTTATGAGTGACATGTTGCATTTGAAATATCTTTATTTTCATGGAAACTGCAGTAGAAGGGATTATTGCCCTAACTAGGGAACTATCACTGTACTCGCGCCGCTGCGCACCTGAAAATTTGAAGGCCTAATGCCTGCTGTATATAAACCATGTGCACCAAAAATATGCTGCGGAATAGAACTGCAACACCCAAAATTGGAGCATAGAAAATGCCACATGCGACTACTTGGAAGTAGCTGCTGGACATCCTTCGTCAGCTCTGGTTCGGTAGTAGGGAACGGCGCTCCTTACGTATGCCATATGTAGACAACTGGCCGTCAGGAGTAAACAATCTCTCCCGTAAAAATGCTGTGTTTTGTGCCTATATATTCCTACGTATTCTGAACTCATTTTCCCTTATTTCCAGCTACACTCCACACCCGAATTTTCGCACACAGCTCCGAAATAGAGTACACATGATACTCTCAAGTACGTCCAGGTGTGAGCATAGTGATAGTCCTCTTGTAATCTCCATGGATCTAGATATTACCTATTATCAGATATTACCTATCTAACCGATTAAATAACGTTAATAAAAACAGATTGTTACAGTCTCTCTTTCTTAAAATATGTAAGAATTATATTCCATGCAAAAATTTATGTTCGGGATTTCATCGAAGTTACATATTTTAGGCGTCTGAACCCAGAAAATGTAGTTTTAGAAAAATATCCATATATATTTTTACCGATCGCATTGTTTCGTTGCTGCCGCAAGCCGCAGCCGGCACGTGTGCGAGTGCTGAACACTTGCTGAGAGAGACTGGATAGTTCTTTCTTTCTCTTGGCAACGCGGAAGGCCTTGAAACGTCGGAGGCTTTCTAGAACAATGACTGGAGGTATAAAGTCCCACAAGTGTTAAGAGCGCAGTCAGTTGCTACTTAGTTGTTAATTGAATTGCAGCTGTGCAGTAATTGTGAGTGTTGGACATTTTAAGTGTACCGCAGTGAATTCATTTATTTAAGTATGGCGGGAGTAAAGAGACGACCTTGAAGACTTGCTGTGTATGTCACTTTTTCTTACTGCTTCAGGGGCGTACAAAATTATTGTTTACTGCAATAAAGAGGATTTTAAATGTCTGCAAACAAGACTTCTATAAATACCAAACTTGGTATTTGGTTCGAGTGTGTTCCAAAGGTACGTCGTGAAGCCTTTCAGAAACATATCCTACCCAATCAACACTTTTAAATTAATACATTTTTGAAAGCTTTGATTCTTCATTGTTGAAAACAACAAATATTTAAACTATTTAGATGCATATTTTGAATTATTTTGGTAATAGGCTATGAAGGTTTCGTCATTCGGGAAGAATATTGTATAATTTTGTACACGATAACAATTATAAGAGATAAGACGAAAAATGTCCGTTTATATTTGGTTTAAATTCTTCAATACTTGCATCTTTTAAGTCTTATGTGTATTAAGTTGTATCTTCCAATATCATGGGATTACAGAACCATTATAAGTTATTCATTATTAAACATATAATTATTGATATCCTATTTATACAAATAAAAATTTATAAATGGAACTTATTATGCAAACGTGTAGTATAAATAACAAGATACAAGAACGACCTTTTGCAGTAATAGTAGAGGGCGTGTAAAATATCCGATATAACTCGTGAGGCTTTTAGATATTTATATAAAAAAACAGATTTGTCAATGTTTCTGAGTATAAGCTCCAAGAAAGTTGTCAGAAACACAGAACTTTTATCCATACAAAGTCGAATTGGATGTTTTTCTGAATTTCACAACTAGTTCGGAATAAAAATCTTAGCTTTCTTCTTATTTTCTGAATAACTATTAGTATAAAGCACAGTTTGTAATGTTTAACAACAGTTTTAGAACAGGAAACTCTCAAATAACCTCTTGAGTCATGAGGATATGTCTGAAGGTTAATTTTCTTCGAACTTATAGTACAAGGTGATACAGACTCAAATAAAATAAAAATACAAGAAACATATTTTTATTATTTTCAAAAAACATTTTACAGCTGGTATCATATGTGATACCTTTGGACTATATTCATACAAATACATATGAGGTTAAAATGAACACTGCACTAAAAATATTTCAATTAAGCTCTTTTAATGAGAAAAAATTTAATGAAAACACCTTAACATCGCCTACTGTGAAACGGAGCAAAACAATTTTTTTCACTTGTGAAGCATAGGAAGATTTTACATGTGGTACATGGAACAAAAGTTAGGCCCCTACAACCCTCTAATCTACATTTTGATCTTCTTTTTCTTATTGTTCATCATCTCAGGCATATGTTTAGAATTTAGCATCCTGAAATGTATAGAAGGCACAGCTTTTGGTGCTTTTGCTCGTTTTATTGGTGGACCGCCATCTTCATCATTGCCTTCAGAGTTCAACCCAGAAGCTTGTACATTTTCTGGCACCCCATAAAAAGTAGGTTTTGAGCAACATCAATCTTGAAAGCTTGATACTGCATAATGTCTTTCCTCCTAAATTGGTTCATTTGAGCTGCATGCATTTATTCCAACCATACTACAACAATTGCAAAATCTATGAAATGGTGGAATTTCCTTATTGTCCATTTGTTGGTCCTACCTCTCATTGGATATTTTCTCACTGCCCTATCCAGGAGATCCATATTATATTTGGTGATTTCTTTGGTCGAGGAATCTCCACATACAATTTGTCTTTCTTTGACCAACGTTGAATTTGGACAGCAGGATCAACACTAAAAGCTAAAGAAGTAACATAAACCGGTTTATTATCAAACCATTTAATATTTTAAAAATTAAGTCGAGAAATTATTCTCTTCAGTATATCTGCACACAATTAAAATGTTTACTGTGCAACTTATAGTTTATATTAATTAAAGAAAATTATTTAAGTCGTATCTCTATAGTTGTCGGACAAAATATTTAGCAACGAACGCTTGAATACCTAATATACATCTCTCTCTTAAGACGGAAATTAACACACTTATGAATTCTAAAGTCGTTTCTCCAACAGAGCAGTTGTTTGTTTTCCTCCTGGAGTTATTAATTTAGCCTTATATCCTCCCATTTTCACTTCGTGGAGCGCCTAGAAACAAGCTATTTTCCACTTGTTTTCTTTTTATCTCTCACAAAGTAAATAATACAAAACAATCAACCATTTACTTTTCTCAGTTTCGGCTACATGTGCTGCTAATTTTGAAGCGAGGATATCTCATTTAGTGTCTCCACTGAAATAGCTTTTTTAAATGCTTTTAACAGCATTATCTGTTTTTTGTGAGAGCGAGCTAGGTTTGACATGAGTGGTTGCATATTACGGCTTGTCTACCATTCCGATCAAGATGTTGGCCCAGTAATTGCTTTAAGGACGTAGCGGACTTTCATTTGTGTCGATCTTGATAAATACTTTTAGAGTTGCACTCAGCGCGGCTTTTTATTCTGATAAAGACAACAACGTCAGGTTCCTCTACTGCTTTCCTTGCTGTCCAGTAAAGACTTAATGCTACCTGTGAGACCCGGCATCTAAATAATAGTTATCCCAGACGATATATCCTATTCTCTGTTCAGTACAGAGTATAGTTGAACATAAAACAAACGTCAGTGATTTAATATCCATTGATACAGGAATTAAAGACCTTATTTACTGCTCAGTAGTCTTTGTGAAGTATCGCGACAGAGGAATATTTAATAAATGTATTTCATTTGTAATGAACAATAGATAGTCCATGAAATTACTGTTTTCTCTGAAGTCAATAGCAATTAATTTTGACAGAGCAACAGCTGTTTGAATAAAATTGCTATTAAATGTGGAATAGAAATATTAGCTAATAAATCCAGAACTGTTGTCTTTAGAGGAATGAATCCAGTTAGATCAAAAATGTAATAATAGTTCAGATTTAGTTCAAGTACTTAGGATGCTGTTTCTACTACCAGGGAGAAACTGATGGAAAAGAAAAAATAAATAATTATAACTACATAACAGACACATTAAAAACAGGCAAAAATAAAACTCATAAAGACTTTATAGTAAAATTGTACAAATCATGGGTAATACCAACTCTGATATATCGTGCGATCCATATAAACCTGAACCATTTCAAACAATAATAATACACACATGCAACTTTCGGAGAATATAATACACAATTGTAAGATTACAATACACTATTTATGTCTCAGAGAAAATGTTGGAAGTGTCCTCCACCAGCATCTATACATGTTGCACTCGTCTCACCATATTCTCTGAAGTTTTACGGAGATGAGAGAAGGTTACTTCCAGCAAGATGGAGCAACGTATCATACAGCTAATTGCACCGTGGAACTTGTAACGAGTTTCTTTGATAATCGAATAATCTCGAAAGGTCTGTGAGCTCCCAGATCTCCGAACCTAACCTTTTTTTCTTGTGGGGGTATCTAAAACCTAGAGTACAAGACAATTGATGTTATCAAGGAATCCATTTGAACTGGGAGCGGAGAGTTTAGGAGGCTTTGGCCATTTCCTGCATGCTTAATCGTGATGCTGGATTTCAGCTCAGCTCCTTTGGGAAACCGGCCTTAAATGGAAATCCGTCGACTTAAAGGGCACATATCTATACAGCCTGATAATCAAGTTAAGTAGTTAGGTTTCTTTGACCCAATTAATTACCCACGCCATCTCCTGACCCGACATTTAATTGACTGAAAATAGCTTTTGTTCAGTAATGCGAATATTGATAGTGTTTTGTCTTTGTTTCTGTTTGTGTTATATACAGTAGTTCATTTGCGGTTATAACATTTAATAAATATCTTGATGATGGTAATGATTTACGCTCCCGAAACAATGGCTTCTAATCGTCTTTTCACCTGGCTACCTTCCCGAGAAGCACATGAACATATTCGTCACCAGGAAAGCTTCAGGTATTATTTTCCTTGGACTTAAAGAGATATTTCAAAACAAAAATTAGGCAAATCAGTTCAGCCGTTCTCGAGTTTTTGTGAGATTAACAAACGTCAATATTTATAAAGAAAATATTTATGAGCAATTTTTGAGTTAATGAAAAACTAAAACGTCTAGTGTTTTGTAAATCTAGCTTGTAGTTGGAAGGTTGTTTCTAAAAATCTTCACTTGGCGTACTTAAAGATTGTGCTACTCAAATATTAAATATTGGATTTATCCAACTAGTTGTGATGTTTATTGATTTTTGGATAGCATACTACTACCTCCTGTTTGCTCCATGCAAAGAGATTGAAAAACGAAATCCAATTGGATTAATTAGTTGCATAGTCATCATGTCCTTTTCTAGGGGTATCTCATAGTTTACCTGCATCCTTTCTTCTTACCTACCTCTTACCTGCTTTTTATCATTTGTTTTTATTGTTTCATTTTACTTTTCCTTCACTTTCGGCTTCTGGTTTCAGCCTTCTTTAATTTTGTTTTCAAGAAGATGAATTCAGACGTGTGTAACGAGGCTTGTATACGAGTTTGGCCGGCCATTGTGCAGGCTCCATTGAAGATGACCTCAAGCAGATTCCAGTCCTTCCGGCCGAGACAGTCCAATGTCGAATCTCTTAAAACTGACCATTCCGACTTCTTGCATAATGGCGCTTCTGGACCATGGAATGTCGTCTCGTCTGTAGGTTGTCATTTCCCCTCGGCATCTTCTCATGGGCAAGGAGCGGGGAAAAAAAGAAAAACCCCCCAAGCGAGAAGTTAAGCGCGGTGCATTAAAATATAAAAACGTCGACCTTCGCGTACGTGATCGGAGTTCCAGAAAGGGGTCTGTGTCTGCAAAAGTCAGACTGCTCTGTTTGTGCTGCAAAATCCTTAAGATTTGATCAGCCATTATCATCCTTAAAGAAAGCTAGTTCACGGTTCACAAACGTATTCATTTTGTTGTAAAGTAAGAAATTTAACAGATTATGAAGTTGAGATAAAATTGTTTAGAGAAACTAGATCAGATTTCAGCTTAATATCCTGGTCGTTGTACTAAGGCAGACCTGTTAAGTGTCAGCTTTTACAGTTGGCATCGGTGTTTTTCGATGCTTGTCAACATGTCAGTGCGCCATGTCTCTATCTTCCAGTTTACTTTTCTCCTCAAAAGTGTTTGACGTCAAGATGTTATTTGGAAGGATATATGACACCATACCGAGCGGGATGGCTCAGGCTGGGTAGGTCAATTATATCCCCCCAATTTCCCGCCACTATAACTTCATCTCCATTATAATTTCAGTCATGTCTTATCTGGTGGTCTCTTTCAGGGTAGAAGTGTCGGCGGGTGTCTCGGCGGTGCATGGCAGGATGATATGCTCAGAGTGAACCACTTCCTCCTCCGGTAGGTCGGTTGCCATTCCCCGAACCGGCTGCTGGGACCACTTCCAAACTACGTTAAAGGGGAATATCCGTTGTCCTGATCTACTGGGGGAGGTTTCCATCTAAGTAAAATTTGCTCCTTGGAACGGCCGCCCTCTGTTTCCTCTCCCCTTATACTTCTTCCCGAATATGTTCCACTTGGGGGCATTGTTAAAATTGATCAAGACAGGTCGCAGTGCTTAATTTCATCCGTAATAATCCCAGTCCTAGGTGACTACATCGTTTTCCATTGTTTAATTAATAAATACGCGGAAGTAATTGTTATTGGAGTTTATTAGCCAAAAATAAACCTGTGGGATTTGTGATCGTCATTTTGCTTCTGACACCATACGACGGCTGTTGAATAAATAATGATCATAATTTTTTTACGGTCATAATTTATCGCACTAAAATTAAACCTTATTAAATTCTGTTAGCTTAATGTGAAACAAACACGCCATAGTAGTTTCATTGTTGGAACTCCTGGTTTCCGCCTGTGAGAACAAGACAAGTACAGACATGTTCAGTATCGCCTACCGCTGCAATGGAGGTAACATGCAGTTAAAGTTGATGTTAGCGGAAGATCCGGAGTTTCCTTCAAATGTAATCATAACTGATGAAATTTGGCTACATCAGTTTGATCCTGAGAGAAAGTAGCAAAGCTCAGTGTGGAAATCTACTTCATCACCAACCCCCCCAAAAAGCAAAAGTGGTTGTTTCTGCTGGGAAAGTTATGGTCATCTCATTCTTTGATATTCATGGAATGGTTTATCAGTATGTTGTACCTGCACACACATCAGTAACTGGCCATTACTACAGGAGTGCCCTGTTAACATCGCAAGTGCATATCAGGCGCAAAAGACCACATTTCCGTGAAGCAGGCTGGATACTGCACCACGATAATACGCGGCCGCATATTGCCAATGTTGTTGCTGAATATCTTGCAAAAATCAACGTGAAGTGCATCCCTCACCCTCCCTATAGTCCGGATTTAGCCCAATGTGACTTTTTACTATTCCCTAACTTGAAGAAACACCTTCGTGGGAGACATTGTCCATCATCAGAAGCAGTGGTGAAGGCTGCGGAGGCGATTTTGAAGGATCTCTCAAAAATGGTTTCCATCATGTTTTTGAAGACTGACAGAAACGCTGGGACAAGTGCCTCGCATTCAGGGGAGACTATTTTGAGAAGGACCATAGAAATTATGAGGAAGAATAAAGGTGCGTTGTCAAAAAAAAGTGATAATTCTTTATTGAACAGTCCTCGTATTATTGTCAAACTGGGAAAACCTAATAATAATAATAGAGAATTAATAAAATAAAATGAATAAAAGCTACTTGTTTATATTGGTGTCGTATTAATAATTAGTGTTCAAATCTTTTCCTTTTCAATAAATTGGTTTGAATAAGTTATATGAATGGTATAAAAAATCAGTGTCTGAGTCCTTGAGGATAGGTAAAGGAAAGTTTCTTGATTAAAATTTCAAAAATTTTATTGAGCATAAATGTGTGACTAAACGATATCTTCATTTCATGTGTATTAAGAATTTGTCTTTTACTTTTACCAGTTGCACAAAAGTATTTCAGAATAAAGGACTTTCAGATGCTATTCCCTGAAAATTCAAGATGTACTTAAATTTTGTCACGCAGATGTTTATTATTCGTGTTATTTAAAGAAAATTAAGAAATGTTGCAAACCTTTTCCATACAAAAAGTAGTTTGAGATAAGGAGATGTTTACTGTGTTTAATAGGTATTTCGTTCTTGGGTTATGTTGCTCTCACTGGTTCAATCACGCACACGCATAAACATGTTTTCTCTAAAAATGCCGTTTAGTGTTCTTGGGCTCCCAAGATATGTATTTTCGCTGAAACCGACCTAGTGTAACTAAGTAGGGAAATACAGAAAAATGCGCAGCCAAATTTAGACAAAGTCTAAAAAATAAGTGCATGTAGAACGAAGGCATTTAGACCTTGAGGAATGTGCTGTATAAGTTTTCAGAAGCACCAGTTCAGGTGAAGGGTCAAATAGGATGCAATAAACTATAGCCCAAGGTCGATGTTTACGACAGAATGTTGCCGCATTTTTATTCAGGCATGCACCTCATTGCACATTAAATACGAATAGAAATAAGTATTGTTTTAGTTTGGAATGCGAAATCGCTTTCCTCACTCAAGCTTTACATTTATGGATATCTCTGCTTATACACGGTGTTCATTTTTGTCTGTGATTTTATCGCGCAAAATTTGACGTCATCAATAGCATCGCTGATGGAGCGAGCTAGTATAAGATTCCCCCAGCGGATTGCGATCTAATTTGATGTACTGACAGCAGCATTGAGGCCTCGCTCTACCGGTATATAAATCTATTATTTGAGAAAAATGAAATGTGTAGTGTTTAACGCCCGCTTTTACTACATACGGCACCGCAGGCGATGCCAATGATGATACATGAGATGAAGATGGAGCACCGGTGGAATGAGATGGCGGGGGAAACCGGAGATCCCGGAGAAAAACCGCCCCAGCGCTGTGTTGTCCACCACAAATCTCACTTTGCGATCGCCTGGGATCGAATCCGGGCCGCCTTGGTGAGAGCCAGGCGGTCTAACCACTGAGCCGCGGCGCGGCCTATTATTTGAGAGATAGGTCGTGCCCACTTAATATTGTGACTTTGTGGGTTCCTTGAATTAAAAGTCCGAGTTGCGGATATTCCAACTGTTCTTTATTTCCGTAGAAATACACTGTTAAATTTTCACGTAACAACATTATGTCACATACAAACAGTCTACCAAGCTGGATGACAATAACAAAAAGCGTTCTGATTACATCAGCTCTCGTTACAACATCTCACAGCTGTTTACTACTTACGACTCTCACGACTCTTCGCCTTCTTAAATACCTCATTGAGAAATTCTAGATATTTCCGGAACAATAAAGAAACCGAATAATCTCGATCAACGAAGACGCCACCAGGAATTTCCATTTATCTTAGTTTGTTTGTTTCGGCACACCTTTATCTCGCGCTATCTTTAACTGCTTATGCAAGCTCTTTATTACCGTGAAACACTATCCGTCTGTTATCTATTTGCGCCAAAACCTTTATGCCCGCCCGTTGCCGTGACAATATGATTGCATAATTTTGCCTGGTGCGTAGATACGATAACAGTTGTAGTTAGTTTAAATGAATGTGAATACTACAAGTTATGGAAATACAAACAGTATCTTGCAATTTGATGTTTCTCTGTGCAGATATATAAGTTAATATAATTTAATAAAGGGATGCCAAATTAATAAAAGAATTAGTTTCAAAACATTTTAGTAAAGAAACAGTGCACCTCATATCGAGCGATGAATGATTAACGAATGAATGAATAATGAATGAATGAGTAAATTAATTAATGAAGCGGGTGATATGATGCTCAAATGAGTCCAAGTCCCTAGAGCTCAGAGTTACCCGACATTCGTCTTCGTAGGATAAGGGAAAACCCTGGGAAAAACCTTATCCAGGTACCTCATCTTTAGCGAGATTCGAACTCGACAAGTGTGAGGCACACAGGCTACTTCAAACCACGGAGGCGGGGAACAAACAGATCATTTATATTACATATTTCTTCTTCTTCCTTCACGGGTTAGGCTTAAGCCTGTTCCGGTCTCATTTCCTGAAGCCATCTCTTTAGGGGGCGTCCTATTGATCTTCGTCCTCTTGGTTTATAATTGAAGGCTTGTTTTGGTATTCTTTCTCTTGGCATATGATTAAGGTGTTCGACCCATTTGTTTCTGTATCTTTGGATTTCTTCTAATAACGGTTGTACTTCTAATTCTTTTCTAATAATTTCATTCCTAATATGATCTTCTCTTGTACATCCTTTGAGTGGTCGTAGGAATCTCATTTCAGCAGCTTGTATTTTACTCTTCTCCTTTTCCCTTATTATCCATGCCTCACTTCCATAGTTTAGTATTGGGATTGCCATCATTTGTAGAATCTTATTTGAGTTTCTTTCCTTGCTTTATTCCTAAGGGTTCTCATAATTGTTCCGCAAACTGCTTGGAATTTTTGTATATCATTCCTTATATCTTGCTTTTCCGATTCATAGGTTATATCACAGCCAAGGTATTGAAAGTGCGATAATTGTTCTATTATAGTTTCCTCTACTACAATTTTGGTCCTTATTGGGTGATTTCCCTGGAGTGCCATTACTTTTGTTTTTGTCTTTCAGATTGACATATCATATTTTTTACAAATTTGGTTTAGTTGATATATTCCTTTCTGTAGTCTATCTTCCTTGTCAAAGATTAAAACTATATCATCTGCAAATAGAAGAACGTTTACTACTCTTCCTTGTCCTAACCTAATTCCCTCATGCACTACTCTTTTCCATTCTATTAAAATTTCATCTACATATGTATTAAAAGAATTGTTTCATTCCTTTGTTTATTTCAAATTCATTTGTTACTTCTTCTTCCATTTCCATTACCAATTTCGTATTTCTGTATAAGCTTTAAATAATTTTAACTAAGTGTAGTGGGTATCCCTTTTTACATATTATGTCCCATAACAATAACCGGTTAACTTTGTCGAACGGTTTTTCTAAATCTATAAATGCTAGATGGGTTTCAAGATTAAATTCTCTTCGTTTTTCTAATATTTGTTTTATTGTAAAGATATTATCTATGCATGCTCTGCCTGTTCTGAATCCATGTTGTTCTTCATTAATATGTGTTTCAGCTATTATTTTCACCCTAGTTGTTATAATTCGAGTATATATTTTATATATTGTATTTAAAAGGTGTATACCGCTATAATTTTTGCATTAATTTCTTTGCCCTTTTTTAAAGTAGATATAACTTTAGCTATTTCCCATTCTTTTGGGATCTTCTTTATTCTCCAACATATATTTAGTAAATGTAGTATGCGGAACTGTAATATTAATCCGCCATATTTATATACTTATATGGGGATATTATCTATACCTGGCGACTTTCTATTTTTCATATTTTTATGGCCTCCTGCATTTATTCAAATGTTATATCTACTGTCCTTTCTTCATACTCTTCGTCTAATACTTTTGCTATATTTTTATCATATAGCAATTCGATATAATATTTTATCCATTCTTCTTATGAGATGTATGAAAGTTTCGCCATATCTCTATATAACATATTTAAAATATTTATTTATTTCTTATATTTATGACTTCTAGATTGGGACCAGTCACTGTATAGCGTCCAGTGTCTCTCTTTTTGCGAGAAGTGATCCTATATCTTAGAAATGTTTGATGCACCTATTAGTTTTTAAAGACAAAAGGATACTAACTTTAAAATACATTTTAATTAAGCGTGAGAATGACGAAAATTTATATCGTATATTGATAAAACGTAATAAGTTTATGTTACAAACAAAAGTGTGTCAATTTGACGGTACTTGGACACTTTTGACAGCATTATACTCCAAGGGACTTGTCTGAATGCCGGATAGCGTTGCATAAACTCCTCTATGCAGCGGTTTAAGTTACATTTATATGTCGCATCTATTTTAATGCCAGTAGATTCAACAATGAAGAACTAGAGTGTTAATCACGATTACCGTCAGAGGGGTGAAAGGAAAGGATGGTTGTATTAG
Organism: Mantis religiosa; assembly: GCA_030765055.1. Lineage (NCBI taxonomy): Eukaryota > Metazoa > Arthropoda > Insecta > Mantodea > Mantidae > Mantis > Mantis religiosa. The sequence goes on along the minus strand of CM060959.1, from coordinate 57,286,733 downwards.
TTACCAGTGCAGCCACACTCAGAGCGCGTAATTTGCGTACTGTTCCTAAAACAATTACTGCTTCATCTCCGTAGAGGGCACTATGATTTCAAGATAGACTCACCAGTCAACTATGACGTCATTCTTGCTCAATCGGAGGGCGGGAAATAACGAATAATATATATATATATATAAGCAGTGATGTCCATTCTTACATGAAATAGGGTAGAGTGGATTTGCCTTCACCTACTATTGCTAAACTGTGACGCAATCGTAAGATTTAGAAACAAACTGGTTATCTAGGTGAAAGGGCAAAGCTTCATTTTAAAAAGTGAAGGGGTAGAACGATAAGATGACGTCATCACTCGTAAGAGAAAAAGCAGGGCTACTAGTCTTGATTATGTTCCTCAGGTGCAGTCGACGTAACAGGCAAATGCTCTTATCAATTCATAGTTACTCGTAGGTGTCATAAGGATATACAGCAGGATATTTATTATTTTTCGTGAAAATATCTGAAACTTATTGTAATTTTTTTAATCAAAATTGCTAGTCAAAACAATAAAACATTTTTTCCCGTACAGCAGGGAATTTTCTTGTAAATTTTGCTGAATGTAAACCAAGCTCTGTGTTAAAAAATATAAATCTTAATAAAATAATATTAGTGAAAAAATCTAATGAAATACATTAACAAATATAACGTAACATATAAACTCTTTTAAATTTAATGTTATGAGTAGTTATTACCTGATTCATATACTAAAGCTTTGTTTTTGAATTATGTTGTTCAAGGACGAAAACTGTTTTATTAAGTAAAACGTATCATGTCTCCTAATGCATTTAAGACAGGGACTGCTAGAAAAGAGAGCAACAGTGGTTCAAATCCCGGCCATGGCATTGAATTTTTCATATTGACCCTACCTATCAAAATCCTTAGCCTATAGACGGCTAGTGTGAAGAAATTATTAATTTACATTATCTAAAATAGTAAGAGTTAAATGATGAAGCCTGGGATTCAAGTACTTACGACAGTAATTCGCCACAAACGGTGTATCTCGAATGCGAGAGCGCCTAGTGGTCTACCGGAAAAGTAAGAGTCAATTGGAGAATTTAATGTCATGACGGCAAATTGGCCATGGTAGCTCAATGGGTTAGAGCGACTGGACGGAAACCAGGAGATCAGTGGTTCAAATCCCGGCCATGGCATTGAATTTTTCATGTTGACTCTATCAAAAACCATAGCCTATATACGGCTAAGAAATGATTAATTTCCATCAATTATCTAAACATAAAGATATTTTATGTAACAAACTTTATGCACCCGTATCAGTAATGTTAACTTTCAGCCAAAATAAGTTCAAATATCCCTCACAAAATTTTGATGTGTTAGAATTACACGACACTATACCAATGGTCATGTTTAAATCTGCTCATCCGTTTTAAAAAGAACTCGAAAGTAAAGTTTCAATTTCGGTTTTTCCTCATTGAGTATATTTGAAAAATGATTTGAAAGTAATGTTTATTACAATATTGTGAATGGAAACAGCCACTGTTTGTTTTAACTAAAATTTAAAACTTCCAATGCTGACGTAAGTCTTAAAATGCTCTGTACTAAATCCCCGAAAATCTTTGTAACCCTCTTTCCAAACAAGATTATCTAGGACCATAAAATTTGTGGCAAACCCTTGAAGTTTTATTGCTTGCATCAAAATAGCTCTAACGACCAAAATAATTAAACTCAGCAAAAACATCATGAGCATAAAAATGAAGGGGAAGATAAAGAAATAAAGTTATCCTTATTAAATGTGGCAGCCCAACACTCAAAGACCTAGAATCCAACTCAGGTTTACATAACGGAAAGCAGCGGGTGGGTGTTGTTTTTCTTCCATTCTGTGTATGTTATGCAAATTGAACTCGTCATAAAAACCGAAAGAATGCAGTATCAGTCTGCTTTTGACTAATGCTGAATATTCAAGAGCAACAAATGTGATTGTGTGTCCAGGGGGAATATTACACATGTTGATACACATGCAATGCATAAGGTTTCGCGTTGTTATGTTTTTGTTTTCAGCAAGCTCCCTTTTGTTATTGTTCCATGCAGCTGCCCTCACGTTTTCTTGTGACCATTCAAACTAATTTATCAGTGGCTTAATAATGATGCCAATCGCTCTTTTCAGCCTGCCTTCTATATAAAATAATGTTGCATGTATGACAGTCATTAGAGGAGCAATTATAACTGCAACTATTGACTGCATTTCATTGGTATTACAAGAATATTTTCTGAATTTGTATTGATAAAAATTATGGACTCCCAGAAACATCCAAGAAGCAGCTGAAGTGGTAAGAAATCCCTAGTAGTTGTATAGACAAATGTAAAAATATGACAGTGATGAATGTAATTCATAGTTTCAAAATCGATTTATTCACTGTTTCTTTGATTTTTCAGTTTATGCTGCTACATATTTAGGAGTTGTCACATTTAATAATTACCTAGAGGTTGTTCAGCTAGGCTTGTACACCACTGCGTCACTTATTTCCTGATGACCAGCGTTAGAGATTCTCTGTAGTGTTCACATTAGTTCCAATAATGATTTACATTAGTCAACTAAAGTTTCGACTAGAATTACGAGCACGGATCGTCATGTGTATGGGTATAAGTAATGCATCGGAGGGATCCTGCACTTTGACCTATTACTGTGGCCTAACGCTGGGGTGCTCAATTAAAGCAGGAAAGGGGAGGTTGAAATCACCTCTTTCCACCCGCTGCGATAGAGTCGCGCGTTTACTTGTGGTTACCGAGTTTCAGTGGCGGAACATCGCTGTCATTTTGACGTATAGGAAATAATAGACTTTCGCACTCATAGTTTACTCCTTACTAATGTTTCTTAGGATGACTTCTGTGGCACAAGTTATGGTTTACAAGGTCTTCTATATGTGGTGCAAAAGACGAAGTGCGCAGTCTCAAAAGATAAGCAAGTTGATCGTCTCTGATTTTGCTGCGATAATCACATTTAATATAGTTCATCTTTCAAAAGGTTTGTTGGCAGATATATGTAGAGCCAAAGACAGCCATTAAATTAGATGCAAACAAACGTAATCTCTGATAACTACAGGGCAAAGATTTAAATAATTTCTATCCTTCCTTTCAGAACATTTTACTGTCAAGGAATTTTGTAGTAAAATTAGTTCCATTTGTAGCTCGTGTGGGGCTTCACCACATGGAAACTTCAAAGGAGTGCAAAATAATTGGATATTTGCCTCAAATTTTTATATCATCAAATTGCGATGGGAATGTGTCATGTAGTTGCTTTAGAAGTAAGGCACACATTTTCCAGAAGTATGACGTTTATTATGAACACGGTACGCAAGCAAGAGAAATGATATAAATCTGCAACTACCAGTTGTCCTTCCCACAGTCGCAGTTGTGCCATAAATAAGATATTTAATTACTTATCAACTCCCCTCAGAAATACAATTAACCACGCATTGTCAGCTCTGTCCACCGATTCGTGCAGGGCTAGAGAAAAACATCTCAAAAACTTTATTTGGTCCATTGCCTTTACAAATCACAACAAAATTCTTCTATATGTCTCGTTACGGTACCTCGAGAGAGACTGATTCAAATAAATTGACTAAATCCGGACAAAATTCCTTCGCAGCAACTAGCAAGCTTTGCTTGATAAATTCGCCTTCCCTAAATGGTTTGATATTTCTTCCAATAAGTTCTGCCAGTTTATAGGAAAGCTGTAGCACATTTTCAAAATTAGGATAATTTTATCAGATGCTTTCATTTCTTCCAGTTTTTGTGATGTGGTTTCACTTAAACGTTAGTAGCAACGCCACTGACTGCTACGTCTGTCTCTCGTTGCCTTGGTCACTGGTGTGGGGAAAACAGTTGTGTAGGGGAATAAAGCGTGTGCTGCTGACCCCTGACCGTTAACGGGAAGAAGGGATACAGTGAAAGAACCACCAAAGGCTTCAGGTTGCAGACAGATAAGACCCAATAGTTCCACAGTCGAGGACCGATTCTAAAGTGTGTCTAGTGAACGCGAGTGCAGTTGCCGCTCAAAGAAAACTACCGTCCCGCCCACTAATGACCGTCATAAATCTATCTCCACACTTCAGAAATGGAACACTGTCGTTGAGGACCAATAGCAACCCTGATTTCCTCGAAGTGACAGTCGCATGTCTACTCCGCGTGGAGTCTCGGTTGCCAAAGTTCCAACTTCGAGTTGACCTGTTTCATTACGTGCAGAAATTCGTTGTGTGTCACGATGTGGAGACCGTGGGAGGGAAATGCAGTGGTACATGCAAATGAAGTAGTAGATAACTTTCAGTCAAGTGAAAATAATCAAAGTGCTGACAGTAGTGTGAATAGCTGGGCCGAGTTATATTACTGGAAAAGCCTAAAAAAAGTTATAATAGGAACTGTTTCCAAGCAAATTCAAGCGCTTGTTTTGAACATATATAAATATGTGCTGACAAATAATCTTGGTATGGACTCATGCAATGAACCTGATGATAAATTCTGGGTAGTCACAGAAATACAGTAAGAAACATTGTGAAGAAAGCAATACCAAAGACGCCGATCAAGTGTGAAAACAAAAGGAAACGTTTCTCTAAAGTAGATAATTTCACATGCTATTTAATTCGCCGAGAAATTTATAGATTCTATGCAAAACGGAGACCGCCCACCTTAGAGGAATTGGTTGCATATTGGCAAAAAATTTGTGATTTTCCTTATGGGCACTTCACTTTGCGCAGCCTCCTAAAGGAGCTGGGTTTCTAATACCACACTTTGAAGAAGTTAAGGTTTATTGTGGAATCCAGTAGAATTGTAGCTTGGCGATACACACACAAACACACACACAAACACACACACACACACACACACACATATATATATATATATATATATATATATATATATATATATTTATTTGTCAAAACCAAGGAAGTTTTGCAGTAATGGACATAAGATGATTTATTTAGAGGAAACCTCGTACGATACCCATGACGTATCGAGAAAGGTGGCAAACTTGCAGAAAGGTCAGGCAGCAGGAGGGTCGGTGTTGTAAAACGATTATAAGGGATCATCAAAGGCAGTGGCCGACGTTCACATGAGTTAACTAAACAGATTCTACAACTGGAGCTACCTAGAGAGGGTCATGAGTATTGATCAAGCAGCTCTCTAGTGTTCGCGAGGGGCCAACTCTCCTGGACAATTGGGCAATTAATGTCTTTCTCTCTTAGCAGTGGGTAGACTACAAATACAAGGCGAATTGGCAAGTTTTAATCGAGTAAATTTACACCGCGAGCAGCACAGTTACTGGTTCATTCTCCATCATCCCCCACTATTTGATTTTTTACTTTCCTTGCCTAAAGAAGCGGTGTTTTATAATAGACTGCTTTATTTGTTACATCTGTAGCACCATTAGTAATGAAAATCGAGCTTCCATGAAATATCAGCAACAACTGTTCGGCCTTTAATTAATAACAAGGATAACACAATTTTAGTAACGTTCCCAGGAAAGATGACTTGAGGACTGTGCTGATAAAGATTTAACAAATGCATCCTTATATATCTGAAAGCTGTAGTCCATATTAAATTTAGATTTACATTGCAACTAAGGTGTTCACAGCAGAGAGCGGAATCAATTGCTAGCACAAGATTTACTCACGTACAGATGATATTCTGAAATCTCTAAAGTTGTGGCTAAAGTTTATGAATCGATTCTTACTAGATGGGGGGCATTAGCAACGCACTCTATTCTAGTCAATGAAGAGTGTAACGGCGAGAGGGGTAGTAAGACACTGAGTATTGCGGTGTTCTTTGTTACGATGTTAATCTAATTTTAAAACTGACTACACTTTAATTACAACCGCCACCCTACTATCATTAAGCTACCCAAATTTGTAGGAGAAGGATTAACGCAAAACGAAGTAACGGTCATCGTTTTGTAGGAAGGCACTTAATATGTTATATATAAAACTAGATCATTAATATGTTAAAGATAAACATAAGTATCATAAACTCTATTTACTTTAGGGTTTCCTTCAACTAAACAACGAGATTTTTTCCTCCCTTTCTCGTCAATGCTGACGTTAGGAGGCGCTTGTGTTCCCTCAGAGCGAGGGCGGCGACACATCTGACCTGAGATGAAATCAGGGTTGAGGGATCTCATGTTAAATATAAAGGAATTATGTAAAAATTGAATGTGTAGTGTTTAACGCCCGCTTTCACTACATACGGCACCGCAGGCGGTGACACTGATGATACATGAGATGAAGATGGTGCACCGGTGGAATGAGATGGCGGGGGATACCGGAGGTCCCGGATAAAACCCGCCCCAGCACCGTGTTGTCCCCCACAAATCTCACTTTGCGGTCGCCTGGGATCGAACCCGGGCTGCCTTGGTGAGAGCCAAGCGGTCTAATCACTGAGCCACGGCGCGGCCTAATTATGTAAAAGATAACCGTTGCATAAAATAACTAGAAAAACTCATCTAAATAGGAAATAGTTAAGCAGTAAAAGAAATGAGAACGGGTAGGCAAGTGTAGCCAATTTAGGGCAATAAGACGACAGAGCTAGCAAACTTGAACAGTATCCCGAAATTCAGGAACACATCGTTGGAGATGGCTTTAAATTAAGTTATCCAACATTTATTATATTATTATCATACTAGTAAACAACACGAGCAGGCTGCCCCGTAGCTCAAACGGTAGAGCACTTGTCTGTCGTGCTAGGGGTCCCGGGTTTGATTCCCGGTGGTGGGGGATTTTTCTGCGACAAAGATAATTCCCCATCCCAAAGTCTAGAGGTATGAATGAGAGCGCGAATGTGTGCGTAATCTAATGATTAAAACCCAACGAATACGAGTTAACACTTTCGGTATGTTCCAAAGGAGAAAGGTCGCCGATATGACAATTAGTTAAAAACGGATTATAAATGAAAGAAAAAAAGTGCAAGTACCAATATCTAGGAAAAGCCTGGGAAGAAGTAGACTCATTTCTCGACCCAATTTCTTGATTACTGTAACTGTGAATATTTTCTTTAATTTCAATATCCCGCTCTTGTTCTGTGACATTTCAGTTCCTCTTCCTAGCAATCATACTGTGACATTGTGGGTTCGTGAAATTAAAAGTCGAGTGTGCAGAGATTAAAAATGCTCCTTATTTCCACAGAAAGACAGTTTGTACACCCCTTTGCAGCAAGATGACGTAACATACACCATCATAGTCCCTCGTGGCTTCACCACACGTGAACGAAAGAATTCTCTTTCAAATCACTACATGATTATGCCGATACAGTTTAAACACACACACACACACACACACACACACACACACACACACACACACACTGCACGAAAACTAAACATTGACCACTCTCTAGCAGTTCTCACTGCACACTGACTGTCCTCTCCATCGCATCGCAGGTACTGGCAGGCTGTGTTAGCCCGAAGATTGTTGCTGTGTGTCCACCCAGGATAGGGTTTAACCACAGAGAGGATTTTCTTTTCGGGATAGTTTAGGATGGCTGTTTTTGTTTGAGGATGGTGAATTGATTTCGAGGTAGTTTAGTACTCCTCTGGAAGGATAGAATGCTTTCCTTCAGTACCCTGACGTTAAAGGATTTATTTTTGATTTTTAATTGATTTTTGTTAATTTTGAGACCAACAACTCTTGGTAGATTATGAGAGCTCAGCTTTTGCTGCTGCTGGAATTGCTCCGTGATTACCTCGGATGCCCGCAAGCCATGCGGGGGACCCGGAATAGTCGGCGACGACGTCTGTTTGGATCATAATCACCAAGAGACCTAACCAGGGCACTTATGTGCAAAGGTAACTGTTGGTATAATTTTGTAGCCCGGCGTCTAATTTCATCCTCCAAGTATGGAAGATCCGAGGCTTCATGGAGGAACCTTACTGGGAAGAATCGGCCTACTGAATAAATCCTCTATTCTGAGCGTGTTGAAGATATGTCATCCAGGAATCTGCGGCCATGCCCCAGACCTCGCAGGCATATAGCTTCAACGGGACTATGAGAGCTCGAAAGAGGTATAGCTTTACGCGAACTGGCATCGATCGAGAACCCAGCATAGGATACAGGGAAGCAATAGCTCCCTGAACCCTCGCCGAGAGTTCCCTGATGTGTTGACTGTCCTCTCCAGTCCAGTCGCTTTTATAACAGAACCTCCGTTTCTCGAAAGTTGCCGAAGTTTCTCGAAAGCTCCCGAAGCTTCACGGACTTTCGTGGTGGAGCGAGAATGTCCAAACTATCTCCGTCTCTTTCTCCCTCTGTTTCTCTCTCTCTCTCACTCTCTCTCTCTCTCTCTCTCTCTCTCTCTCTCTCTCTCTCTCTCTCTCGCCAAGTGCCCAGCGCTCATCGGTCCGCGGGCGTAGCTTCGGCGCTATCTGTCATTTTCACTCCACTCTTCTATCTCTCTCTCGCCAAATGAGAAGCGCCTCGCGACAATGCACATATCCAGGCACTTCCAGGAAAACTAAGACATGGAAATCCTCCAAATTACAGCATGTAATCAGTTACACATTTTTTTTGTAATTTACGTCATCCAACATTGTCATATCGGACGATGAATAGAATGGGTGAAATGATGCTTAAATGAGCCCGGAGTCCACAGCGCTTAGAGTTACCCGACATTCGTCTTTCAGGATAAGCGAATAAATACTCCGGAAAAACCTTATCCAGGTAACTCACCCTGACCGAGATTCGTTGTCGGGACCTTTTGAACGTGAGGCAGACACGCTACCACCACGCTACCGAGGCGGGCACAATGTTTCCAGGCTATTGAAGATTTCATTGATAGCGACTAAATTGTAAAGGAAAGAAATCTTTCACTAATTTAATGATTGTGAACAGATATATATTAGCAGTCTATGAAATAATTAACTTTAAATTTAAATTTCAACAGGGCGTGCACGCTTACTAAACTGACACACATTCTAGATACAGTTACATAATTCAATATGTTGTAAAAGTGTAAAATATTTTCATTCTGAACTTCGGTTGATTGCTTAGAGATACTTCTTAGCAAATTAAGACTTATATCAGATACTACGGTTAATTTTATTGGCTGTTGAAGAAAAATTAGTGATTTCATTGCTTTTATATGGTCAAATTATAAGATTTGTTATTAAGTTTTAAAATATAGTATTTTCTGTGTTTATCACAAAACTGTTGTTCAGTGAGAAAACGATGAATATGTAGATTCGCAAAAAAATCACCGATTTAAGTCTGTGATTATTGTGAAATATATGGATACCTCTAGTCGAAGTTATAAAATTCTTTTGCGCTTGTTTTTACAAAATAGACATACCCGTGGAAATAGGAAAAGACATCCAAAAGCGCAGTAATGTGGGTAGGAATTAGACTGTCAAACTATTTATTTAATTAATTTATTTATTTTTTGCAGCAAACGGTCCTTAACATTAAGCAGTCTGGAAGATCCATGCATTTATTACTCGTTTATGTGGTCATGGGTTTTGTAATGCAAGGTTTAAACTATTATACTTGCGGAATTAAAGGCAAAATGGTGTTAAACTGATATTTTATACCAAGCCGAAAGCCACTGATTGCTGTGCAATATATAGTGACTATTCAAAGAAAATCTGAGAAATAAGGGGGAAATGAAAATCTGAAGTTATGACATCCGCTGTTAGTGTCAGGTCATATTACTTGGTTGCTTACGTCATAGAAGGAACATGTTTACGGTCTAAGCTAAACTATTAAACGCCTGTACCGTGGAATGCTTTGATATCCTTTATAAGCTGTATTAAAAATTTTGCATCAGCAATCTTACTCTTTACCAGCTGAGTCACCTGCCCCTATTTATATTTAAATTTATGCAACGTGCTGAGCGACATATGTGACCTGCCTTCCTTGAATGTTTTCTAATGGATGATTTGCAGAGCAGCTTGTAGAGAAAGCGTAGATAATTGTAGAGAAAGGGTAGATAATGCAGTGTGTAAGTGTTGTATGGGACAGAAAGCAATCACTATGTATGTCAATTCCAAAAACACCATACCCAAGAACAGAGAGCTGCAGTAATAACTTTAGAGAGTTTACAAACTTTTATTCATTAGCGTATATTCATAGACACCTTTAAACACGCTCCTGAAGGAAACCAATCACATGCATCAGTTGACAATAACATTGGAACACAAAGTGGCAGATCTACACAGTGGGATCAATTGGATGTAGGAGGGCTGTTCAATTAAGAATGATCACAATTGTTTTTTTGACAACGTACCTTTACTTATCCTCCTAATTTTGATGGTCCTTGTCAAAATATTCTCCCCTGAATGCTATGCCCTTGTCCCAGCGTTTCTGCCAGTCTTCAAAGGCATGCTGGAAACCATTTTTGAGAGATCCTTCAAAATCGCCTCCGCAGCCTTCACCACTGCTTCTGATGATGAATAACGCCTCCCACGAAGGCGTTTCTTCAAATTAGGGAAAGGAAAAAAAGTTACATGGGGCTAAATCCGGATTATAGGGAGGGTGAGGGATGCACCTCACGTTGAATTTTGCAAGATATTCAACAACAACATTGGCAATATGCGGTCCCGTATTATCGTGGTGCAGCATCCAGCCTGCTTCACGGAAATGAGATCTTTTGCGCCTCATTTGGACTTGCAATGTTTTCACGACATCCTTGTAGTATCGTCCAGTTACTGATGTGTGTGCAGGTACAACATGCTGATAAACCATTCCATGAATATCAAAGAATGAGATGACCATAACTTTTCCAGTAGAAGCAACCACTTGGGGGTTGGTGATGAAGGAGATTTCCACACTGAGCTTTGCTGTTTGCTCTCAGGATCAAAATGTAGTAGCCAAGTTTCATCAGCAGTGATTACGTTTGAAAGAAACTTCGGATCTTCCTCTAACATCAACTTTAACTGCATGTTACCTCCATTGCAGCAGTAGGCGATACTGAACATCTCTGAACTTGCCTGGTTCTCACAGGCGGGAACCAGGAGTACCAACAATGAAGCTGCTAGGCGTGTTTGTTCCACATTAAGCTAACAGAATATAATAAGGTTGAATTTTAGTGTGAAAAATTATGACCGGAGAAAAATTATGATCATTTTTTATTGAACAGTCCTCGTAAATCTTCACCCAGCACGTATTTTCGTTGTACAGCCATATCAAAATGCTAAGAGTTAGGTACACAGTTTCGTTTCTGTCACACATCTCGGCAATTTTAGCTTATACAGTAATGTCATGGCGGATGCAGATTCTTTATTTGTGTTAAAACTGCCAAAACGAGCTCTAAACTCTGTACGAGGATGCAAAGGTGTGTTAAGATTCGAGGTGGTGATGTAGTCTGCGATTACTTATTCGTATAGGAACCTTCTTTCGCAAGGTAGCGTTGGCTAAATGGTATCATATAGGTGACTTCACCACTCTGCCTCTACAAGTTGGGTTCAAATCCCTTCTGATAAGCCCAAAAATCCTATTACCCTTTGTTTTATCTCCTGGAGCCTATAATTTGATATTATAATACAAAAAATATTTTTATAACATTATAGGCGTTTGAAAAATACAATAATAGTCATGTTATACACTGGCAGATAGTTATAAATGTATAGTTCGCAGTAGATATTTTATTATGGTCGGTATTGTGCTTGACACATTCAACCAAATTTCAAATATTTAACAAATGCAAAGTGAAGTATGAGATATAAGCATGAAACAAAATCCATTAGATTTAATGCCATCGACATTCTCCTAAACAATGAAAGCTGACTACGTAACATGATTCACAACACCAAGGACGGTACTGTAGACCCAAGACAAGAAGGCAAGCTAGAGGAATGTGCAGTGTAGTCACTTTTGCTGTACCAACGGTGTTCAAGACCTTCCCAGTGTGACAACGATGGAAGGTTCGTTTATAATACACAAGTGTTGTCACATAGCTCACATATACATAATACCTATCGCTGTAACAAACAATAGATCTGGTAGAACGGGTGAATCATATGCACTCTTATTCACTCATTTCCTAGTAAACAGATCCGCTACCGGAGCAGATAAACAGTTCAAGCTCCTCTGCCCTTCATAACGCTCTAGCCTTCTTGTCGTGGGTATACAGTAGATTGTAAGGGTCACAACGCTAAACATGATCCCTAATAAAACATAAAAATAGCCCGCAGTTACCCTTTAAAAGGCAAGGGCCTCAACTACCTGCCGTTAGAGCCCCTGTAGATCCCTAATTATCGGATTGTAACTCTTGTCTTTGGCTCACAAGTGAACCAATAGCAACAATAAGTAAATAAGTAACTAAAATACAGACAATAAAGATTAGGAGAAAAACAATGCAACGTCGTCTCGAACCTAGCCTTCGTATCACTACATACCAGCAATCTAAACCACTCCGCCAGTTTCCAAGTACTGTCTGTTGCTCTTTGGAAAACCATTCATCACCTTGCTAGCATTATATGCATGAAAAGATGTCATTTATTTAAGCTTTTCGCAACTTCTTGGTGTTCATTCCGTGCTGTAAGTATTAATGCTGGGTGCGTAGAGTACCGAATAGAAGAGCAGGGCTGCAAAAACGGCTTTTGTGCTAAAGGGTCAATGTTTTCACTTTAGACTAATAACTGCGGGTTGCATAGCTAAGAATAAATAGGGGCAGCTGACTCACCTGGCATATTGGGGGGGGGGGGCTCCTTGAGTAAAAGATGTACTCTTACATTGAGATTATTAGCTAAGTTTCTATTTTGTGGGGTTGTAAGGTAGTATAGAAAATACCGAAGATACCGACGTTTCGCCAAGTGCTGCGCTTGGTATCTTCAGGGTGAGATGATCGGTTATCTGCGCTGGGGGGAACTCTTCCCATTATGACCTTATTTACTTTATGTCCAATGATTTCTATTTTATAAGAACATTAATTAGTGATGTATTAATTTCGCAATGTACTGCATAACATTTTGAACACGTCTTAATGCATTCTCCTCTGCTACTCAGAAACAGGGAATACTTTGAAGTACACAATGTATACACATTGTTTTTTGTGGCCTTTCCGTTTTCAAAATATCCTTCATTGTATTTTAAACTTTAAAAGCCGGTATTCATTTTTAATCGCAGTCCTACTGGTAGTGACATTTCAAATGCATCAAAGCTATATGCTTATTAAAATTTTGCTTTATTCCACTTCATTCTTTTAAACCAGAGTGGGTGGCTAACAAGAAGTACAGAGAAGAATAAGATTTGATATAGATTGTGGCACAATAGTGGAGAAAGCCATGAAATGCAATATATTCTAAACCTTTTGTTACATATTGTGACTTGTGGGTTCGTAGAATTAAAATGCCAATTTGCCGAACTTTTAAATGTTCTTTACTTGCGTAGAAACACTCTGCGTAGCAGCAGAATTACATCACACATCACAATATACAACACCATCTTCCAAGGTCGATGACAATAACGAACAACGTTTTGATCAGCTCTCGTTACAGCACTCTTGTTACATAACATCTGTTCACGACTGTTTACTACAACACTGATAAATTCGAGAGATTTCTGGACTAAACAGGAATCGAATGTTCTATCACCTTTCAGAAGCGTAACCCTAACTGTGCCGGTAGGTCTTTTATTCCGCGGTATCTTTATTTGTTCCGGCATACTCATTTCCAGGCTCTTTGTGAACACAAGCCGCACTATCGCGACAATATGTGTAGATTTTGCATAATTTATTTGCTTCCGAAAACGCAATTTTTTATTTGCGCGAAGGAAGTTGATGTGCTGTTGTAGGTTATAAAAACTACTGTATTAAATGAATTTATTTTAAAAATTATGTGAGACACACTAGAGATTTCTAAATATATATAGGTAATTAAATAAAATAAGTAACTATAACTGATCAGATTTCAAGAGCATTTAGTTTTTCTAAACATTATCAGTTTTATATTGTATTTTCTATAAAGTATCTATAGGTATGCATAAAAACTACGATTACATACTTGCCAAACTGTAGATACATGGTACTGTACTTCTTTCACTTCACAAATCTTTATTTCACTGCACTGTTGTGGTATACTTCAATTTTCACTGTGACTTCATTTTGTCTGAACTGTCACTTCAGTTTTGTTGAACTAATTCAGTTTTTCTTTTGTACTTCTCTTCTCGTGATGTAGCCACGTAATGAAATACGCACGAAGAAGTCTTTTCTTCGAGGAATTCACCTACTGGGGAGTCGAACTGAAGGCGTATGTTTCTCTCCCACTGTGTTCACAAAGTTGATTGAAAAACACATTTTTCACATCGGAAACACACTAGCTGACTTCCTATTTAATGACTTAGCTACAAGGTCGTTTACTTATATAGTCTCTGGCTGGTGTTACGAAATATTCCAGAAACGGAGAGAAGAGAATTTAACGATATTATTATTTGACGATAGCGCTTCCGGTATTTACCCTGGGCGAGTGCGCTACTTATCTTTGTTTGACTCAACTGCCCAGCGCCAACCTCAGGAAGTGGGGACTATAACCGCTCCAACAAAATATATTTAAAAAATGTACCATTTTATGAGAGCTGTTCAATAAAAAATGATCACAATTTTTTTGATAACGTACCTTCACTCATCCTCATAATTTTGATGGCCCTTCTCAAAATAGTCTCCCCTGAATGCGATGCACTTGTCCCATCGTTTCTGCCATTATTTGAGAGATCCTTCAAAATCGCCTCCATTGCCTTCACCACTGCTTTTGATGATGGATAATGCCTCCCGCGAAAGCGTTTCTTCAAGTTAGGGAATAGAAAAAAGCCACATAGGACTAAATGCGGACTATAGGGAGGGTGAGGGACGCACTTCACGTTGATGTTTGCAAGATATTCAGCAACAACATTGGCAATATGCGGCCGCGCATTATCGTGGTGCAGCATCCAGCCTGTTTCACGGAAATGTGGTCCTCTGCGCCTGATATGGACTTGCATTAGTTTCAGGACATCTATGTAGTATTGTCCAGTTACTGATGTGTGTGCAGGTACAACATGTTGATAAACCATTTCACGAATACCAAAGAATGAGATGACTATAACTTTCCCAGCACAAGCAACCACTTTTGCTTTTTGGGGGGTTTGGTGACGAAGGAGATTTCCACACTGAGCTTTGCTGTTTGCTCTCAGGATCAAAATGCTGTAGCCAGTTTCATCAGCAGTGATTACGTTTGAAAGAAACTCCGGATCTTCCTCTAACATCAAATTTAACTGCATGCAGACCTGCCTGCGAATGTCCTTTTGTTCGGGAAACAACAGTCTTGGAACCCATCGCGCACAAACATGCCTCATGTGTAATGTTCAGTATTTCAGAAAGTGATCTTAAGGTAATTCGTTGATCCTCTCTCACAATGGCAGCAGCAGTGTTTGTTTTCTTCCGTAAGAGCAATAACTGGAGCACCGGGTCCACCTTCATTTGAAATTGATTGTCTCCCCCATTTAAATATTTTAAACCACCTTCGAGCTAAGCTTTAGGGAAGAACAGACTCTCCATAGGCCTCCTGTAACACTGTATAGGCCTCAACTGAAGATTTGTTGAGACGAAAGCAGAATTTCAAAGCTGCGTGTTACCTCCATTGCAGCGGTAGGCGATACTGAACATGTCTGAACTTGCCTGGTTCTCACAGGCGGGACCAGGAGTATCAACAATGACACTACTACGACGTGTTTGTTTCACATTAAGCTAACAAAATATAAGATTGAATTTTAGTGCGAAAAATTCTGACCGTAAAGAAATTATGATCATTCTTTATTGAACAGCCCTCGTATATTTCGCTTAAAAGAACATTATTTTGTATTTTAGAATAAAATATATATTTTAAGTCACACTGTATATGGAAAATTAAAATATATTTCACGTATAATTATTTTGGATTTTAGCAGATAAATTTATTTCAGTCTGTGCGAATGCAGAATTAGAGTAACAGTTCCAGAATACATACTGAATTATGAATTTGGAGCTAAATTTTTGAGATATTATTTTACCAGAGGGTATAAGTTCTCCACAGAAGGTACGAAAAATTATGATACACGCCGAACATAGTAGCTCATTGTACTGTATTAAGTGAATAAAATATTGCATACCTCCACATATAGACAAGCAGAACATTCACATGTATATTTGTGGATACGAGTTCCTTGGTGGTAGGCGGTCTGTTCTCCTTTAGGATTTATGGTAACATTTCTTTCTTTGGGCCTTTTCAGGAAGGTTTTTCAAACAATTAGGCGTTCATACCTACTCATGAAATGGACGTTGTGAGATTTATAGTGGAATAAAAAATAAGTGTTCAGTTGTTTGTCTGAAAAGATCGTCAGTGCATTTGCCTTTGAACCCATATATCTTTGAGAATAGGAGTTTGGTAATACAGCTAATGCCAATAACTGGTGCTTTGTTTCTAAAATTTATACTTGGAGTTGTACTTTGTATCAATATTTATTATCTAAACAATGTGGCATTTGAATAAACATAGTTGCATTTCCCTTTGCAATTTTATCTAATGTAATGTTCTTAGTATCTTTCGAGTAAAGCTATGTTGTATATAATTGCTAACAGCTATTCCTAAAGCTTCCTTCTGCTCTTAAAACTCTGTGGGTATGTTTACCTCCAGCAACTGATTTATTTGGCTCAGAAAGCAGTAATGGTTACAGGAAAGCAGGCATTATTGGTTCACAAGTTGCAGTTGCAGTTTTTCCTTCTCGACTTCCATATTTGGAGCATGTCTTTTTCCCTGTTCGCGGTGGATAACTGCCTCATCGTAAGAAGAACCCACGTTTCTCAGCTATGAAAACACAGATCCAGTCTGAGGAGGAGGAGGTGGAACAATAGCTTCCCTTTGTGCGCGGAATGACTAATGGTCCCCGAGCAGTCCCACTTAGTGCTTTCAAGTCCTCTTGGCTTGTCCGCGCTGTTTTCACAAATAATGTACACGTGGGACTCCTTACAGGCCGCCTTCGATAAAGGTCTTGCTTATTGCGTCATTTTGTAATTTTTTATCCTTTTTCGTTGGTACTGTGCTGGTTTTATGTCTTTCTGGATAGAGCAAGGTTATGAGACTCCCTGCTGCGGTTACATTGGATCTCTGTGTCTGGAATCTTCTCCAACACGTGGGTTTGTACTATAAATGCATGAAAAATGAGATGAAGTAGATATGAGTCGTTTATGGTGTTCTCGCTTTTAATTTTATGCATTTAAATGCTTATCACTTGACGAAATTATGTATTCTTAACATATTTAACATTGCAAAATATCAAATTTTGAAACTGCCGAAAAGTCATCCTTACTGTTTAAGGCAGCAATGTAGATTTCCTAATTATAATTCGACAATGTCTTATCATGAAGAAGTGCTACAATTATTTTTCATAGGTAACATCTAAAATGTGATGAAGGATGTTCATAAAACGATGGCTTGTGCAGAAAATTGTGGTATTTCCAGATCCAACATCACATAATTACTTTTACATTTGATATCGATACTTTACATGTTCATTAATAGTCCATCTTACTTAAATGTATGTTTCGGTGACAGTCATAGATGGCCAGGGAAGGCAAAATTAGAGAGGTTTTGTTTCCTAGTAGATGCTAAGTTGAACAGTTCATATCTTTATCACCAAGCATAGCCACTTCCAAGAAATAAGACCAGGACGAAAGGAAATTAGTTTGATTGTATGCAGTAACAACGCATATAAAACACCTCTATATCCCTGATAGGACAAGTTGCTTTGCACACTACCTGCTGCCAATGACTTGTTTACGTAGTTACTAGTAAGGACATCTAGGTCTACTCATCACTCACTTCGATTTTCCTTATTTTACCTGCCCTTCACTTCTCTGTGAGCCCTTCATGAGGAGTGAAGTCAGAGGGGAAGAGTACTCCGAAAGTTTGAACATATTTTTAACAATTTTCATGACAAATGAAATGTGTATCTAACTTTTTGAAGAGAATAGTGTCAGAAATGGTGTTCTTTCTGGATTACTTTCGATAACCAGTAAACTGTCATAAAATTTATGTCAGATGCACGTTGGTGTTAACTATTTAACTATTTCCAAGATATCCCTTCTTATTGGCAGTACTTTTAGAAGCTGTTTTTTGAAACGGGAAGTGGATTTTCATTTTATTTTTCATAATTTATTTTTTAGTCCTGCGCCGTGACGTAGCGGGCTAAGGCAGCATGCCTTGGTCCCTGGCCAGGGAAAGCGGACCAGGTTCGATCCCACCCATGTGGTGGGGATTTTCGGTCCCGGGTATAGGACCGGTGCCCACTCAGCATCGTGAGGAAAGTGAGGAGCTTACGCTAGGTAAGCGGCCCTGGTCACGGAAACCAACATTCCGGCTGGAGGATGCCGAGATGCTGACCACACCTCCTCCCCGTATCGGTTGGATGATCGCTCACCTCTGCCGTGCTTAAGTGGGCGTGAGGCCGGCAGTCGGGTTGGTAGGCCTTGGCCGTCTAAGGGCTTTCGCGCCATGGGTTATTTTTATAATTTATTTTTGGTAGATATTTTAAGAGAATAGAATTGCAATAATCAGATCTCTCTCATTCCCCTATCGCCATTGTACCTAAAAGGAAATATGTAATAAAATAAAATCTATAATGTATATCTCATTAACGTAAAGTAGATAAGTTTTTAAGAATAATTGGCTGAAGAAGGATATATTTATTTTGTATATGAGATATTTTTTATTATATAGTGTGATCCATATAAACCTGAACCATTTCAATAGGCCATAACTTTTGAACCAATAAATGGACACACGTGCAACTTTGGTAGAATATAATACACAATTGACAGATTACTTGATGCCATTTACATCTCAGAGAAAATGTTGTAAGTGTCCTCCACCAGCATCTATACATGTTTGCATTCGTCTAACCATATTCTCTGTAGTTTTAAGGAGATGATGTGGAATTGAGAGAAGGTTATTTCCAACAAGATGCCATACATCTAATGAAACCATCGAGTTTGTAACCAGTTTCTTTGATAATCGAATAGTCTAATAAGGTCTTTGGCTCCCCAGATCCCCTGACCTAAACTCACCGGATATTGTTGAGGCGTATCTAAAAATAGTGAACGAGAATAGGCCATTGACAATTGATGTTCTCAAGGAATCCATTCGAAACGAAATAAGTAGCATTGGCGAGGATACTCTCCGTAAATCTTCAGAGAATATGGTGAGAGGAGTGCAAACATGTATAGATGCTGGTGGAGAATACTTCCAACATTTTCTCTGAGATGTAAATAGTGTAATGTAATCTCCCAATTGTGTATTATATTCTCCCAAATTTGCACGCGTGTCCTATTATTGGTTCAAGTCAAGGCTTATTGAAATGTTTCAGGTTTATATGGATCACACTAGGACTATGCTAAGATCATTTTGGTGATGTTGGTTGTCTAATGGTGGTCTAAGGAAGGCAACCATGTTATTGTGATTTTTCCCCTATTGCTTTTAATGTGGTAGGATAAGGTTGCCTTTCTGGAGAGTACCATTGCGTCAAAGTATGCAAGGGAAACAAATTAGGAAGAAAGAAAGAAGGAAAAAAATTAAAAAAGGAAGGAATATTCTCTTATTATGCTACGTTATTTTTTAGAGTACAGGAATTAATACGAAATGAACTGATTGACTGCTAATAGAGAAACAGTTTATCAAAAAGCTTCTTCTGCTGGTATCGAATACAGCACAGAGGATAAGGGCGTATGTGATATATAATACACTTTTTTGCTGGTTAGCTACTGGGATTGGGATTGGAATATCATTACGAAGGGGATTCGGTACGAAGGGCATTATGCTGGGCCCATTGCTCCTATGCCTACAAGGGGGCACCCCCGGGAGGAAGGATGAGGTAAAGGAGACAGAGGGCGGCCGACCCAAGGAGCCACGACAGTACAGAGGGCAGGGTCCCTACAGTTTACTTGGGTTCCCGTAGGGGAGGGGATCCGTCCCCTTCAGCTGCCGAGATGCGGGCGCTGCGGACCCTTAGCACTCGTGGTACCTCTGACGTTACTAGAGGAACCTCGGGCCGAACATGCCGAGCCCCTCCCGTAGGGGAGTTGTTCGGATTGGGTTGGACTCGAGGGGGCAGTGTGTTCCCGACACCCACGGTTAAATGGGTACTTCCGGCCAGGCTACGGCCGCCCGGAGGGGGTAGAGGGTTGCCTAAAAAGTCCCGGGTACTAGCCTGCAGAGCTAGTAGAAGGTGTGCTAGATTACCATTCGGCCCCACCGAGGTTATCGGTAGTCTTCCCTGCGGGGTTGACGCGCGTAAGCGTATCCACTTTCATCCCGTCTTGACGTTGTGCTCAGCGGGGGGGGGGGCCTTTTAGACTCCAGGTAATACCCCATGGAAAGAGCCCTGGAGCTATCCATCGCTCCCGGGTAGAAGGAGGCCTGGGTCCTTGGTCCTACGGGTACAGGACTAATGGGAGTAGTTCCTCTGTATTTAAAAAGTTTACTTGGGTAGAGACTTACCCCGACAGGCCAGGACAACGAACTCGCTCCCCCATCCGAGCCCTAGTGGTCCCAGACTGGCAGTCCCGAAATGGTCCCAGCAGAGGAGCGGAGATCGGCAACCGACCTACCGGAGGAGGAAGTAGTATTCCTCAAGGCATATCATACTGTCATGCACGGCCGAGACACCCGCCGACACTTCTACCCTGAAAGAGACCAACAGATGAGGGATGAAATGAAATGATAATGCAGATTAGATGGAGCGACAAGAAATTCGGGGGATGGAATTAACTTATCCAGTATTCACCTAGAGACCCGGGAAACCCCCGAAAAAACCCAGGTAGGTCGGTCACGGGAATCAAACCCGTGCCTCCCAAAGGCAGACCACAGATGAAACAGCCTGAAGCATTCCCCTCGGTCTGGTTAGCTATTAGTAAACATAAAATTGCTTAGATAGTAAAAATATTTACACATTTAGGACACTAGGTGTGGTGTTTGAATGTGTACTTGAATTATTTTCAGGTCCATAGTAATTACATTAGCCTTTTGTTTCTTGCTTCTATGGACACCTATTTTCTCCCAGTGTTTAATTTCATATCGAGGAATTTGGAAGTCATTTAAATTCTTAATTATATAAATCATACACCTGTCAGGGTGTTTACATGATAAATAGCTGCTGCTCACGTATGTTTAATTACGAAACCCTGTAGCGTTTACTTAACACCTAACCAAGGTCCCACCAATTTTGTACTAATCTTTCGCTATAATTGAATACGTAATACTAACGGCGTTTCAGCCCTTCTTCACCAAATCCAATCAGCAAATAAATTGGCTGTCACGTGATGAGCGCTTGTATAGGAAATATTTACACCTGTATTGCCTCTAAATATATAAATACACTTTACATAATCAACCGTTTTGTAAGCAAATGTAGCTAACTTTATTTGGTTTTATAAACAAGTTCTCCCACGCAGTGTGTTTCCTCAAAAAATAAGAGTTTATCCTTTCTTGTTACCTCAGCAGGAGGAATACAAGAAGCCTCTGTTGGGTTCGTTAAGAAAGTGTTTAAATTCATATTAAAACATGGGCGTTCATTTCCAAACACGCTACCGAGAATTGGTACTTTGGAATCAACACCGTTTAATCGGAGCATCAAGGTGATGAAATTGCCTTCTAAGCTTCGTTTTCTTAGGAAATTGGTTTCAGTGCACGCCTGAGGTGTAACCCGAGCAGTAATGGGTTAAGATAAAATCTCAACCGTTACTTAAGGTTGGATTCCAGCGGATTATTACACCACGAACAGGGCACCACTTGTCTATAACTACTCCAGAGGGATGTGTACCCGCTTTGAGTCATAATGAGCCTTCCACAATGAAGACATTTTTTGCAGCTTCTTATTTCAAGCGCAGAGAATGTTTTACTTTTCTCTACTACGTATATACTTTTAGGTATTGGATAGCATTTCACCAAACGCTTGATTTCGGGATTTCTTAGCAAATATAGCTGGGGACTACCTAAATAAAAAATGCTTGTGTCAGTGAATGGTGAGCCCGTACCCTGCCGCTTACTACTGTGCAAGCCACAAACAACCACAAATAACGTAAGGATATAAACAAGAGGGTTCTCTCACTGTAGGAAGGAATACAGGAGAACGGGTGTAAATGTATAAACAACCAGTTTCCTGCTATATTAAGTCTTTATTTGCTGAAATTTACCCACATCATAAACATGTCATGCCTACTCAACTTCAAAGTTTGATTTCTTTTTGTTTCTTTGTTTGGCTATAACTTCCTTGGGAACCTTACTTTTACGTAATCCCAAAGGAAAATAAACTCTTCAAAAGGTAACAACAAACTAATGAAACTAAATATTGTATATCACATCAAAATAAACACACTACATTCGTCTGCCCATATAAAGACCGAATAACCTAAAATAAATTACAACATTAACACAACAGCTAGTATTCAACAAAAATTAAATAACAATGGGAATCTCGGCTATAGCAAATCAAACGGGGCGGACCTTATGGCAAATGTTATGGCGAACTATCCAAACATGAAATGGCGGGATGTACTTAACAGGCATAAAAGCAAATGTGGTAATTGCACTAAACAAAGGTACAAACTAAAGCAACAAAACGTAATTCTATATAAATTCATATAAACTTCAATTAAATTCTGTATAAAAATTCAATTAATGGAAAGTATAGCTAAAAGTAGAAATAGGAAAGCCTGCGGAATAGATAATATTAATTTATAATTAATTAAATATGCTCCTAAAGAATTACCTGACAGATTACTGTATCTATATTACAAGTGTTGGGAAACAAAAGCAATACCGCAAGAATGGAAGATAGCTAAAGTGATATCAATATTTGAGAAAGGGGAAAGAACAAGACCTGAAAATTATAGAGGAATTAGTTTATTGTGTGCTGCCTACAAAATATATGCCAAAATAATAAGTACTCGGTTAAACAAAATAACAGATGCAATACTCCTAGAAGAACAAACTGGTTTTAGAAAAGGAAGAAGCACCATTGACAATGTTTTTACTCTTAAACAAATAATAGAAAAACAACGAGAACAAAATTTAGAGACACACTTACTATTTATTGACAATTTTAAAGCTTCTGACAAAGTATCACGAATGACACTGTGGAAAATTTAAATAATAGAGGCATACCTTTACAACTAACTGAAGTTATAAAAAGTATGTACATTGACACAAAAATAAAAAATAAATACAAGAGAAGCAGTAATAATTATTGGTGGCGTAAGACAAGGTTGTCCTTTATCAACCGCACTTTTTAATTTGTATGTTGACGAAATAGTAAGGATTTGGTCGAATAAAGTCAATGGAGGCATTAATGTATCAGGAGCTAAATTGAAAACTATGTTGTATGCAGATGATCAGATAATAATGGCCACAAATGAAGATGACGTGCAGAAGATGCTGTATAGTCTAGATAAAATTGCTACAGAATATGGAGTGAAAATGTCAGCAAATAAATCCCAAACCATGGCATTTAAAGGAATTAATCCAGTAAGATCAAAAATAGTGTTAGATAACATAATGTGACTTTGTGGGTTCGTGAAATAAAAAGTCCAATTACACCACTTCAACAATGTTCTTTATTTCCACCGTCTTACAGTTTAACACTTGCAAATTACACAAAATTACTTGCTGCACACAATTACAATTTACCAGTTCGTCCGTTACAACTTCACTGTACTCGCGATTACATAAACTCCGATACTCATACACAGTTCGTACAGTCTTCCGTTGCACAATCCTTTCGTTCATTAACACGTCACTGACTAACTCTTACACCAAGAACTGCGACTGTCTTCTCGCTCACACTCACTAACCAACTCAACACAGCACAACAACTGACACCCACTGTCTGTCTGTCCCTCTTTATATAGGAATATCCCGACTTCTGGTGTTTGCAAGATTGTTCTAGTAACCGAAAGATCGAGAACCAGGTGGAAGGGAAAACAGACGCACAATTATGTTTCTTTCCGACCACTGGCTGTCACCACTATAAGACAAACGAGGGAGAGGTGTGGCTAACGCGGTCCTCCCCTACCTTCCGTTCGCAGCTGGTACAGGGTGCTCCAGCGGTCCCGTTACAATAATAATTGAGCAGCAATCACACTTTAAGTATTTAGGATGCAATGTCTCGTACCAAGGAGAAGCTGATATAATAGAGAAAATAAATAAATTTCACTATATAACAGGCACAATAAAAAGAACATTAAAAAATAAAGCAAGAAAGGACTCTATAATAAAACCATACAAAACAATGGCAATACCAACTCTGATCTATGGATCAGAAACATGGACACTAACAAAAAGAAATAGTACGAGAATACAGTCATCAGAAATGAAATTCATAAGAGCATTAGCTGGATATACCAAAATTGATAAAAAACGTATTCAGGATATTAGGACAGAATTAAAAGTAGAAGAAATAAACCATACTATTGAAAGAAATAGAAATCAATGGAAAGAACATGTTCAGAGGATGAATAATAACAGAACACAAAAAATAGACTTAAACTATAAACCTATGGGAAGAAGAAACCAGGGAAGAACGAAGAAAAGATTGGCAGACCAATTTGGAGCCGGAATGGGTTAAACAATCCAAAGCCGTGAAGTAGAAGAATATAAAAATTCTGCATAAAAATTCTGTATGAAATACTACATAGAAATTCTATATAAAACTCTATATAAAATATGATATAACAATTCAATGTAACACCTATCTCACTTTATCACTGGAATTCTACACTCAGACGCCCAAGTACTTCATAAATACCTCTCCCCAAGTTAACTGGATCTTGCACCAAGCAGCTCAAAATTCGATAATCATGATACCGTTACAATAAATGTACAAACATGTGTGGCACCAGAACAGGAACAAGTATATAAGTTAAATTCCCCTAGTAGATATTAAATACGGAGTAAAATCCCAATCAGGAAAACGTAACAGATTAATTTACTATAATTCTGCCCTAAAATCTCTCAAGGAAGGCATAAAGCTGTCATAACTTACCCAGTCGACAAAGAGCATAAAGCCCTAAGGTCCCGCGATACACCAGCGATACACCGTCTCTTTCCCAGCTCACCGACAATCAACCCTCACCAGGAACTCTCTCGATCACCGATCAGCCAGGCACCACCGCCACGGACAATCAGCAAGCGGCAACGAGTCCCGGGAAAGGGAGCGCTCCGAAATGCACAGCGGAGCACACCAGAGAGTATTGCAACGTGGTGACAAACAGGGAAAAACTACAAGATCGCCGAGGACCACTCGGCGCAATGGCATAGCTAAAAAGTGAAAATTTATAAGGAAAAATACCAGCATCTTCCACAGATGCCACATGAAGGGTTTTAAAAGATAAGCCGATCCCTAACTGTCCTTTAAAGGAAGATTTTGAATTTTTCAATAATAGCTTTAACGATTTTAATTAAATTACTACTTGTTTAAGATAAGGGCACATACGCTTTTAAGTGTGTGAAAACTCTTGTCGGTAGATTTACTAGGATGTAAAACAATTTCTGCTGTACAAAATTCCCACAAACCGGCGGTACTGATGTGAACTTAGAAAATTTTCAGCGTTGTTAACAACTAAAGCATACACATATTTATTATTTATGTGAGACTTGGGCTTTAACTAAAAGGCGACGAGGTAAAATACAGACTTTAGAAATGAAGCTCTTAAGAAATGTAAAGAGATGTACGAAGAGAGACTTACTAACAAATGAAAGTATTACAGAAGAGTTAGGAATTTTTAATATAACTGAAAGGTTAAAAGATTTCGAACATAACCGTAAAGAACTTGTTGAAATAATGATGCATAAGACTTACCAAACAAATATTGCAATATTAGCATAAAAAGGCTGATCGATGTGCATACCCAGGAAGCGATGTCTGGAGGACTTTGAAAGCGGAATAGGCACTTGGTTGTCTATGCCTTGAAGTGAAGAAGAAGAAATATTTATTATGTATGGCTAGTAGGAGAATATAGCAGATATTGCTGCCATTAAACATTGTACCTGAAAATTTTGTGTATAAGATTTGTTATTGCTCATAAACAGTTGGTATGATTTCAACGAAACTGGACACATTTTACTCACTATTTGAGCAAAAATATGTGGGGAGGGCGGAAGGTGTAGGCCAGTAATGCGCAAACTTATTTGAAATAATGAAGGGAGGATTTGCCTCCACCTAGTTTGTTTTAATTTACGTTCTCCATATACGACGATGAAAGAAATGGGTAAAATGGTGCTTAAATGAGCACAAAGTCTATAGAACTTAAATTTGCCAGACATTCGTCTTTCAGGATAAAGGAAAACCCCGGAGAAACCTTACGGATAACTCATCCTGACTGATATTCGAACCCGGAATCTGTTGAACGTGAGGTAGACACAATACCACCTACACTAAAGAGAGGGATACCTAGTTTCTGACGAGCTGTGATGCATTCATGGGACTCAAAATTAAACCTCTACGATGCTTGATTTCGAGAGCAACTGAAGAGGTAATGTTTCATGAACAAAACGAAGGTGGGGTATAACGACAAAAGGGGGACATAAGCACATAAGAGCCTTCATAATGAAGCATTAACATAAGTTTGATTGCAATTTTCCTAAACTTCATCAAAACTTCTTACTTGATACCAAGGCACAGTGTAAAACGCGCTTCTTAGGGGCTGAGCGGTGAGAAACTTAAAAGCGACGAAGGAAACAAACATTCATGTCATATATATTGAATTTAGGAATTGGATTTCAAGTATTAGAACACACTTTCAGGTCAGTTGAAAGTCTTAGCGGGCGTGAAGCGACAAATATTACTCTTGAATATTCTAGTACGTTAAAATTCATGGAATATTTTGAAACATTTCAGACGTTTTAAGAGAATTTTAGACAATCTGGATGGTTCTAAAATGTATCTATTTATGTACAAGTAAGCGATGAGTTATTTATAATCATTACATCCTTAATCATACAGTTGATCAGTATATAAATACATATATTTTGGTTTGTACATAGCTTTGCAAATGCCATTTATATGTTTTCTGTCACTTACAAATACATCGCGATTATATTCAAGCCCATACTGTTTTAATAAGATTTAAATTACGAGTGGGATAGCGAAGTCCTTAATGCGTGCACTCGTAAACGGGAGGCATACAGTTAACCTGCTAGGACAGCCCTCTGTGACAGATATTTTTCTAGGTTTTGCTCAGTCTTCATAGCTGGAAATGTCGGGATGTACTTTAAACTTAAGATCAGGAATGTTTATTTCCCAAACTTCATTTCACAGTTACCATTTTATTAATCATGTGTAATGATATCCACGGTATGTCATACCATACGTAATAGTTAAACACAATTAAGAAGCTAAATTCAACATAATGACATTGAAAGAATGCTTATTTTTCACGGAAAGTTAGTAAAATTAAAACAAGTTAATAAATAAACAAGTATTTTGAGAAATAATGACATAGAAACCTGGGTAATTCTCATGTTTTTATTATAGTTTTCAGTATTTATTTCTCTTCCGTGGAATACTCAGCTGTAAACTCCGAAAGAATTTCACAAGGGCCGTGAACCACAGTTTGAGGAACAATGGTGTAGAATATCGATATAAAAATGGCAAGGTCGACCTGAGAAAACGTGTGAGGTGCTGACAGGCGCTACTGCTGGTAATTGGTAGGGTGTCATAGCACACGGCACGTAGCCACTGCTTTTTGACCCTGCTGACCCCTACCTGACGTGACGGGAAATCCACAGGCCTCGTTATTAAAGCGGTCTCTCTACCGAAGTGTGATTTGCCTCATTTGTCCATCAAATGACGCAATGCGCTTTACTTACACGACGTTCGTTTGTCTTTAGTTGATTTTAACTTCAGCTATTTTCTTTGGGAGCTATAAATGTCATGAAGCTAATGTACTGCTTCGGATATCGAGACAGCTTCCGATCCCATAGGTGTGTTATATCATATCATACGATGTATAAGCCCGTATATACAATTACTCCAAAAAGTATTCTTCTAATAAATGAGTTTATGTTTACCGATGTATGGATAGTGGAAAATCATCAAATTGAAGTACAGCAGGGAGACTCTCTTATTTATTGATTAATGAAAAAGAAACAATAAAGAAACACATAGTATCTATTCACATAAACATAGTTAAACTATCAAAGAAAATATATGCAATATAGGACGCAAAATAAGTATTCGTCTGCATACTGAAAATGGTGTAGAATGTTACGGTTAGTACTTAGTAGGCCTTCCATTCCTCTTTATAATCTCTTCCATTCTCCTTGGCATGGATTTCACCAAGGATTGTGTTCTTTCCACTATAATTTTACGCAATTCCAGCGTTCTTTAGATCCTTTATATTAGGTATCTGATGGTTACTAATATTTTTGTCCGGTATACTCCACAAATTCTCTATTGGAATCATGTCTGGGGATTGCAGTGGGGTCACCATCTATCGTTGAGTATTATACAACAACCATAGCCTTGCATCTAGAGCTGTGTGTTTTGGATCATTATCTTCTGTAGAAATATAATCCTTAGAAAGCCCCATATTATTCACGCATCTGGACAGATGGGTTTTAAGATGTTTATATAAACATTGTGATTCATAATTGCAGCAATAAAACACAAATCCCCCACACCATTTGGACTCATGCAACCCAAGAAGGGTACTGAACCACCTCCATGTTTAACTGAAGCTATTATACCCTTTCTTTACTCCTCGTGGTTAGACTGCTTGGCTCTCACCAAGGCGGCCCGGGTTCGATCCCAGGCGACCTCAAAGTGAGATTTGTGGTGGACAACACGGCGCTGGGGCGGGTTTTCTCCGGGATCTCCGGTTTCTCCCGCCATCTCATTCCACCGGTGCTCCATCTTCATCTCATATATCATCAGTGTTATCGCCTGCGGTGCCATATTTAGTAAAGGCGGGCGTTAAACACTACACATTTCATTTTCTTTTCTCCTGAAGCTTATAATTCTTTTTTCTCCACACTATTACTCGTCCGTTTGACTTAAAGAGCTCAAACCGACACTCGTCAGTAAATACAACCTTCTCCCAGAAATCAAACCCATCGTATTTATTGTTTATTCGCAAAAGCAACTCGCTTCTTTCTGTTGATTTTACTGATGTATGGTTTTCTACGGGATGTTCGGCCTCCATACTCAACTTCATATAGAGCGTTTCTTATAGTTTGTGCTGAAACGGACTTTACTGTGTGTGTTTGAATTGCAGTAGCAAGTTTTGGAACACTTATTTTAGAATTCTTCTTGACTTTTCTAAGTAACTGTCGTTTCTCCATTTCGCATGGAACTGAAGGACGACCGCTTCTTGATTGGTTTTCGTAAGTTTTGTTCTGATCAAACCTGTATATAATAGTCTTCACTGTACTGGTAGATCTTCCAGTGGTTTCTTCAATTTATTCTAAACATTATCCTTTTTTAAATAGCCTGATAGACATTTCTCTATCATCTTTTGTAGTTTCACGACGTTTTCCACGCATATTACTTAAATAACAGTGAACTGCTTTGAAAATAGATATGGAACTGTCAGTGGATGAAACACAACTGCATAAGAAAAGGGAAGGGGTGTGAGTCAGCGAGACACCATACCTGGAACCTCGTTTACTAGACAAATACTTCTTTGACATCAAATGGGACATGATTTTAAATAACGCAGAGCTGTTCACTAACTAACCAATATATGAACCCAGATTGTGTTTTATTTTTAAATCCAGATATCAACCGATGTAAGGAAGTAGTTATTGTTCGTCTCTTCTATTCATATTTTTCTGATTGTGCTTGTTCTATTATATGTGCTGTGGTTAGACGAATACTTTTTGGAGTATCTGTACATATATACCCTCTGCAAGATTCGGCACCTCCTTTGTTTTCCTTCGGTGCTGCGCCCTACAATTTAAACTAACAAAATTTAATTTTTATATTATTTATTTGTGCCAAAATTTTGTTATTCGGGTTTCGCTCTAATATCAGGTGAAGGCTGTTTAAGCAATCTGAGCGCTGGCTGCCCTTCTTTTGTTTCATATGATAGGTGGCGTCTTTGACTGAAATCAGCTAGCAGCTTTGGCAACAGATTTTAAAAGGAATGTTCCAAAACTAGCCTGTTTTTATCTATTCTCATTTTTGATAAATTCATTGTTGGCCTGAAGGTATTGTAATGTTTCGGTGAATTTTGATTCGTGGATATATAAACAGCTGATATGCGTTTCTGGTGTAACCTTGTTCATTAATAGAAGGGTCGTTCAAATGAAAGTGGCATTACATTGAGTTTGAGAAATGATTTAATGATATTTATATATAGTGCGATCCAAATAAATCTGAACCATTTCAATGCCATAATTTCTCTTTGAAAGCTTGTAGAATTTAGAAATTTGTTTTAATGATCTCAGTTTCTCTGGGAGAATTGACTACATTGACAATTGTTGACAGTTGACAATCTTGACTGTAGACACTAAAGTTTATATGGGTATCTTCAAGACATTTGTGGAGCAGCTGGATGATATCGAATTGAGAGAAGGCTATTTCCAGCAAGATGAAGCAACGTGTCATACATCTAATGACACCATGGAACTTGTAACCAGTTTCTTTGATAACCGAATAATCTCAAAAGGTCTGTGGCCTCCCACATCCCCTGACCTAACACCAACGGAGTTTTTTCTTATGGGGGTATCTAAAAATACAGTGTACAAGTATAGGCCACGGACAATTGATGTTCTCAAGGAATCCTTTCGAACCAAAATAAGTAACATTGGCGAGGATACTCTCCGTAAAACTTCAGAGAATATGGCGATACGAGTGCATACATGTATAGATGCTGGTGAAGGACACTTCCAATATTTTCTCTGAGATGTAAATAGTGTAATGTAATCTCCCAGTTGTGTATTATATTCTCCCAAAGTTGCACATGTATCATATTATTGGTTCAAAAGTTATGGCCTATTAAAATGGTTCAGGTTTATATGGATCACACTGTACATTAGTATACAAAAGAAGGACGTGATACAGACGTAACAGAGAGGCTAGACATAGTTACCTGGAAGGTTGAGACAAGTGTCCCAGCGGTCAACGTGGGTGGAGAAGCTACATGGTTGATTGCGAGACTAATTTTCAAAAGTAGCTTGGATTTCATCTTCGTCGGCAACTCATTCCGAGTTTTCTTCAGTGGACCGAAGATATGGTAGTCACACTGCGAGAAGTCAAGGCTGTAAAGCGTGTTCCCAGTAGAACTGCTGTAACAATGTTTGGACACCACAGCCACATGAGAACGAGCATTATTATGCAAGAGAATAACCCCGCGTGACACCATGCGACGTATTTTTCCCATAGGGGAGGGGATCCGTCCCCTTCAGCTGCTGTGGTGCGGGCGCTGCTGATCCTACCACTCGTGGTACCTCTGATGGTACTAGAGGAACCTTGGACCGAACATTCGGGCCCCTACCTTTGGGAGATGTTCGGATTGTGTTGGTCTCGAGGAGGTAGTGGTTCCTGATACCCGTGGGAGATCGGGTACGTCTCCGGACGGGGTTGAGGGAAGCCGTAATATTCCCGCGTACTAGCCAGCATAGCTAGTAGAAGGTGTGCTAGATCACCAGGCGGCCCCACCGAGGTCATATTGGTAGCCTTCCCATTTTGGAGTTGGCGCGCGCAAGTGGAGTATCTACTTCCATCCCGTCTTGTGTTCACAGGACCAGATGGGGGGGGGGGCTTGTTAGTCTCTAGGCCTTGCCCTATGGAAAGCCCCACGGAATGCGTCGGGCGCCCTTTTGGGACAGCTCGGTAGCTCCCTGGTCATTAGAGGGGGGCAGTCTTCACTCTGTGAGGATCAGCCCAGGTAGGTACCTTCGCGTTTCTACCATGCGACGTCGGAGCTCATGATATTCTGTCTCAGTCTGTGCAATGTGGCACAGCAACTAGCAACAGTGATAGTACTACTCACTCCAACTGTAGTGAGCCATCGACTTCAAAGAAGCACGTTATACACTGCTTTTACTAGCTCTAGTGGACCTACGAGCCTTTTGTGGGGGTGCGGACGAAGGTGTCGCCATTCTATGCTCACGATTCTGTGGCTGGATCAAAGTTGTAGTAACATGTTTCATCAGCGGCAGTGCTCCTAGACAGGAATTGGTTACCTATTCCTTGGTACCGCGTAAGAAACATGCGATTAATTTTCGGCTCTTGTGTAAAATGCTTTGGTTAAACATTTGCATCATAATTAAATTTACAGTAAAACCTGTTAACCCGGACGTCTGTATAGTCCGAATCATTTTCTTTTGCCCGCCTCTGTAGCGTGGTGGTAGCATGTCTGCCTCACGCTCAAGAGGTCCCGAGTTCGAATCTCGGTCAGGGTGAGTTACCTGGAAAAGGTCTTTTTCGGGGTTTTCCCTTATCCTGAAAGACGAATGTCGGGTAACTCTAAGCTTTATGGACCCCGGGCTCATTTAAGCATAATTTCACCCATTCCATTCATCGTACGATAAGACTTAACGTTGGAGGACGTAAATTACAAAACAAAAAAATATCAGTTTTCAAAAACAAAAACATGTTTAGAATTGTAAATAAAGACTGGTTTTGCAGACAATGAATTGCTATTTTGGTAGGTAAATTACTGGAATTATCTTGCGAGCGGGTGTATTAATTGCACTCACCCATCTGCTTCGGACCAGGTTGGTAGAAAACTTTGATGAAGTCATGGAAAAAGTTGTAACTTACCAGAAAACAAGATTGAAGGAGAAAAAAAGATAAGTTTGAAAGAACATTTTGTTGACATTTATAAGAATATCGATGGCTGTTACGAATGCAGATAAAAACATTGACAATGATGGAAGTTTAAAATAATTTCACAGGTAGACATTATTACATCATGCAGTGATATTCAAAATGAAAATAAAGAATATTCAGATTCTGACCCAAGCCATGACCCAAGCACAAGCAGTAGCAAACATAGAGAAATTGATGCTTTATTTCGAGAGCCAACCCGAAACATCACCAACTGAAATTGTAATATTAAAGTGGATGCGAGATCACGCTGCTCGAAAGCGATACACTAAACTGATACAACAAAAGTTCACTATCTTTTTCATTACCAACTAATATGCAGCTAAATTGTGTGCGGTGCAAATACGTAAGCCATTACAGTAGAGTGTATGTTTTTAGGTGAAAATGTGCCGATAGTGAGTGAGTGAATAGTAATGTGACTTTGTGGGTTCGTGAAATGAAAAGTCCAATTGCACCACTCAAAAATGTTCTTTATTTCCACCGACTTACAGTTGAACACTTGCCAATTACACAGGATTACGTAATGCACACAATTACGATTCACCAGTTCGTCCGTTACAGTTCTCTTGCACTCGCAATTACGCAAACTCCTCCGACGCACGTACACTAGCACGACGCTGCTTCGCTGCTCGCCAAGAACTCACTCAGTCTTCTCGTTCGTACACTAGCACTGCACTCTTACGCCAAGAACTGACTGACTGACTCTCCTTCAGCCCGACGTGTTGCTTATATAGGGTCAGCGGGCCAATCTAGAATGTTCTGGATTAGATGAAATATCCCGTAAGTTCCAGAATCCAGGTGGAGGGGAAAAAGACGGCACAGTGGCCCGCGATCCCTCTCCTAATCATCCCTTCAGTTAGTGACTTAAATTAATGGGTGGGTGTGTCCGGACGCCTCCGTCTCCTGCTGCCGCTGCCAGCCGGGTCTATAGGGAGTTCCGACGTTTGGGTGACAGTGATTTATAAATTCCATAAAATATATTCCAGTAATGCTGCACATATTTTTATAGTTTTCCCATCGTTCTATGAATATCCTGGATTTTCGTTAACTCGGATAGGTCCTATCTCAGTTTACTCGGATAAACGAGATTCTACTGTATAGATTGAATTTTATGGGAATAATCTCTGAAGTTCTCTTCATTCTGAGTGACTTTTCATAACTTCATAACTGGTAAACGTAAGAGGTACACGCCCGCCTTGGTAGCGTAGATGGTAGCGTGTCTGCCTCACGTTCAAGAGGTCCCGAGTTCGAATCTCAGTCAGGGCGAGTTATCTGGGTAAGGTTTCTTCCGAGGTTTTCCCTTATCCTGGAAGACGAATGTCGGGGAACTCTAAGCTCCATAGATTCCGGACTCATTTGAGCAAAATACAACCCATTTCATTCATTGTCCGAAATGACTTAACGTTGAAGCGGACGTATAAATAAAAGACGTAAGATGTAGACAAAATATTACTACACACATGCAGATCTCGTTATCAGGACACAATGCAGTTTTTGTTTTTCCCATTTTCCTTGTTATTGATTTGAATCTTCGAATACTTTTCTCAAATATGATTAAGTTATTTCTTTTTTCTCTCTTGATATTCAAAGAGTACGGAATCTCAAAGCTATCCCAAAGGACTATCCCTAAAACAATTGTCTAACGCTTAAAGCCTACTACATTTATTTTATTGTATCTATAAGAAAATTAGGATTAACATTAAGGAATAGTGGTTGTAGGAATAGATCCATAAGAGTACAGAAGGTCATGAGAGTGCAGTACACCACACATTTTTCAACTGCACATAAGATACAAACTGCGAGCATATCTGACAACATTCTTACATTAAGGTTCCCTGACAAAACAACAAATATAATTCACTGGGCAGATGTACACACTGATTTCGCTGTGAATATTGTATTACTTGTCCAATCCTAATTTCACTGCTGTTAACCTTAGACCCTGCACGTTCCAAACACAACTGAGTATTACATTTCTGTATGCATAGTTACAGCTTGGCAAGAAGCGTGAGGTACTAGTTTGCACTTTATGGGCAAGCGCAAGAGTAAAACATATGTTAAGGAATGAAATGTGCATCATAATTGCGGATTATTTGACATAATTCTTGATGAAAGAGTATGCTCAAGCCTTTGCTAATGTCTAGGATATCTAACTAAACATACAAAATACATAATTATACTCTGTAAGTAGCATTTTGTGCCCTGTGACGTAGCATAGTGCGCTAGGGCACTGTGCTATGTTTCTTTACGAATGCATCCGGGTTCGATTCTATCGTTGGGGATGCGGATTTTGATCCGGACGTAGGACCAGTGCCCACTCAGCATCGTTAGGAATTTTAGGAGCTGCAATAGGTACCGAATTCCCATCAAGAAAACCAACATTCGGCTGGGATGATGTGATGCTGACCATATATCCTTCCTGTGGCTGCTGGATGCTAGCCAACCTCTGACTTGCGTATGTAGGCGTGAGGCCGGCAGTCGGATTGACAGGCTCTGGCTTGCTTGTGGGCTATTATACCATGGATTATTATTATACATACATTCATTCATTAATTCATTCATTCATTCATTCATTCAGTCAGTCAGTCAGTCAGCCAGCCAGCCAGTCAGCCAGCCAGCAGTCAGCCAGTCAGCCAGTCAGCCAGTCAGCCAGTCAGCCAGTCATTTATTTATATATTCATTTATCCCAAGCGACCGTAAAGTGGGATTTGTGGTGGACAACATGGCGCTGGGATGGGTTTCCTCCGGTTTCTCCCACCATCGTTTTACCAATTGCTCCATCATTCCTTCATCCCGGGCGTTGGGCCAAACCCCGATCTCATCTTTCGGGTGAATATGCTTCGGCTCCCTCGCTCTGAGGGGATCCAAGCGACTCCTGACACCAGCATTGGTGACGAAGGCAGACAACATTTAGTCATATCGGACGATGAATGAAATGGGTGAAATTGTGCTCCAATGAGTCCGCAGTCCATTGAGCTTAGAGTTACCCGACATTCGTCTTTCAGGACGAATATACAGGTTACTCACCAACTCGGGATCTCTACCATCTACGCTACCGAGACGGGCGTCAGTATATTAAAATACAGTTAAGAAATAAAGATTAAGGAAAGTCAAATGCACAAAGAAATTTTTCACTGTGGGATACTGGCCATCTTCACTCTCGCTTCCCAGTGTTTGTCAGCCAGTGAAATGGTTGACAAAGAGGATCAACTGTTGAGGTGGTTAGAGTTTAAAGAAGCATGGTTACAGTGCATACAGTTTGGTGCAGATGCTTGCCGAAGCAATCATGTAGCTAGACGAAATTTAGCAACTGCTTCCCTTCTCGACCAGTTTGGTAAGAGCTGTATTTGGCCGTTCTATTCATATTTACTGATTTTGTTTTCTAGAAGGTCTTGATTGGTTTTCCAGATAGTTTGGTACGTGTATGAATTACTTAGCAAAACCTACAAGGAAGTATATTTCGTTATTAAATCAGATGAGTTCCAATCTCAGCTATAAAGGTAATATAGGCCAGAATGTGCTTATTTTCATTTATTAACCTGGAAGTTTGTTTTCTCCTCGCTACAGGATACTGATGAGTCCATATAAATTTGAAAGGAGTGTCGCTATATTGCTAACAAGAATCAATATGCTATACATTCCTGTATCTATAAAAAGGAACAGTAAAATGTATAAGCATTTAGACTGTCAGCCATAGAGAAATATACGATGAAACAGGGTCTTTAAAGGAGAAAAAGGTGGCGAAAACTGCTGGAAATTTTTATCAAAGTGGCTATTCTAGTCTTCAGATTTAATTTTGTTTTGCTAACTACATCAATTTTGGCAGGTTCTACTGGTTTAGGGATTTACATAAAAATAAAGATAAAAATGCTAAGAGAATTTCCACACAATCTGACACACTATCAGCCACTAGTTAGTTAAGCAATGCAAATACAAGCAGCTCTAATGATAGGATACGTTTGTTCTTTTGTTTAGGGATTTAATGATATTTTGAAACAGGAAGTATCGAAAGCTTTTATCGATACTGCGACCCACCTAAAAAAAAGACTGATTAAAATCGTGTTTCCAGAAGAAAATGACGACGCCTGCACGAGCATTTTGGTAAGAGAAGTGGTTGAGAATTTCATCTCTTTCTACTGGTGTTGGCTGCATTAACATACTGGCCCTGGTAGTGTCAATATATTCATAGCGGCTGTTCCTACTGTCTGTAGACCAAAATGGGAATCATTACTGACAAAATTTATAACTTCCTTAAAGTAATCACTCGTGGTAATGCTCAATGAAGGTGTCCGGGTGGGAGGTAACATTAGTATAAATACAAATGTCAGCCCTTGTTTATAGCCCTAAGGATTCCGTTTCATTCTCAAACTTATAAATATGTATTTACATATTATTTGCCAACACCCACCAGTTCCTTTGCAATTCCAAAAGCAATTTTATTTACAGCTTAAAATTGTGTATAGAGCTTCAGACCTCATTTGAAACACAAATGGTAGGTCGTATTTTGAGAGGAAATTATTTTAGAATTTATAATAACAAATATTCAAAGATTCTAGATATTCGTGCTGGATTCTGAACATTCATACGCTTTCAGGGTAAACAATTTCTGATATTTTATTTTACATATTTTCAACACTGGGTTATAAATTTGGAAAAAATCATCTTCTTATGTTCTTATACAAGAAATTCTCAAACCTTAATGATGGAAGAGCAGAAAGTTGCTGTTATTGTCATTTAAATCCTCAAATGCGACATTTAAGGATACCCAACTGTGAAAATCCTAAAATCTACAATTTTTCTCGGATTCACTTGAAACTTTAACATAGTTATTGTAGTATTATATTATATATAGAGTGGATCGTGGGGAGATGCCATACTTAAGGTTTTAGGGATCAAAATGTGAGTTTAATTCAGAGTTTAGTTTCAGCACTAAACTGGAATTCACCGAGGTGCCTTCTCTACATATATGCAAGTTTGTGGCACGTTATTACTGTTAATTAAGTGTGTTTTGTTTTCTTTAATCAAAAGCGTAGTTTAGGCATTTCACCCCGAATATCGCGGTGAGATGACAATCGTATCATAAGAAAAATGGAGTACAATTTTTGTGAATTTGTGATACAAATACATCTTTTAGAAAGCGTATTTATTAGTATTATAAATAATAAAATACTAAAGAAAGGTAGTATGTAAGAATAAAAAATGGCTTGATTACATGCAAATGAAATCAAAGTTCCTCTGCACAGTTGTTGCACACGTTTTATTCTTTTGTACAGGTTTCATGCAACCATCTACTGAAAACGACATACTGAATCCAATCAACCTGTGGTCCAGTTTTATCATAGTAATTGAGAGCACACTCAACACAATCACTGTCATTTTCTGACATTTTTGGTCCTCTAATCTTTCACTCACTTGCTGCAGATTTCCTGTTTAATTCGTTCCAATCTACTTTGGGCCTCTTCTATGCGATTCTGTTTGGTGAGAACTTCAGCATGTTTCTTCTTGCATTTAGATTTCAATAGGACAGGAGTAACTTCTTCAAATGATGTTCCTGGTTCATTCTGAATAATCTCCAAGAATAAGCTCTATGGACCCTGGGCTTATTTGAGTATTATTTCACCCATTGCATTCATCGTCCGATATGACTTAACGTTGAAGGACATAAACTTTTTTTTTTAAAAAAAAGGGTCCTCACGACAATTTTCTGACCTTTGTACAAAATAGTTTTTGTGACATTAATATATTTATAATATTTTAGTGTTATTTAATTAAACTGCTCCATAGGATGCAATTTTTGTTTGAGACAAATACTAATTGGCAGTTATACTCACAAACACGCTATTCATAAATGTATGAGATAAAATTTTAATCTGACCTTTGGTTTAGGATAAAATATAATTCAATTTTCATTTCATTAATTTTAATATTTGCCTGTGCTACGTGATTTTTGTTATTTAGTTGCACAAACACTGGTGACATAAAATATCATCTCATTAATTTCTTTTGGTACTGTTTTCATCCAAGCCAGAAATTTTCAAGCTTCTCTTTTTAAAACTGCATCGTGTGGTGCAATTTCTATTTTGTAAAGAACTGAAAATTAAAAGCATGAGAAAATCACCAGAAGAGATTATTTAAAGCATCACGCCCAATTCCAGCCAGCCATTTAAACACTCATGTGACACAGTTTCAACGGTCGCATGGTATTGAAGTACCAGGCTCTCTATATTTAATTGGGCATTTTTTTCATTTTTGAATTTTTTGGCCAATCTTCATAGATGGGTATAATTAATTAGAGATATGTAAATTTATCCTAACTTCTATTTATCTTGTTCCACGTGATACAGTTTCTTGCAGACTTCACTTTCAGGATAGTGCACATGTGTTTGAGATAAAAGACGAATGAAAGACTTGCATTCTTGAATTTCCTGTAAACAATCTAGTTACGTGCTGCGTCTAAGAAAAGCATAACTCTAAAACAAAATGTTGAGTAAATACCAAACTTCGTATTTAAGTATCTTCCAGAAATGCAATATGAAAGTTTTCAAGAAAATCCTCCAGTCCAAAAGTACAGCAAATAATTTTAATTACTTTGAATTTCCCTAAACAATCTTTAATTATTTTGAAAATAATTCCATACATTAAAGATTTTTGCATGACAATTAAGCTAAAAATCTTGAATTTTCTAGGAAATTTTGATAAAGTCCTCTTTATGCTGTAGGAATTTTGTGTAACTAATAAACCGAAAGAGAAGTGGAAAGCTTACTGCAGGAAATATTTTTTGTTGTTGTAATTTTCGTCCTCCATTTTTAAGTTATATTGGACGATGAATGGAATGAGTGAAATTATGCTCAAATGAGCCCAGGGTGCATAGAGCTTAGAGTTACCCGATATTCGTCTTTCAGGATAAGAGAAAACGCCGTAGAAACCTTATCCAGGTAATTCACCCTGACCGAGATTCGAACTCGGGACCTCTTAAACGTGAGGCAGACACGCTACCATCTCCGCTACCGAGGCGGGCACACGAGAAATGCTAGGCTAGTAAAAACGAATTTTTTGCCACGTAAATATCTTTAGGGAATTATTTATTTTGAAGGTATTCTATGTTATTGGTTTAAATTTTGAAATATTTAACATTTTTAAAGCGCTAAGTCGTTTTTAATTTTTCGTTAAATTGTGATAATTAAAAGTCAACGTACAGTGAGCAACGTTTCTGGATTAGAATAATAAGTCTTTACAAGTATAATTAATTAAAGAGTTGCGTAACTATAACGTAGTAATGTGGAAAGGCTATATAACTAAGAGTCGAACTTTCCTCACAGATTAATAACCTCATGCACTTGATAGTTATTTATATATTATACTCTAGACCAACAGAAGTAAATTAAGGAATCATTGATGATGAGCTTTGACCTTTTCCCGCAAATTGGATCTTTCAGCAAGAGTGTCCTATCTTTAAACTTAAATAAAACACGTTTCATAAATGATAGAGCTTTATTATTTTTTTATTTTGGAATAAAAAACCTCATTACTTGAGGAAGAGATCAGCTAAGTGGCCGCCCGCCATGCCTTCTTTGGGTTACGCGTATACGGTTGACCTAATATTCAGGGATAGAAGAATGTAAATTAGGTCCAACTTC
Source organism: Mantis religiosa (assembly GCA_030765055.1). Classification (NCBI taxonomy): domain Eukaryota; kingdom Metazoa; phylum Arthropoda; class Insecta; order Mantodea; family Mantidae; genus Mantis; species Mantis religiosa. The sequence continues at coordinate 57,246,300 of CM060959.1, read as the reverse complement.
ACGAATGACATGCCGGATCTTATTCATAAGATCACTGGCTGTTTCTGGCTTGTTGGTATGGACTAGAGATTTAACATAGCCCCACAAGAAATAATAATCCAACGGCGTTAAATCACATGATCTCGGGGGCCAGTTAACATCACGACGGGAAATGATGAAACCTCTGAACTTCTCCTTCAAAAGATCGTTTCGAGAGCAGTATCACATGTGGCACCATCTTGCTGGAACCAATGTATCTGAGATCCATACCATCCAGTTGAGGCCAAAAATAATCCCTTATAAGATCCCAGGATCTTTCTCCATTGACAGAGCTTCTCCATTTTAGTCTTGGAAAACATATGGACCATATCAAAATCCACACCACACAGTAACCCTTTGGGGATGAAGTGGTCATTCTTGAATCTGCATTGGATTGTGATTGCTCCAATAGCGACCATTTTGTTTGTTAACAAATCCGTCTAAAAGTGGGTTTCGTCGCTGAAGGTGATTTTTGGACAAAAAATTTCGGGTCAGCTTCCAATTGCTGCGTAGCCCAGTCTGTGAATACACGGCGCCACGTATGGTCGTTGGGCTTTAGTTGCTCAGTTAACACCATTTTGTAAGCGTACAAATTCAAATCCAATTCGCCAAGTTGTGGTTGGTGAAACCCCAAGTCTTGAGCAATTGATTTGTTTCCGTTCTCGCGAACAGTACGTGCAAGTCAAGTTGAGCGCTGGATTTACGGTGTGGTGCGGGCAGAGGGGAAGAAGAGAGAGCTAGCGCTCTTTTGTTTCTGCAGTGTGGTCAACCTTGAAAAACACAGTTCAGCAAAATCCGTGTAAGGTAAGCGAAGATATCACAAGTAACGTTGCATCATCTGAAAACATTCCTTAATTTTGCACACGCCAGCTAAACTGCATTCATATCACAGTTATACGGAGGTAGACGAATAATAATGTGCCCCCTTTCGAGAGCCATAACATCCACAAATGTTCATACCAATATAAATCATTTTCAAGTAAATGCTGACGTACATTGCCACCGCACTCGTAACAAGGATAAACTGGCAATTCGAGCGCACCAAACGAGCCTTTATGAAGGAAGCTTTAACTACAAAGGGATAATGTTATATAATAAACTTCCAAAAATTCATTTAAACAAGCTGCATCATAAAAAAACTTTAAGAATAAGGTTAAGAAATCTTTGCATGCACACTGTTTTTATACGGTTAATGAATTTTAAGAACTATAACCATGTAAATGAACATTGGGACATAGTACATTCACAAACCTTTAATATTCATATTATGACATTTCTTGTAGTAAATTAGTCTAAGGAAATACCACATGAAGCCACAGAAGAGCTGCTTACTGTGTATATTTTATATAATCAATTTGACTTTATGTATATACTGTATTTATGCATTTTGGCCTGTCTCATAAAACACACACACACACACACACACACACACACACACACACACACACACACACACACACACACACACACACACACATATATATATATATATATATATATATATATATATTGCTAATGACGAATTAAAATTCTAACATACGATTGTTGTAAACTGGTTAGCTAATTAACCTCGAAATTGATCTAAACGAAATATGGCGGACATGATAGATCTTAGTGTATTGGCCATAGATGTCAGCGTATAGCGCATTTCAAATTTCAAAGTTGCCATCTATGTTTACGGAGTTAAACGAAACTTACCAGATGTGGACTTGGAACCCGATCGCTCTTCTTATCGCGCGCATATGGTACACTCTCACAAACGGCACTATATTTTCGTTGGATCGCTTACGTCGATTCTTTGCGTTCATTGATCGCTGACAGAACCACGTCTTTCTAATTATCGATCAAACGTCGAATCGTTCTCTCGCAGGGACGATTATGCACACCGTAAACTTCACGCATTAGGATGGAAGGTTTGGCAAACAGATGATCCATTTGATAATAAATTTTCACAATTTCTTCCCATTGTTGAATGCTGTAACGTGCCATGGCTATTTGTCAATAAGAATTGTAACCACGTAAAAAAGTGACTGCTGTAAGTCAATAACAACGGTAGCTACCACATGTTAAACTTAGGACATTCTTGATGAAATACCCTTTACTTACAGAAACCACAACGGTTCAAGGAGCTTTAAACACACACCGCTCTGTTCTGAGGAACCAAAGAAGAATACTGTAACTACAATGGTTAGTGTAGAGGAGGAATTACAGTAACTACGATGTTTATGCTTTATGTAATTTAAGTACTGACTCAGTGCTTGGGGCCAAGTGCATTTGCACTTGCCACAAGAACTTAATTTCCAAACAAACGCGTTGCAAGTGATTTAGCCAGTTACAGTTCCATTTCCTCTCGATATCGTAATCATCATAAGATGTGGACTGGCAGTCACATGACCACTACAAGAAGTAGTAGCCTGAAGAAATAGAATATTGCTTTCTCTCTCGCACACTAACTGAAACCATCTTGATAACGCTGGCAGCTATGTACTATTTCATACAGTAAGCGTTTGGAACTTGCTAATTATTACACCTGAGAGTTTAAAAGAAACAAGAGAAAAGCAAATATCAGACTGTGTTTATAGCCTGCTTTGCTTATTTTAAAATAATGATCCACAAAATTTGATTAGTGCTTCAATTCTAGGGTGAAGTTGATCAAAGAATGAAAAAATCTGGAAGCATTTCTTTCTCTATCCACTGCGTACTTTACAAAGATTCCTGACATATTATAATGTGTATAAAATGATTCTTATGTCCACTGTATCACAGTAATTAGTCTTAGTTACAGGTATCTTCTCTTCAGAATGGTGTACGATATATCCACAGACCTGGCTTTCATTGTGAGTATAACAGCATTATGTTTTCAAATTCTTAACCTTTGAGAACTCCATTGCCAGCCCCCGCAATGTGGCACACTCTAAACGAGAACATATTAGAGAATATATTGACAATGTTTCTATTTAAATACTCTCGAAATATTAACCTTAAAGGGATATTATTTAATAAACAATCTACATCAGGATATTCACTGTGTAGATGCCTGAATGAATGGTCCCTACTTATTCCAGATACACATTTATATTGATAAGCGCAAGTAGAATAGAACAAAGCGTGTGCCACAAAGTTATCTAAAAGAAAAAGTGTAAGAAATTCTTCCATAATTACACTAAATTGATATCAGTTATTGCAATTGTTATTAATCTCATATGGGAGTGGGTCGTTCGTACATATGCTGGAAAATTTTATACAAAAAAAACAAAATACATTTCAACAAATAATGCTGGAGAAAAACAAGGAAGGACAAATAGTCTAAGTTGCCTTTTTTTAGTTCTATTCCTCTTGTGTTACTTAACTTTTGTCTGTCTTATGATTTCTACCTCAAAATTCAATCAATATTATAAACTTTGTAGGCTAATCTAGAAATTGTAAAATGGGAATTTAGTAATACACATAGGTTTTCTCTTTAAGGAGTTTTGATTCTATTGTACCTTTCAAATGTTTTGTACATAACTAAGAAGTGTTAAATGTATGTATTTTTATTCTGAGATATATGTTTTTACAGATCCATTCGGTCGTGTGCGCTGAACTATTTCGATAGATGCTCTTAGGATATTTAGAGCTTTCTGAAGGAATTTGAATTGGAGAATTTGGTTGAATGGTAGAGAAAGGAAACGCGCTTTATACCTTACTATATACATATATGATAATAAGAGGCGTTGGAGCAATTTTGAGATTTTCATAACGAAAACTTGATAAAAGCTCAATAAATAACGTTTTAGATGTGTTTGTTTTATTCCTTTGTGTAAATGAAGCAACTGAACCGCTACATATACACAAATAAATGTTTAACCTTATTGATGTTAGCAAAAGGTTTGTGGATAGTTAACATTATTTTTAAATATGTACAATAATTTAAATGAGAAAATTACCAGAAACTTTTTATATTTTTACAGCACCTTCTATTTTTATAGAGTTGAAGTGTGGTAGTTTATGGTTACAATAATATAGACGTACTTATTTTTGAAAAACTGCAAACTGTTCAGGTCTATGTCTTTACTGAGATGTAAGAGCCTACATTCAGCTGTTCAGCTGGTTTCTTCCTCAGTCACATCCGGTCCCACTAAGCGGTGAGTATTATTATGTCGGCACTACCTACAGAGACGTCAAGTTGAGTAGCTATTTCTTTGGTTGTTATTCTGTTATCGTCTCCAATGAGGCCATCTGGAGGTTGAACTGCCTCCGATGCCACAGTTGCAAGTGGTCGTCTTGAACGTTGAACATCTGAGCATCGGTTTACCTTATTTTGACGCTGATACTTCGCTTGCCCAACCACTGAATATACCTATCTACTGCCTGATCTTCAAATATATTTTTAAACGGATACAAAGTTTTTCCAGATTCTATAGCACTATATAACTCAATCACAGCTCTGTGTCGCATGTATATACTTCATTTGAAGCGGGGATATTTCAACAGAAATGCTATGCTACAGTAACAAAGGTGTAACTTCGTAGGCATTGTCAATGAGGAGTCTAAATTTAAAGTCGCACTGCCCAACAAACCACTCCAGTGTTCTTGCTCCTCTATGTTTTCAGATTTTACACCTTTAGTTTTATCTCTAGAGGTTTTAAACAAGCCCTTTAAAGCATGCATGAGGTCTACTTAAAAATGAGAAGCAACACAAGCGGTAGACTTTTATTTTCCTCAAAACCTGAGCAACACTTCAGACTGACTGATGGCTCAAAGCAGTTTCCCATGAGGGAAACATCAGGTGTTCTCCGTGAAGCGCAGAGATGGGTACTAACACAATATTACAAGGGATTATTTGATCTTGCAGGGTATTTTGAAGTGTATATTCGTCTAATGCGGCGCTGGTTCTAGTGTCTTTGTCAATTACTCAGGATAACTTTTATTGTTTCTGCTAAATTATTATAGGAGGAAAATAAACACAGTGATTCCTTCAGAGAAAAAGGTAACCTATGAGGTAAATATGATGCAGCTTCAAAGAAAACGAAGCGCTACGTTGTCACATTGTGTTTGGGCACCAATAAGCATTTAGAAACTACGGGTGAAAAATCAAGTAACATTAGAAAGCGCTATGCCTTAAAGTGAGAATTAAGTTGTTATTCAAGGGAAAAGAGGTTACTGACAACTGACTAGTTAGAGCAATGTAAAGGGCTCCTTGCAGCAGTTATGATTTAGAGCTTCCTTATTTAACTCCAACAATGCTGTGTTTGTTCTTGGGACAAATTATGACCACGCACAACTACATGTCCCAAAACATAACATATCCCTCAACTCCATTAGTTCGTTGAAAGCGAAAAATTCAATGGTTTGTATATTTTGAATTGTTTCATGAAATGCAAGCTTCAGATTAGGAGACTTCAACACACGTTAATATCTGAGCTCTCAAATGCATTCAAGATTCTTATACTGTGGCTGGTTTAGTCATTATATATCATTTTATTCCCGTGCTTAAGGCGATTAAAAATATGCTCAAAATTGCTTCATTGTGAAATTTTGTCCTCACTTTATTTAAATTATTTAAATATTAATTTCCTACCATATGAGTACAGATCTCAAGTAGGAGAATGATGATCTGAACATTAAGATGTATTAATTACATGAACAATGCACAAGTTATTACTCCAAACTATATAAATGTTTTTCGATGAAATTGCAGAATATTTCATCTTCTACATTAACATTCCTGAAAATTATTTCAATTTCCTGAAGTTGTGCTTCGCATTGAGTCCAAAATGAAATTTGTAATAGAGGAAAAGTAGGCCACTTAAATTCATTAGCTTAATGCTGTGTCGAAACTTCTTCGTTTTAAGAGCTCGTCATGTAACTTTTATTTGCTTCTATTCTCTCACTGTTCAGTTTAGTAACAGCTTTTGATAGGTTATTGTTTTCCATCTACTCGCTGAAAGATCACCGCGCCCTAAGAGGGATCTGTAGCTCCTCAGCCACCTTGCTTCCTGGAATGCATTGGATGCCTAGTCATGGTCAGGACTAGAAGTACATTGTAGGCTGTATCTAATGACACAAAATTTATGTGACATTGGAATCACGCGTACAGAATTCACAGAATTATTTGATTTGCTGCTTTGAGAAATGACCCTTTCAGAAAGAAAGTTATTCAATTTCAGGAAAAAATGAATAGATAAATTTAAACGTAAATAAATGATTTGAATGATGGGTTTTACTTTCAATAATGTACTGGTCGTATTAATTAGTACATTTCATGAAGAAACTACATAAATGGCGAGCTCTGAAAGATGTCATTTTTAATTTTGGGTGCAGTCTTATTAATTGAAATTTCCTCGTTATATAATCAAGTACATGTTAAACAGATTTTAAAGATAGTATTCCAGCGGTAATTTTATCATTTACGATCCAATTTTGTGATTCCTATTTTACCCAAAGGTAAATTATGAATACAGTTTTCAAATTATAAAATGAATATAATAAAATTGCAAAACATAACCAAATACAATATCAAGATGACAAACAGTAAGCATTAAAACTAGTCCTTTAGCTTAAGAAATATTTTGTTCAAGAAAGTCATGAAATATTGATAAGTTTTGTAATTCATCAAAATATGTGTAAGTGGTTTTGAAAAGTGCAACCTAAGCAATGAAGCAATAATTCAAGTTCATATCTTTCAAAACAGAAATAGAATGTGAGGAACATCTTGAAGGTGATTTCCACAATTACAATCAGAGGTGGATTTGATTTTTAATCGAAATAAATAAGCTGAAAATTTGCCATTTCCAGTTAAAAATTCAGCAAGAGCATAGTTACAATTAACAATTTACATTTATGTCTGTCAGAAAATATCGGGAAATATACACCCTTAGTCAAAGCACCACAAAAACGTTTATCCTGTATTTATTCCAGTCGTGGGTGATAATCTTTTTGTGTGTTTGTCTCACATAAGCAATAGGGTATAGGAGGTAAATTAATGGAATATCTGAAGTCATTTTATATTGTGAGTTTTATGATGTTACATAGCAAAATGTATCCTCTTCCATTTAAAGTAGAATGGTAAATTTGAAACCATCTTTTAAGGTATTTCTCTATAAATTGGTACCACTACTTATGACAGTTTCTATATTTCCAAGCCATGGAGCTTCTTTCTTTGCTGATGTAAGTTTTTGTTCTATGCCTTTACTTTAAATATATCTTTAAGTCATCTAAAAAGTAATTGTTGATACTATTTAACCAATACATGATATATTTAACAAAAGAAATGCACTGTTAAAGTGTTGTATGTTATTTTAGCCAACAAATTACGATGTGGAAGGAATTTACAGATAGGCTACAAGGAAGCTGAAATAAAGTTAACTTGGAAGCTATCCCAACTTAATATATTAGCTACGTATATATTTTGCAAAATAATAAATGCAATGAGTTAAAATAATTATAATACATAATTCTCTAGTTACTTCTTGCTGAATGATGTAAACAAACTTTTGGGTTATTCGTATGTTCCATCCATATGTAACCATTACACTCCTACTTTAACACAATAAAAGTATTGTCGCGAGCATTGTTGCGGCCGGCACACACAAAGAGACACATAGTGCAACGCGGAGATAAAAAGCTTGCGAAAACAGATAAAGATAGATAACTGGAAGGTGCAACGCGGAGATAAAAAGCTTGCCGAAATAGATAAAGATAGGTAACTGGAAGGTTGTAGTGCCATCTTGTTTGTTACAGAAAATACCGGTAATTTCACGAACAGTGAGCGGAGGTATAAAAGAAGCCGCGGATCGCCAGTGACAAAGTCGAAATGGAACCTGAGAATCGTCCGTGTGCTGCTGTGTTTAGAAAGTGAACTCTTTTGTTTGTGGTCGACGACCTTGTAGGTTGTATTTGTTTATGTTACGTAATTCTGATGTTGTAAGGGTTGACCAAAGTGTGCTTCTACGGAAATAAAGAGCATTTTGGAATTTCTGCAAACTGAACTTTTAATTCTACGAACCCACTTGACCTACTTGATCTATGTACCCAGGAATCAAAACAAAAGAAAATAGTTATATTAATACCCTGCTGTTTGCGGATGACCAAATATTGATTCATCGGAATGAAAATCAACTGCAAAAATCAATGTATATTCTAAATAATATAGTACAAAAGTATAATTTTAAAACATCGGCAGAAAAAACAAAAATTATGGCTTTTAAAGGAAATTATAATGTAAGATCAAAAATTGTTTTAGGAAATAAGATTTTAGAACAAATGTCGAATTTTAAATATTTAGGATGTAACATAAGTTTTAGAAACAATGCTGATATAGAAGAAAAAGTAAACAAATTCCGAGCAATACGTGGGACAATCCAAAGAACTTTTAAAACAGAGTGAGAAAGGATACAAAAATGAAAATGTATAAGGTAATGGCTATTCCAACTTTACTATATGGAAGCGAAACCTGGGCGCCAACACAAAAGGTTTTAAATAAAATACAGACTGCAGAAATGAAATTTTTAAGAAGTGTTAAAGGTTGGACAATATTGGACAAAATAAGAAATAAGGATATTAGGAAGGAATTAGAAATCGAACCAATCCATGACAAAATATCAGAACGAAGGCAACAATGGCATGAACATATATTAAGAATGGAGGATGGAAGATATTCAAATGCAGTATTAAACTATAATCCAAAAGGAAGAAGAGACAGAGGACGACCCAGGAAACGTCGGAGAGATCTATGAAGCCGGAACGAGCGATATGCCCAAACCATGGAGTGAAGAAGAGGATCTATGTATAAATATTTGTCCCTTTACACACATGAATGAAGTTGCACTGAGAATGCCTATGTTGTACAGCAGTATGTATGGTCACGAAACAGAATTCATTTAAAAATATTAAAATCCCATATAATTATTTCACATTTTATTTAACACAAGAATTAAATTGAACAATACGATGTTAACATGAAAAAAGAGCTATGGTCAGAATAGTTAGTCGAAAAATGGGCAGAGAAAAGGTCATGAGAACACGTGTCATAAGATTTTTATAATATTTCTATCATTCTAAGTTCATTTCAATGGCTTTAGCAATTCGAGCTGAGAATAACATACAATCATGTTTAATTCTAATTTGAGCCTAGTTTTTTCTTTCTTGTTGTACCTGCTGTCTAAAAGCCTGCTTGTGGACTCGTCAAAGTACTATTTCACAACTCATCTAAATGTTTATGAGAATATATGTTCACAATTATTCAGTTTCTTTCATAGCTCAGATGCAATTTGCCTGTTGCCCTCCTACATCCAAAAGGCCGACTTCTCCACAGCTACTCGCAATAAATTGCGGGCTCGTTAGGTTTCGAAACCTAATTAACACCACGGGAAACCGTTTACGTTTTAAATGGCTCATTCATATCGAGTCCGCTTGAAGGCAGTACAGTCTGGATAAGAAGGTCTGCCCACTCCCATTCATTTGAATACTGGTCGCTCGACGGGTGTTGGAGAAATTCTGTTTGCCGTACTTACCTACTACCGAAATACGGTCTTTCTTTTATTGCTTTCTTATGTGGCATTTATGGACAGGTTTTAATTCCAACTCTATCAAATGTTTGGCTTCAGAGCGGATGCAACAAGCAGTGGATATCGAATGGTTTCCTTTACACCTCTGTCGGCCGTTTCAGCGATCGGAGTGGTGGATAGTTGAAATTAGTTATAAAACGTGACTTAAACCGGCGTTTCATTTTCTTATCCAGATATTAATAACGATATAAAACTGTTTACAGTTTGTCCTTAACAACGGAGCAATCAGAGACTAAAATTATGATGAAGAATAACTTGTACGACCACACCGAAATACTGATGAAACAGATAAAAGTGTTCAGTCAGAAAGAGATTTTAAGAACAGAATGTACCCTCACCAGACTTTCTTCTTCAACTATTTCATATTAAGGCTTATGCTTTGTTAGCCTCATTTTAATCAAGGTAAACATACGTGGAAATAATTTCACACTTTTCTTGAAGTTACAAGTCATATAGGAGGTTGAAGCCATAGATACTTTTGTCTTGTGCACGTGCCTTACTCTATCGATCTTGTCCAAGCTATTCTTGAAAACGTCTGTTCTTATATCTACTTCATCTTAACTTAGAAACATTTTAATTGCGTATTTACTTGTAGGTTTAATGTGAATAGGGGAATACACAAGGTTTAAGCGAAACAAAATCTTGTAAGAGCTGCCACTATGTGACGATCCCTTTGAAATTATTTTATCTTTGCATGGTTTCAAAAGAAAAAAAAAAGAAACAACTTGCGGTTGAAAAACGTATGAAATGTATGGGAGTTCAAAATAATAACACAGTATTTCTCAGAACCTTTTAACGGCACAAAGCATTTGATATACGAGGCATGTTTTTTAAGTCAGTACCGTTTTGGAATTTAAAAAATACGTGCATAGATATCGCAATAATTTTAATTTTACATGAAAGCCTGTACCTTAATCTACTTTTCTACATAATTTCCGTGAATTTTGAGGCACTTGTCATAACGTGACACCAATTTTTGAATGCCATCCTCATAAAACACTGCCGCATGACGTGCTAACCACTGCATCACTACTGTTTTTACTTCGTTATCGTCTTGAAGACGCTGACCGCCCAGATGTTTCTTCAAGTGCAGGAACAAATGGTAGTCACTGGGCGACAGATCAGGGCTGTATGGAGGATGATCTGGAGTTTCCCATTGAAAAGATTTGATGAGATCTTTGGTCCGATTAGCCACATGTGGACGGGCATTGTCATGCAGCAAAACGATACCCTTACTCAACTTGCCACGTCTTTTGCTCTGGATTGCACGGTGCAGATTGTTAAATGTCTCACAATAAGACGCTGCATTGATTTTCTCATTATGAGGCAGAAACTCCACTAGCAATACTCCTTTTCTGTCCCAAAAAACTGCGCACATGATTTTCCGGGCAGAAATTGTTTGCTTAAACTTCACTTTTGTGGGTGATGATGAATGTCACCATCCCATGGATTGTTGTTTCGATTCTGGTGTGAAGTAGGCCACCCATGTTTCGTAACAATTTGGTCTAAAAAATCTTCACCTTCATTGTGGTACCACTCAAGGAAAGTCAATGCACTGCCTAAACGTTGGGTTTTGTGCAAATCCGTCAACATTTTATGAAACCAACGTGAACACAATTTTCGGTACTTCAAGTTCTCGGTCATAATGCGATACAAAACACTACGACAATATTGAGGAAAATAGTCGCACAATGATGAAATTGTAAAGCGTCTGTTTTCTCTCATCTTTTCGTCCACTTTCTGCACCAAATCTTCAGTAGCGACCGAAGGACGCCCACTCCGTTCTTCATCGTGCACATTTGTGCGGCCATCTTTAAATGCTCTAACCCATTTCCTTACCATTCCATCACTCATAATGTTTTGTCCGCAAACTTCACAGATCTCACGATGAATATCGATCGATTTAACGCCTTTAGCACTAAGAAATCGTATAACAGCCCGTACTTCACAATCGGCGGGACTCACGATTGTCGGAGGCATCTTAAACACTCAGTAACCAACGTATACAATGAAGAATGAGACTGTAATGGCGTCAGTGCGTAGACAAAGGATGTAGGTAACCAGCGCGCTTGCGCGGAGCGCCGACCGTAGCGCTGCGGCGGCGGAATCGCAAAACGGTACTGCCTTAAAGACATCCTCGTAATTTTTGTTACTTTAACAAGATCTTTAGATTTTAACAAGATTTTTCTGGTAATAATATTTTGTGCATGTCCCACTGTCCACCAGTTATGCAGAAGTGATAAAGTACTTAACGGGTAATTCCCAGAAAATTCTAAATAATTTTTTGTACAAATATTTTAAATATAGAATAATTCACTGAAAATCTTTTGAGACAGCAACCGACTTCTGGAGCCAGTTTGGAATGGGATTTTAGTGTGGAACCGATTCACTTCGACCCAGCTGTAGTAGAGAGTTAGGGATCTCTCCTGCTCGTCTCAGGCGTGCTGGCAAAAGTATTGTGTTGTATTTCAAGCATTCCTTTAATTAGAGTACTTTTCATTTATTACAGGTTCTCACACAATTGAATATCATGGCTATATTGTGTATGATGACCCTTTCTCTTCTACAATTTTCAGTTGGACGCGTTTATTTCCTACTTTTTCTCTAATCTATCTTGCTCTCACACATACATGTTCGCCCCTTTTAATAGTAATTGCCCTCCATTAACTTTTCTATCCTGCACTAGATTTGGTTATTTGCCGAATTTTTTCTAACTTGCGAATTATCACCATTTCTTTCACTTCATGTTACTATTGTTTCATTGTGTCCGTATTCACTTAAGCTAATTTTTCAATATTTCACACCTGTACTTCATCCCATTTCTTGATATCTAGAAAGATAACACTATGATAACCTGTTCTGATATTCGGAATAATACATTCCCTGTCAAAAAATGGTCGATTAGTCTCAATCAACTACTTATTGTTATGCATACTCTTTAAAGTTCAAGAGATTGCACCTTATTTTTAACTAAAATGAATTGATCATATGCAATAAAATTTAATTTAACTAAAACTATCTAACCCATTTATTAGTTTTCTCCTTTTGCACTAAGTAGGGCCGGGACGTTTAGGTTTTAACCTAATTTTACGTAAACAAACAAGTGAGGGTTTGGAACCTAAAGTAATGAAAATAGCTGCTTTCCCTTTTTGAAACGAAGAATATTATTTTTACGATTTTCAAAGCTAATTTGGAAGGTCATATTCCAGGTTAAATTAATAAAACAATTGAAATTCACCCTTAAATGACATTCACCTCAGTAAGGAAAAGATGTACGGGTAAATCAGTCTGACCTAGTTTCTAATTCTGCTTCTCCGGAATTCTGTTGATCCTATGCTGAACAATTAAAGGACATTGAAAGCGTCATCAATGAATTATATGAAACAGAACCTCCTCCATTGCTAAGACTAAGAGATCACTCGAATGACACACCCTTACAGCTTCCCTTGCTTATATTAACATGCATTTTGGCTTTATACCAAAAGCAACTCTCCCACTGGAAAGTACAACTTTGCCATTGAAACGTGCTCTAGATATCATTGACAAAGTTTCGAGGAAACAAATACCTGGACCAGTGGGAGATGCATGTTCTTCGAAGTTGCAGAAGATTATTCAACAAAATCCTGGCTTTGAAGAATGAAAATCATAAACTCAGTATTGCAGGGAGTAAAGTATACAGGAACGATACTCCTAGAACCTGCTGCACTGGCATCAATGGTCTACACTCCAGTGACGTCATGTTCACTTAAAAGAACTTTTTCGTCATACAAAAATGTGTTGCGTGACAATAGAAATCGTTTACCCAAAAATTGTTTGATATGTATGTAACTATCTACAGCAACGCTAAGAAAACCTAAATATTCAAATAAAAATATATCTAAATCTGTATCTAAAAATACATCATCAACTTTTCATGGTTTAAGATATCAAGGCTCGTTCCAGTCTCATAAATTTTAAATTAAAAGTGTTATATCCATCTTTTTCTTGTTCTGCCAATGTTTCTTATACCTAATGGTTTGTAATCTAAAAACTAATTTTGGATTGTTCCTTCCAGTTATTTCTATATTGTTTTATTCTATCTGTTAGCTTAAAATATTCAATTCTTTTCGAATGTCCTCACTTCTTTGCTTATCTAGAACTATTAGTCCTGCTTCCTTTATATATGATTCTTTATGTAAGCAAATGTCCTCCAGGCACGATACTAGCGTTCCGCAGAGTAAGGCGAATGATGGAAATGCCATCTTAAGACTAATCTCATAGCCTCCATCTGTATTAAGCTCAAATGGCGAGCTGCCTCTTCCGCTCTTTAGTTAGATCGTTGAGGACTTTATCCTTGTTACCTCGGATATGGGTCTCCTCATTCTGTTTCAAGGAGAGAGGGCGCATCGTCCGTACAGTTGTATTATCCAATGTACGTTGGTCTTCACACATAACTCTGTACGGGACCCTTAACCGGGTACTGCACACACAGGATCAGTGTGTCCTAGAGCCAGCAAGGGAAGGGATACTAACCCCTTTGCAGAGACTACCTCTCCCGCTACCCGCCCTTTCCAAGTACTAACCTCCGGGCCAGAGGGACTTGGTGCTCGCGTGGGCAGGGTCGCAACTCCCTGATGTAGGGCTATCCTAAAAGGAACCCCTACACGCTACCCTTTCTAAAATATATATATATATCTAAATAAAACACCTAAATATCTTTGATAATATATACTCCTGTGTAATAAGTTCATTCAAATAAGAGGCAGCAAAGGAAAAATATAAGTATATGTACTGATAAAAATCTATTCTAATCAAGAAAATCCTTAAAAATTATCTTAAGCATATAAGAAACCTAAAATTAAGAAATATCCTACCTAGAAATCTGGCCCTATTCATGAGCATGATTACAAATTATGTATCAGGAGAAAATAAGAAAAATAAGGAAAATCGCTGAGCATTTCGCTGTCACATACTAAGAAGACACTTAAATTATATATCTTGGTATTAAATTTGGTGTTAACTGACACACACACACACACACACACACACACACAAACACAAACACTACTGTACAATATAATCCTAGGATCACACATGAAATTTTTAAGAAAATCCTCCCACTCTAAGCTATACTTTGCATGGAATATTTTTTTAAAGTTTCTATTTTCTCAACAAAAAAATGGATGTAATTATTAAGTTTAAAATACTTTATATGATATACATATTTACGTAACAAATAAAATGAATATCTTGTATTTTCTTGGAAGAGCCTGAAGTCCTCTTCATTCGAAATATGTTTTCTAAAATATTGTATAATGGTAATCGTTAAACGATGTACGAGGCAGTACTAAAAGACAATGTAGATCCCTTTTAAAGCACACAGTTTGTTGTACTTCATTGTTTAAAAGAACTTCTGTCTTTAATACAGTGCGATCTATATAAACCTGAACCATTCCATTAGGCCGTAAGTTTTAAACCAATAATAGGACACCCGTGCAAATTTGGGACAATATAATACACAATTGGGAGATAACATTAAAGCTGATGTTGCATATTGGTCTGTAAATATATTTTAAAATTCCATATATGGACATGTAAGGTAAACATGGCCATCTGAAATTCAATGTAAATCAATAACCAAGCAGGCCATGTAGATGATGCAACGAATGCTTAGGTTTATTGAAATCCCAAATTCAGAAAATTCCGGAAACTAAATCTACACAAATTGTGATGTCGGACCAATCAAAATTAAGTATTTCGGTAACCTAGCAACAAAACAGAGGAAAGAACCAATAATTTTATACTTAAATTTCTTTCTTTTCCTTGCTTGTGTTCTGGAAGCGTGTAGACGTGATTTTGGTAGAGGCTCTTGAAACTACAGGAAGCTAGTGGAGTTCACCGTTCATTAACGTTCAATAAATGATTAAAATATACGCTGAAAACGCGATGCGACGAGAAACAACATAAGTGGAAAACCATTGCATCATTCACAAAGAGAAGGAGAAAATTAAAAGTTAGTAAAGTGCTAAACCAGTGAAAACGTCGCATGTGAAGGAAAAGATGTCGAGAAATAAATACATGTAGAGTGAAACGGTGT
This sequence comes from Mantis religiosa, assembly GCA_030765055.1. Classification (NCBI taxonomy): domain Eukaryota; kingdom Metazoa; phylum Arthropoda; class Insecta; order Mantodea; family Mantidae; genus Mantis; species Mantis religiosa. The sequence continues at coordinate 57,230,658 of CM060959.1, read as the reverse complement.
TCATAATTTTATTTCATAGTTGCCCAAACGCAAAATCCCTTTTGAATCGATACCACGACAGAGAGTTTCACATCTCATCGCTCGCCGCAGCTACCGGAAGGAAAATTTTACAGAAATCTTCGAGACCATCATCTTCACGGCCTCGAGACAAGAGAGTTCATCGCTTTTACATTGAGGTAAGTTTTGGCGTCTCTACGCGTCGCCACACCGAGGGAAACGCGAAACCTTTTGCGCGTGTGAGGCTTGGACCTCACGGCAACGAATCTTACTTCAAATATGTCGCCGCATCGTGTGGCATAGATCTGCCTTCACCAATATAACCGCTATAACATTACACTATTTACATATTAGAGAAAATGTCGGAAGTGTCCTCAACCAGCATCTATACAAGTTTGCACTCGTCTCACCATATTCTCTGAAGTTTTACGGAGAGTATCCTCGCCAATGTTACTTATTTCGGTTCGAATGGATTCCTTGAGAACATCAATTGTCCGTGGCCTATTCTTGTACACTCTATGTTTTAGATATCCCCATAAGACAAAATTCGGTGAGGTTTGGTCAGGGGATCTGGAGGGCCACAGACCTTTTGAAATTATTCGATTATCGAAGAAACTGGTTACAAGTTCTATGGTGTCATTAGTTGTATGGTACGTTGCTCCATCTTGCTGGAAATAACCTTCTCTCAATTCGATATCATCTCCGTAAAACTTCAGGGAATACGGTGAGACGAGTGCAAACATATATAGATGCTGGTGGAGGACACTTCCAACATTTTCTCTGAGATGTTAATAGTGTAATATAATCTTCCAATTGAAATAATTCAGGTTTATATGGATTGCACTATAGTTTGCACTTTACAATACTTTGTCATTCATTTGTTATTCTGTCGATTTTCAGTTGTTTACCGCGGTAACATGGAAAGAGTTTGGAATTTTAAGGCCATTAAATTTTCGTGAGAATAGTTTGTAAACTCACTAATAAATCATAGATGGCAGAGAAAGTCATGTTGAGAGTACTCATCAGATTTGTTCTGGTGTATTAGGTCACTCAATTCCATGTTTATTAATATTAAACCTGTCTCAGTGTTGAGGCTGGATGCAAATTGCCATTGCAGTTAGAAACAAGAACCAACGCAATAAAAACACTATGCTCCACGTTGTACCCAGCAGTCAGTACTTACCTTTATAATACCGTGAGGAATGTTAATATCTGTTCTTAGTTGTACCAACATAACGTATTGTTTTTACGACTAAGTCTTAATGAGGTTTTAGCTAGTTCAAGAAATGATACGTTAGAGTTATAACACGAAGCTACAGGCATTTCAAAGGAAGCAGATCAAGGGGTCACGTACAGATCTTTAATTACCGAGATCACTGGAATGTTCTGTGTCTTTCTTCGTGGGCACAAAAAATACGGGTAGTAATATTCTGATATTTTATTATTGATACAGAAACAAAAAAAAAAAAAAAAAAAAAAAAAAAAAAAAAAAAAAACACTTGTGTTGATTTAAACCTGGGTTGCTGCTACGTATTCACCGAGAAACTTAAATCTAAATAACTCTGTCGCCAACTGCACTTTATAATTACTTCATACTTCATACAAGCTAGCTTTTGTTTTATCGATGCTTACTGAAATGCACCAAGCCGTAGCTACTCAACTTGTACCTTGGACCTAGAATGATGCAGGACTCCTCAAACATTTGTTCACAAAACCAAACACTTAATATGCATACTTATACGTTTTAAAAACCATTGTGGGTTCACACAAATCCCACATTTATTACATCGGGGACAATAGAGCGAATCATTTAACTTCAATACATAATAATCTCGTCCAGTCGATCACTACAGCTCTTCACCTCACACTTGGCTGGCTATTAAGTTGGTCAACAGCACTTTAAAATAACTGCCTTGATGTTGCAAAACAAATCCCTCGCAAAATATAAAAAAGTAGATAAGATATGTACATTAGCTGTTTAGATACATTTTGAAGAGTTTTAATATATTCAATTAATGCAATAACGCATTAAATATGAAGTTAATCACTAAGTACTAGCTAACAAATATAAATCACACCCATGGCTACGCGAAAAGGTATTTGCATTTTAATATATGTATATACGAGGGGGTACCCAAAAGAAACCGGACTTCGAGGGCGCTACCACTCGTAGACGTAACGCAGGGTTCTCACGCCAGATGGTGTTAGTAGAGACCTTCATGAAACAGCTGTGTAGATGGCGTCAGTGTAGAGCTGAACGTGCAAGTGTGGTATTGTGTTTTTCTGACACTTGGCGGGTTACCACTGCAAGTCGTTATGGCAACTTTAAAAGAACAAGGAGTATGTATGAAATTTGGCTTCCTACTTAAAAGAACTGCAACGGAGACACACCAAATGCTTCAGAAAGCTTTCCAGGAGGACGCTATGACCCGCGCACAGGTTTTCGAGTGGTTTGGGCGCTTTAAACGTGGTGAGATGTGTGTTGAAGACCAAGCTCGTTCTGGACGCCCTTCAACATCGCGAATTGAGGAGAACATTGAAAAGCTCCGCCAAAAGATCAAGGAGGATCGTCGCCAAACGATCGATCAAATTTCAGCAGCGACAGAAGTCAGCTGGAGCTCGTATCAGCGGATTTTGAGGGAGGATTTGTACATGAGACGTGTTGCTACTCAATTTGTTCCACGCCTTCTCACACAGGAGCAGAAAACCATCCGCATGAATGTGTGTCTGGACTTGAAAACAGAGTTTGCACGTGATCCAAACTTCTTGAACAATGTCACTTCAGGGGATGAGAGTTGGTGTTACGGGTATGACCCAGAAACAAAGCAAGCGTCAAGCCAGTGGAGGACTCCCAACCCTCCCAGACCAAAATAAGCAAGGCAAGTGAGGTCAAATGTGAAGACGATGATCATTGTGTTTTTTAATGTTCGTGGAATTGTGCATCGGGAATTCGTACCCCCTGTCCAGACTGTAAACCAGCGCTTTTACTTGGATGTTTTAAGGCATCTGCGAGAGGATGTGAGGAGGAAACACCCGGAACTTTGGCGATCAGATGACTGGTTTCTGCATCACGACAACGCTCCAGCACACACGGCCTTACGAGTGACGCACTATTTCGCATATCAGAGGTGGTCTGTCATCCCCCACGCTCCGTATTCGCCGGACTTTGCCCCGTGCGAATTTTTCCTATTTCCACGAATGAAAAAAACGCTAAAAGGGGAGCGTTATGTCGATGTGGAGGCGGTTAAAACAGCTTCGCCAAGGGCACTGGACAATATCAAACTTGAAGAGTTCCAAACATGCTTTCCAACAGTGGGAAAAGAGACTTGACATGTGCATCGCATGTAATGAAGAGTATTTTGAAGGTAACTGAAGGAATTTTCAAAAAAGGTTCACCAATAAAGTTTTTATGACAACAGTCCGGTTTCTTTTGGGACCCCCCTCATATATCAGGGATGGTTTGACAGCAGTTTTTCTGGTTACTCTGTTCTCAATACCAATAAAGAATTTTTTTATGATAACCGATAATTTGATACTCAGTACCGTCATTTCGACTTCTAGTTTCAATACAAAATCGAATGAACTTAAATAGGTGCACATATGTAACGATAAAAAAAAAACAACCAACAGTGTTCTTTATTTTTTACATTTTTGTTCAAAAATAGAAGCATTTTCATTTTTTGGGTCAAGTATTTTTCTTTTACTGTTACATATGTGTCCTGCTATGCTAAACAGTATTTTAGAGAAAGCTGTTGCAGGTGGAATACAAATAGGTAAGGACTATATTTTTTTAGTTCTGGAAATGTTGTTTTAAATTTGTTTGCACTAGGAACATTTCTTCTTTAGAACTGTTAACTGGCACTGAATTTGACACACGATTATCTTCTTGCATGATGTTTACTGTTAATTTACTGTTAATTTCTAGGGATTAGCAATGTTCTAATTGCGCCAGTACCATTTTGATTTTAAAATAAAAATTTGCAGAATCACCACCAAAGTACCGAGTAATTTTCTGAAGTATCGTTTGATGTGGATACCATGCAAGTTTTGAGGACCTATATATAATAAAAGTTACGTGTTTGGCGGAGAAAAGTTAAAAAAATTATCTTTGTAGCTCTGTGGCCCTGCTCTTGTAGATCCATTTAAATTATCTGAGACATAAATTATTTTGAATGATTTCCTAATTCGGAAGAAAGAAAGCTTAATTATAATGGATTTCTTCACACAAAAAGTCTTATTCGGGTTCAGTGAACAAATATCGAATTAATTTCGTTGGTTTTCCATTTACTTATCGCGGAACGATATAAATTTGAGAGGAAGGACGCTGCAAGTCGTAAAAACGAAATAAATCCATTAATGTTATCATTAATGGATCACAGTGCACTTACCTTCAGGCCGCTCTGCTTAAACATGCAAATAAAATTCCGTTGAGAAACTCGTCGTAAATGTCGTACTTTCTTGTAAATACGGCTTCGAATTTTGAAAACAAAAGCAGTACGTGTTGAGCCAACACGAGACCCTTATCTCCTTGTACTCTTTCTCTCTCTTTCTACATAAAATAAGATTTATGTACAGAGGTCATACGCTGCAAACACATCATGGCGAAACTTATCGTTTTGGTTTTGTTTTGTTTGTTTGCCGTATTTTGTAATTAAAACACTTTATTTCTCCACATTTCATTCTTAGCTGTAAAGAACTGGTTCATTGTCTTCAAGAACACATAAATGTATCAGAGCTTCACTTATTTATGTCTACCTTAAAATGATCCTGAGAAAGCATGAGTTTTTAATCTGCTATAAAAACAAATCATCTTTATATTTTGTGGAATTATTGGATAGCTGAGGTTTCTTATATAAATATAAGCCAGTCTTACTTTGAGTAAAGTGTAATTAATAACACGACAATGTTAAATATGAAGCTTTTCGATACATTTAACACTTACATATCAAAATGAATTATGAAGTAAAATGGTCATTATATACAAAGGCTGAAGTGCGAAATGCTTTACTCCTACAGTCACCCCTTCCTTTTTCCTTTTACCTGGCACGTAAACAAACAGGTGACGTGTGCCACAGTGGCGGTCATTCGAGTTTTAGGTAAAAGTTTTATGGGATATAATCAAATGTATACTTTTGAACGCAAGGTTTGGCTAGGGTAGCACAAACAGGGTTAATGGCATTAGAGAACAAGAGTAAAGGACTTAACGGCAATGCTATACAATTGTGTGACACACCGCCCTCTCACCTTATTCAAACCTTAAGCTGATAAAATCAGTTCTGTAGTATTAACAAGTTAATTACATTTGATTTTTTGTTTGTTATCCAATTGTAGTTTGCAGTGTTAATTATTTCCCTTATGCTGCTAAATAAATTTAAATATAGTGCGATCCATATAAACCGGAACCCTTCCAATAGGCCGTAACATTTAAATAAGTAAATCAATAAATAATAAATGAATGAATAAATAAATAAGTAATAAAATAAATAAATAAATGAGGAGATGAGGAAATGAATAAATAAATGAATAAATAAACAAACAAATCAATCAATAAACCAGTGAATCAATCAATGAATCAATCGAGGAATCAATGAATTAATGAATCAATCAACAAATCAATGCATCAATGAATAAATGAATAAATAAAAGTAATGAAATAAATAAATTAATACATAAATGAGTAAATGAATGAACAAATGAACGAATGAATGAATGAATAAATAAATAAATGAATGAATGACTGAATGAATGACTCACTGACTGAATGAATGAATAAATGATTAAATATATGAATGAATAAATAAATGTAAGAATAAATAAATAAATGAATAAATAAATAAATGAATGAATGAATAAATAAATAAGTAAATAAATTAATAAATAAATAGATAGATAAATAAATAGATAAATAAATAGATGCATAGATATATAGATACATAGCCCGCCTCGGTGGCCTGGTGGTAGCATGTCTGCCTCACGTTCAAAAGGTCCCGTATTCGAATCTCGGTCATGGCGAGTTATCTGGATAAGGTTCTTTTCTGGGGATTTGTCTTAGTCTGATAGACGAAAGTCGGATAACTCTAGGCTCCATGCACCCCGGACTCATTTGAGCATCATTTCTCCCATTCCATTCTTCGTTCGATATGACTTAACGTTGGAGAACGTAAAAGGCAAAAAAAAGATAGATACATAGATAAATTGAGAAATAGATAAATCAATAAATCAATCAATGATTCAGTCAATGAATGAATCAATAATCAATGAATCCATGAATAAATTAATAAATTAATAACAGAAAAAAATTAAAAGTGTGCAAAGTTTCGGGCTTAAGTTGTTAGTTTGAGTAACACCAAATGTACTGTTTGACTGTACTGCAAAATTTTCTCTAACTTGGGTATCTAAGGAAAGATCAAAAAGTTGAAGTTTAAAATGGAAAAAAGAATTAAAAGAATAGAAAACAAATGTTATACATTTCCTTTGACTGAAAAATTCTCTGGCTTTGCGCATTTTATAAGATTCCCTAAGTCCTGGCATTTTCTCGGTCAGTTTGGCTATTTTCCTCTAGCAGGCATAATAATTTTTCCGTGAGCTTTAACTGTTGTTGTTCGCTGATTCTCTTTATCATAATATGTACCCAGTGTTTATTCAAACACAGGTTCTCCAGAGTTGTCAGTTGTTTTCTCTGGTGTCCAGTGTAAATTATAGCATACCTAATCTTTTCTTTCTGCTTAAGATATATCTTTACTCTAGTCCAGTTTCATTTGATTTGTTAATCTTAGAGAACGCTTAATTTTACAATTTGATTTCACTTCTTGTTGTTTGATGTCTGTTAGTCTGTTAGTTAGGTTTTCTCCTTTATTTCACCCCTTCTTTCCCTGGCTCAAAACTCATGTCCAAAACTAGGGATACAGGTTCGTCTCGCTGGTGTATATAACACATGTGGAGCGCAATGTAGAATTATTTCCTTGCGACAGTACCTATTGTTCATAAATGAATGACGTTCTAGAACCGTCTTGTTCACCGCGATTGTTAGACACCGATGCCTTTACCATGGATTAACATACTATTATTAATTATTAAATAATGGCAGTAAGGTGAATTTTTAAGAACCCTTTAATGCCATTCTTCTGGTAAAGCGGAGGTTGATATCTAGATGTACTTTGAAAAAAGATGTCTAGGCGGTAAAGAAGGCGGTAAATGACAGTTGCCAACAAGTATGTCAAATAGGGAGATGAGGAGTGGTTGCAAGCTTGTATCGTTTGTTTGGGAACCGAATGATGAATTAGGATTACGAAGGAGGGATACGGCACTGCGACCAGTCTTGATCTATTGTATCTGTGCCTCAATTGGGGCATCCCGGAAGGAAGGATGAGGTGAGAGGATACAGCGGGCGGCCGTCCCAAGGAGCCACGACAGTGTAGATGGCAGGATACCTCTCCGGTAGGCCAGGACAACGGACACTCCCACCTACTGTGTTCCGAAAGTGGTCCCAGTAGCCGTTTCGGGGACCGGCAACCGTCTAAGTGGAGAAAAAAGGGTTTTACTTAGAGCATATCGTAGTGTCATGCACCGCCGAGACTCCAGCCGATTCTTCTACCCTGAGAGAGGCCACCAGTTTAAAGATGATGTGAAATGATAATAGAAATGAAATGGTAGGACAGGAAATTCTGGGCGTTTAAATAACCTACCTAGCATTCACCTGGCGACCGAGAAAACCCCTGAAAAAACCTAAGGATCAGGTAGACCGGCCACGAGAATCGAACCCGGTCCTCCTGAATGTAGACCACAGACGAAACACCTGAACAATCCCGCGCGGTGATTGACACGTTAGTTGTTAAACGTTTTTACGTGTTTTTCCTTACTTTTCATTGCTTAGAATCAAAATTTATTCAAGAAACTTAATTTACAGGCGGAAATGATCTAGTTTCATATTAAAAAGCAGAGAAGACAAGTCAAACACGCTATTGCGGATTGGGCAGGAAACACGTGACCATTATTACAGAGCTTTTGCTTCTGTGTAGCCCCTTTATTCGTGACACATCTCTCTTTCCTCTCAGAGGTTAAGTGTGGACCTAGGGTCTTAGTGCACCTTAGTGCAGAGCCCTCCAAAATACGTTTGCAATAATATCTAAGTAACCACATAGTATTCCTATCCACATTTCTCTTAACATAAAAGAAAGAAATGTAGTTAATGTGCTTTGTTGGCATACCTCAATTATTCCAGGCTTGTCTACTGCAAACAAAAACGGAGAAATAGTTACGATCTCTGCATCATCAGTGGTTGGCTTTCTTTGCTTGGAGAACGACATAAAATAAATATAGAAAATAATTGTAACCAGCATAACTAGAAGGAAGAAGCACCTAAAGGGAATAAAATCCCCCGAGGTAGCACTAAAATATTTTATATGGCAAAAACGTTTCATCTCAATTCGCAGAAGCTTTCATATATTGACATCATTAGTGACTTGAGTGGTGGTTTTCACTAAAGAAGCAGTCTAAATAAAAAGTAGTTGTAGCAGCATTGTTTAACACGACATAAAACATGTCTCGCACCTTGCGAGGAACTTGTTTTGGAATATGAATGTGTGTTGCGTGGATTTGATGGCCCTAATTCATTTTCGACACAAAATGGATGCGCCAAGCTTCATAAAGGGCTACCTCGCTTTAGTCCAATAAATTACCTCGGCTTGGGGCGCATTTTTATGCTCTTCTACGGTAAACCCACAAACCACTTTTCTCAGTACAACATTCCGATGGGGTGGAGAAATCATTCACGCCATCTTTTCCTCTCAGTGTTGCCAACTAATGAAAAATGGTATTACAAATTAAATTTTTTAGGAGTAATTAGGAGTAATAAATGCCAGTTTGATAAAACTGGGAAATTTATTTTGTAAAGCGTGCAAGAATTTGAACTGTCAAAGGGATTTTAAAGCAGGAAGTTGTCAACTATTTTATTTTTCTTATGAAGACTTAAAATGTATGTTTCCACTAATATTTTATTAAGTGTGTATTATAGTTTATTTCACTGTCACTTGGTTTATGGCATTTTTGCTATGGGGTAGCAGTGGAAAAGCCAACCAGGTATTTTTGCTCCAGAAGAAGGCTTTTAGAATAATAAAAAATTGTGATTCTCGCCAACACTGTGGACCTATGTTTAAAGAAGTTGTATTTTAACTGTAGCTTCTCTGTATGTATTTGCATGTTTGAAGTTCATTCATTTTCAAAAGACAGATGAGATACATTTATTACTAGGGGTAGAAATAATATGGTACATCCAAAATTTCGCTTACAGAAATCTCTGGATTCTCATCTGTACCATAGAGCGAAATTATATAATAAATTACCTCTAAATCTAAGACAAATTGTAAATGCAAATTCTTTTAAAACTAGAGTTAAAAGTAGCCTTAAGTTAATTAATTTTTATACACTACAAGAGTACTTAAATGTTGATTCATTTTAAGGACCTGCTGACGAAACCTATTGCATTGTATGCCAAATGCTTAAATGAATTATTATTATTATTATTATTATTATTATTATTATTATTATTATTATTATTATTATTATTATTATTATTATTATTATTATTATTATTATTATTATTATTATTATTATTATTATTATTATTATTATTATTATTATTATTATTATTATTATTATTATTATTATTATTATTATTATTATTATTATTATTATTATTATTATTATTATTATTATTATTATTATTATTATTATTATTATTATTATTATTATTATTATTATTATTATTATTATTATTATTATTATTATTATTATTATTATTATTATTATTATTATTATTATTATTATTATTATTATTATTATTATTATTATTATTATTATTATTATTATTATTATTATTATTATTATTATTATTATTATTATCATCGTTATCGTTATCGTTATCGTTATCGTTATCGTTATCGTTATCGTTATCGTTATCGTTATCGTTATCATTATTAAATTGTAGATGGAGTTTTGTCCATATTTATACACAATAATCTTTCTGGTTTAAGAGAATGAAATAAATAGGACTACTTTGTGTGGCTCAAGTTAGAGTTACTATACTTGATTGCAAAGGATTGTGTGTAATTTTTAATTTTGTACTTCGGTATTCCTTTATGAAGCAAAATATTACCGATCCGTACCACACAGATAATGAACATATATTTATGTAGTACTTTATTAAAATAGGTATTTAATATTTCAGTTATTTCATAGAACTTAAAGTGAAGTATACAGTTTTCATGGAAAAATGTCTTTATTTGGAAAGTTCAATTGTTTGATAGTGAAAGCATTAGGAGCGAGAAAGAATAGTGGAAAGTAGTAAAATGAAATTAATTTTTAATGTGGAAGTTCATATATTATGTAATAAAAATGTGAAGTTAAAAATCAAATATTACTAAACCATTATGAAACACAAACAGATCTTGATAATGAAATTGTAAATCATAAAAATAGTATTTGGGTATAACCACGGGTTTAAATGTAAAAATCCACACTTTCGCTGCCTATAGCGGTATAATTTAAGTGCAATGGAAGTACCGTCATGTGCTTTAGTACCCAAATGTGTAACGTGAATAATTTACTATCAGCAAGTAAAACTAAGCGGACCATCGATCATTCAGAAGAGATGTGACGTACCTTTTTTTATTAGGGCAAGAATTGCATCAGTTTTCGCAGCTATTGCTGTTCTGAAAAATTGACATTCCCTAGCTTATTGGATAGTATATGGGGTATTATTTTATTGCGTTCAGGTTTAGAGTGGTTTCCCTCCTTGTGGGTTGAATTTATATCACACGATACGGTGACATTACTGAAGTTGGATTCGCCCCTTCGTCAGGTTTACGCCCCAAACGCGCAAAAGTCTCGCGCTTCCTCGGTGTGACGACGATTGTAGAAGCCAAACCTTACGTTGATGTAGAAGCGATGAACCTTTCGTCTAAAAGCGGTGAAGATGAAGTTCTCGGAGATTTCTATAAATCCTCTCTCCGGCAACAGCGGCGAGCGATGAGATGTGAAAGTTCTCAGGCGTGGTATCGATACAAAAGGGATTTCACTTTTGGGCAATATGGAATAAAATAATTAATACCTTTTTACTTTACTTGGAATTATATTTCTCTACATTATTTTGTTCTTTAAATGCGACTTTTTCCACTGATGTATATAGCCCTTTACTATATATTGATTTTCTCCCTTTATTTATAAATGATGCAACGGTTTTTTTACTTAAATTATTTATCGTAGCGTCGCGTCTTCGATGTATATTTTAAACGTTTACTAAACGTTCATAACTGATGGACTCCAATAACTTCTCGTAGTTACAAGAAGTCTTTTACCGAAAACAAATCTACCCTCTTCGAGAGTTAAAGGCAGAAAAAAATTGAGAATAAAATCATTGGTTGTGTTTTCTGTTTCTGTTGCCAAGCCACCACAATACTTCATTCTGACTGGTCCTACGCCACAATTTGGGATTTCAATAAACCTAAGCATTTGTTTCATCATCTGTATGGCCTGTTTGGTCCAGGACTAATGGGAGTAGAACCTCTGGACTCAACTGTCTTTCATCGTGGGAAACAGGCAAAAGTCGCTAGGAGCCAAGTCAGATGAGTACGGAACATGAGCAAACACTTCAAAGTTGTTGTCACGAAGAAACTTTTGCGTCGCGTTCGCCCGATGCGCTGGTGCGTTGTCTTGATTAAAGAGCACACTTTCAACCTTTTCCACCTGTTGTTCACGTAATGCTTGCTGGGAGGAGTTTATTCTTCAAAACATTTTGGTCACCCTAGTATCCTTTGGAATGCAATGAGTAAGGATTACATCACTTCTGTCCCAGAAGATGGCCACCGTCTTTTGTCAGCATTGGCGCTCACTTGGTGGCGGTGAGTCTATGTGATTTCATTGAGCTGATTGGCGCTTCGTTTCAGGTTTGAAAAAGGGCATCCACGTCTCATCCATTGTCGCTATCGATTGAAAGAAAGTTCCTTCATATCGTCATCACGCGTCAACGTCGCCTGACAATTTGCCACGCGCGCAGCTTTGTGATCATCCGTCAGCACCACCCACCTGGAAGACACTTTTTGCATTTTCAGATCTTCATGCAGAATTGTGTGCACATATCCCACGGAAATGCCAATTTTGCAGGCGATGTCTACAAAGCTCAATCGGTGCTCCTCCAAAACAATGTTCTCCACTCGCTGGATCATGTCGTCAGACCGGCAGGTGGGAGGCCGTGACTGTCTTGGTTGTTGTCACATGATGTTCTGCCTACATTGAACTGTTGCCCAGGAACGCACATTCGGGAACGTACCATCATCACATGCCTCACTCAACTGCCGATGAATTTCAATAGGTGTCACTCCACGAAAATGTAGAAAACGAATGATTACACACTGTTTTTGCAATGGAAATATCGGCATTTAAGGTATCAAAACGACCCTAACTCTCGTCACTGCCACAAGAGTTCTATGCACTGTACAGTGTTGCCATCTCTTTAACGCTTCACAAAGAATCCACGTGTATTTTTTGGAAGAAAAAATACGGAAGTTCTTATGTGGTCCCAGTCCTGAAAAAAAAATGTTATAGCTTGAACGCCCCTCGTATTTAATAATTAATTTCATTATAATATAATTTTTATTCCTTGAGGTCGGTGAGGACAGCACATTTTTGTTGTAGTAATTTACGTCCTCTGTTAAGTTATATCGGACGATTAATGGAATGAGTGAAATGATGCTCAAATGAGCCCAGGGTCCATAGAGCTTAGAGTTACCCAACATTCGTCTTTCAGGATACGGGAAAACCCCGGAAAAACCGTATCCAGGTAACTCGCCCTGACCGAGATTCGAACTCGGGACCTCTTGAACGTCAGGCAGGTACGCTACCGAGGCGGACAGGACAGCATATAAAATACATTTTCTTTTGTTAGTTGATTTCTGGTACATATATTTGGGCATTTCATTTCTCTTTGAATAAAACCTTGAAATCCCATTTCTTCCCTCATCCCAACCTTTAATGTCCAAAAATAGGCAGCGTAAGTTATTGAAGACATGTAGATCAGTAAGGCTGCTCTGTAGCGTGTTGATCCAGGGTCAATAAGTGTTAGATAATGCTTCAAGTGAAAAGGAGTTACTTGTAGATCTTGAATGCCCTAATTTTAATACTTTTTAATGATATACAAGAGCTGGTTTCATATTCTTAGCAGTTTGTTGAAAAGGTTCAGGTATATCCAAATGAGAAAGATATGGTAATGTTTTAACAAGGTATCTGCAATTTCTACCTGTATCAGTCGTGCATCACAGTTCTGCAGTTGTGAACATTACGTATATAAAACTCACGCTTAAATTAAATTTAATTAGCGATAATGTGTAACCACACCTGTTTAAATAAACTTGAAAGAGAGGCTGCAAAGGAAAGAATATAAAACTTCTGAAAATTTGTCTCCACCTACATGAAGGTGGATGGGAAAACTGATATAACAATTTAAATTAACAATTGCAGAAAAAGTATCATATTACACATTTCTTTGTTCCACCATACAGCTTACTGGAGCAATAATAAAATATGTTAAAAGATGATCGCTATGTAATGATTCCTTTACATGACAAGAGAATAAAATTAATATAAGTTTTTAACTTTGAAAGTGTTCCTGAAAACTAAAACAAATAACAAATAATAAATCGGAAAGTTTTGAAAAATAGTTTTCTTATATTTTATTCTGCTCCACATTGGGAAGTCACTTGTAGTAACATTTTCTAAGTTGCGTGTTGAAATACTTTCTTCGTCGAAAATTACCATTGAATTAATTTCGTAATTTTAAATTGATCTGTCAATTTTACTTTTGTTAGTATATAGTGGTGAGCAGTTTTCAAAGTCTTTACTGATGTAATTAATTTGTAATCATTCGAATTTTCTTTGTCCCAATTTGGACCTAGCCGTTGCGTGAAATTCTTGTCTCAGAATCGTTGTCTCGGATTGATTACTGTTGATTTGCAAAAATAATAATTAATAAGCTTCTTTGTTCATAATAATTTACTTTACGGTCACTAAATATACAATAAAAGAACAAAATTTTTATAATAACTCTTCATACAAATTTACTTCCACGAATAATCATCTCATTTACTCAGGCCTCTCTTGGAAGTTTATTGATTTTCTGTCGTCCTGGAAACCTTCGTTTCCACACACATTTTACCATCTCCATAACTTACTCTATATTTTGTTTATCTTTCACTCACTTATTTTATACTTTCCCACATTCACAATACAAATATTTTAACACCTTTTAAGATGTCCAAATCTTCAGTGTTTCTGTAAAACAATATAAGCAACACCACAAAATATACAAACAACAATTATGTTCCGGGCCAAACAAAAACAACTATTTCACTTTTGAGGCCGCAAGGGATAAATTGTGTGCTTCAAGCAGATCTATACTTTGTATTTAGTAATAATTTGTATATAGAAATTAATTGTTCTTTCATACTTGCCGTATGTAGGACGCCCTATGAAAGGGTAGAGCCAGACTGAAAAATTCAACGCCATAGCTGGGATTTGAACCACGGATCTTCTGGTCTTCGTCCAGCCGCTCTAAACCACTAAGCTACTATGGCCAACGTGCCAATATGACATTAAATTCTCCAACTGATTCGTGTTTTTCCCGGTAAACCACTAGGAGTTCTTATAAACATTAACTGACACGAGTCAGTTGGAGAATTTAATATATTGGCACGTCGGCCATAGTAGCTCAATGGTTTAGAGCAGCTGAACGGAGACCAGAAGATCCGTGGTTCAAATCCCAACTATGGCGTTGAGTTTTTCAGTCTGGCTCTACCCTTTCATAGTGCGTCCTACACACGGCTAGTGTGAAAGAACAATTAATTTGCATTAATTGTACCTAATAGTGATCCGAACTATAAAGCCCGGGCCTTGAAGTACTTACAGCATAGTAAGTCGCCATTTAGGTAGTTGTCTCATGTATTTATGAGAACTTCTAGTGTTTTACCGGGAAAAACACGAGTCAGTTGGAGAATTTAATGTCATGTTGGCACGTTTGCCATAGTAGCTCAATGGTTTAGAGATCAGTGGTTCATATCCCAGCTATGGCGTTGAATTTTTCAGTCTGGCTCTGCCCTTTCATAGTGCGTCCTATACACATATAGTGTGAAAGAACAATTAATTTTCATTAACTGTACCAAATAATGGTTCATACTATAAAGCCCGAGCCTTAAAGTACTTACAGCATAGTAAGTCGCCATTAAGGTAGTTGTCTCATGTGTTTATGAGAACTCCTAGTGGTTTACCGGGAAAAACATGAGTCAGTTGGAGAATTTAATATCATGTTGACACGTTTGCCATAGTAGCTCAATGGTTTAGAGATCAGTGGTTCATATACCAGCTATGGCGTTGAATTTTTCATTCCGACTCTACCCTTTCATAGTGCGTCCTACACACGGCTAGTGTGAAAGAACAATTAATCTTCATTAAGTGTACCTAATAATGGTCCAAACTATAAAGCCCGAGCCTTAAAGTACTTACAGCATAGTAAGTCGCCATTAAGGTAGTTGTCTCATGTGTTTATGAGAACTCCTAGTGGTTTACCGAAAAAAAAACGAGTCAGTTGGAGAATTTAATGTCATATTGGCACGTTGGCCATAGTAGCTCAATGGTTAAGAGCGGCTGGACGGAGACCAGAAGATCCGTGGTTCAAATCCCAGCTATGGCGTTGAATTTTTCAATCTGGCTGTACCCTTTCAATCTGTATATATTTTAGTATATAACATTTTTGAAATTGAGAAAAATTCAAAATTTAACTAGAATTACACAAAACTAATTTATAAGGAAGAAGACTTTGCAGGCTATGCCCAGAAAATTCAAGATACTCATTTACTTTACCATTAAAATGGTAAATCATTTTGATCAAAATTGCAACAATTTTTGAGAGAATAAAAAGGTGTGCTGATTGCAGGTTCTTGCTGAGGCTCATGATTCATTTGTTTCACATTTCCCGTCTTTTCCACCAGGGCGCGTGGTTGTTGCCTTGCCTTGCCTTCCGGCATACCTCCGGA
Source organism: Mantis religiosa (assembly GCA_030765055.1). NCBI lineage: Eukaryota > Metazoa > Arthropoda > Insecta > Mantodea > Mantidae > Mantis > Mantis religiosa. Next base: position 57,214,582 of record CM060959.1, on the reverse strand, counting down.
CTTGGTCTTAAGCTTCGAGATTTAGTACTTCGGAATATGGCTTTTCTGTTCGCCCATCTGCCTGGGTTGTGCTTTCGTTAAATTTCAGAGGAATAATTCTCGGAGGGACTGCCTTATATTCCGAATAATTTAAGTTTTCAAATAGACTGGGATACCGCCCAATTTATCTGTGTGACTGCAGTCGCATAGGTATTGTTATATTAAAGAAAGTGATAAATAGTTTGTAATGCCTGAAAGGCGAGAGCTGTAATTTTTCCTTTTGCAATTAAAATATTTATCCAGACGTTCTGAATAGTTGACGTCAAGCCTTTATTACAATTGGTCCTTATTATTTAATTCCCCATCCCTTTACAAACTTGTATCTAAGCCCCCACGGTGTAGTTAAAAAAATATTGCATCTAAAGGATAGTTAGGATGATAGGATTTTCTTGAAGTTCCTCTAATCACATTCCTGCAGTGTGGAGAAGTTAACAAGTTTGGCATTTAACTAACTTTTCGTTAGACAACAGAGTGATGCAGACACACACAGACATACGCATGCACACGCAGACATTTTTCAAAAAACTTTACTTTGTTTTGTTTTAGTTTAGGGTAATTTTCGATGTCATCTAGACCTCGAATGTTTAGAATGGAATCCTTTCACTCTTACTGTAATCAATGTGAAAAGTAATCTGAGATTCATCAATTCTTTATGAATTAACTGTTAGACTGTTGTTATAAATTTTTGCTTGCTTAACCTAAGCTCATGTATTCTTAGGAGCGAAACAAGGTATGGGTTAGTAAGCCTGGACCAATTTCTTCTTCTCGCCTAGCATTGGTGTTATGAGTTTGGCCTCCCATGCTTGCTTTTTTAATTTACTGCAACAAGCTGTCGCCTTGCAGACTGTGGCTTCCTTCTTTGCGGATAAATCATTAAACCTAACAGGTAATTAAAACAACCTGATATTGTTTTGCCGCTTTGCTTTACTTTTTTTTCTCTAAACGAGATGCTTGAGTGTGTGTCCAACACGCGCTTCTAGAGTACGCAAGTCCAATTAAGTTGAAGTTTCATGAAGGCGCCGAAGTTCCAGAAGCATGCCATAAATTTTCCTCTGCAAACGCTCAAGTTCTCGATGAGCAGCACTTGAGAATTCTTATCCTAATGCATGCATATACAGCATTCGACATAAGTATTCCAACATAACACAGTTTACTATAGATGTCTCTCGACTTTAGGTGCCATAGTTGTTTAGCGCTGGCTGTATCCTATAGGTTGTAGCTTTGATCCTGGAGCAGGATAATGGAATTTCCATAACTTTGTTTGTCTCTGCGTGCTAATTGACCATCCACTTCTCGTTTGCTCTTTGTGACTGAGGTGGTCCAGCCCGTAGCGAACCACGTCGGGATCTCCCTTGTGCTCAACGCCTCACAGTTAAGGATTGGTGGCGTGCGGAGGTTAAGGAAAGGGAGATTGTAACCAGTTCGAGGTGATTGTAGCTCCCGCAAGAGAACTCTCATCTGCACTTCTGGGAGTGGGTGCGTCCCTGCGTCACAAACCTTTGGGGCTCAAACACCCCTCATGCTCCGCCATCTTCCCTTCAACGCCGTTCTATTCTTAACCAGGGTTTTCAATATGTGCCTCACCCTTGGGTACTCTCCACGAGAGTGCAGGGAGGCCCGGGTGATTTGCATATTGAAATCTGCGAAGAATCCGGTGCACCCTTCCAGCTACCGATCCATCAGCCTCATCTCCACCCTCTCAAAAGTTCTCGAGAGGTTGATTCTGACCCGATTGTCCCCCATTCTGGGAGACATTGAAACCATCCCCGATCATCAGTTTGGATTTCGTCCTGGCCACTCGACAGTCCAGCAGTTACTGCGTGTGGTGGAGACCGCCGCCCTGTGCTTCCAGAAAAGCGCCTTCACGGCTGCGGTTTCGTTGAATGCCGAGAAGGCATTCTCTACGACATGGCATGCCGGGCTACTGTATAAACTGGTCCAACTGGGGCTCCCTACCCAAATTATCAACATACTACACATCTTCTGGCTACACCGCACATTTAAAGACACAGTTGCGGGGAAAACGTCAACACTTAGACCAGTGAGAGGCGGAGTCCCCGAAGGCTCTGTAATATCCCCACACAATTCAATGTCTTTATGGCAGACTTCCCAACAGAGCCACAGGTCGGAATGGCACAATACGCTGAGGACGTGCTTCTGTTCTGCAAAGACAAATACATCCTCAGAGCCTTCAACCCTATACAGAGACACCTCCGTCTCACACAACAGTGGTGTAGGCTTTGGCGGATGTCCGTAAATACGGACAAAAGCCACGCCATACTTTTTACAAAGTGCCATTCCCCTGCAGCCTTCAGCTACCGAGGCCGAAGGATAGAGTGGACTAACTCTGTCCGGTACCTAGGAGTTACTTTGGATAAGGGTCTAACCTTTCGCCAGCACATCAGGGACCTAGCGTCAAGGGTACAGGGAGCAATTGATTCTCTGTATCCAATGCTGTGGTCGAGCTCGATGCCGCTTGGCCTGAGGTTATACCTTTTCCGAGCGCTGGTAATTCCTGTTATGCTTTATGCCTGTGAAATCTGGGGCATGGCCGCAGATTGGCTTGGCTTCAACGTGCACAGAATAGAGGACTACGGTCTATTTATTCTGTGGGCCGCTACTTTCCCACCAGGTTGCTTCATGAAGCCTCAGGTCTTCCATACGTGGAGGATGAAATCAGGCGCCGGGCATCAAAATTATACGCCAGTTTACCTAACCATAGAAGCGCACTTGGCAGATCATTGGGAGATTATGACTCCACTAGATGCCCGTCTAGTTTACATAGGGTACTGCGCATGGCTTGCGGGCACCTAAGATAACTCAGGAGCTAATCCTAACAGCAGCTAAAGCTGAGCTCCACATATTTCTCCTAAGCTGTTTGGCATCAAAATTTTTCCAGTCTTAAATCAGAAACAAAACACGAGGGTGCTAGGTATTGCATCCTGTCCTTTCAATCCCAAGGTACAATCACTGTAACCTTACACAATAATACCAACCTAAAAACCTACAACATCCTACAACATCCCAAATATACCTTACCTGCGGTAAAACCCTTAACGGGTGGGCACGTAGCAAAAACCTTCTGGCTAAATACAGCCAGCACGATGGGTTGAATGATGATACCTCGAATCTGGTAGACAGAAGTTTATTGTTGTCCTTAGACTCCTTTGCTCGCCACCGTAAAGTCGTCGTCTGTGAGGTCGCCGTGTTTAGTGTCACTATATCCCGCGTCAATATTGTGTTGTGGTGCGCAGAGGCAATAGCACTGCGTAGCTGAAATATATATATATATATATATTTACCGCCTTCCCTATATGTTACTCTTTACGCTAACTCCCACTGGAATGACTGTTAGATATTGCACTTTGTCTTGATGCATGGCGTGGAAGTGTACTTGTTAGGCAACGCCGAATACGCGTCCGTCAGGACCGAAGTGTTCTTACTAGAAAAACGTACTTTCCGCCATTACTTTGAATTACCCCGCACTCTAGGTATTTTTGGAGTTTGCAAAAACGCATGAACAAATATCAATTTTCCATTGGCTGGTACCTATCCCCACTTGAGATCAGTGTTCAGAATTTCCAGTTTCGGACCTAATGTTAGAGACACTTTCTCTAATGGTCCGCACGCAAAAATTTATGCGGAAGCATGCGTTCTGAGCGACGGTCAAAATCTTGAAGCCTGTTGTCAGAAGCACGCATGGGATTTTAACAATGGGATGGTTTCCAACTGGGTGGCACCAAATTTCCCTTGAGGGCACAACAGACGATAGAGTAGCGTTGTTTGTTTACAGGGATTGCAAATGGAGTTTACTGAACTTCGCAGAGTGGCCTTGTCACTGCGGCGGTCTCCGGAGTATATGCTAGTATTATGGCATATATCTATTCTGGTATACGTCATTTATTCTTATTTATTCGTTTGTTTGTGTTAATGTCTTTCTGATACCAAGTTATATGTCGTCTCAGTGTTCCTAGGTGACAGGGGCTGCGTTATGACACGCAAAATTCTTCTAACTCACTGGCGGAGCACTGCTGTTTGCATTTACGAAATAAATTCCACGATGATTTTTAGAGAAAAGAAATTGGTACAAAAAATCCTGAACCCACCTTGGTAGCGTAGATGATGGCATGTCTGCCTTACGTTCAAAAGGTCCCGAGTTCGAATCTCGGTGAGGCTGAGTTATCTGGATAAGGTTTTTCAGGGGTTTTCCCTTATCCTAAACAGACGAATGTTGGGTAACTCTAAGCTCCATGTCCATTCATCGTCCGGTATGACTTAAAAAGTTAAAGGACGTAAATAGAAAAAAAAACTGAGGTACTACTTCTAGCTTCAAACAGTAGCCCAGGATTGAAGCAGGTAGATTGAAGCAATCTACTTACTATTAAAGCTGAAAGAATTGAATCTTCTTTCTTCACTTTTCGTCTAAGTTTACAAGCGATATTATATTTAATTCTTGAATTTCATAGGTATGAGATATTTTAAGCTTTCCAGATTTTAAATTTGAGATTAGTATCTAAACAAATATGGGGAATGGTCTAGTTGTTCTCGGGAAGCAAGCCAGGTGAGAAGACGATTAGAAATCAACGTTTCGGGAGTGTGCATCTCTCCCATCATCAGGATACTCTTTTTTTGTAATTTACGTCCTTCGACTATTTAAGTCATATCGGACGATGAATGGAATGGGTGAAATGATGCTGAAATTGGCCCAGGGTCCATGAAGCTTAGTTACCCGACATTCGTCTTTTAGAATAAGGGAAAACCCTGGTAAAAGCCTTATCCGGGTAACTCACCCTGACCTCGATTCGAACTCGGGACCTCTTGAACGCGAGGCAGATATGCTACCATCTACGCTACCAAGGCGAGCATCAGGATAGTTATTAAATGTTATAACCACAAATGAATCACTGAATATAACACAAATATAAACAAAGACAAAACACTATCAAAATTCGCATTACTGAACAAAAGACTGTTTTCAGTAAATTACATACCAGGTCAGGAGATGGCGTGAGTATAGAAAATTAATTGGATAAAATAAACGTAGCTACTTAACTTGATTATCAAGCTGTATTGATATGTTCTTCTTAAGAGGGCGGATTTCCATTTTATGGCCGGTTTCCAAGAGGAGCTGAACTGAAATGCAGCATGACGACTAAGCAGGCTCCTTTCCAGGAAATTGAAGTGCTGGTCTTCGTTAATTTTGATAAAGGAAGGCACTCTTTTTATCAATTGTTTAATATTGTCAGTTCTACAGTTTAATTTACAGAAAATACTTTCAGCTGTATCATATTATGGTTGGCTACCACACACTGAAATTTTAATCCACTATAGAGCGTGAAAAGTATTGAAAATAGAAAAATGGACCTGACAAAAATTGGGTTTCAGTTCCTATGTTGTACCTTACATAACGATACAGGACCAATAATATATATAAATTTCATTCACCAATACTGTAACTCTTCAATATTTACATATCATGTTACAACGAACACTTCTGAATGATCTTGCTTTTTCTTTCCGCCATTGTGTTACAGCGACATTCGGGCATAGAAATAGGATGTTTAGAACATTGTAATTAGGATGTTGTACATAAGGCTGAATAAAATCAATGAAGAGTTTTACTTCTGATAAATGAAAGATGTTGTTAAAACTGATTTAGGTGTAAAGAACATCTAAAAAGAATACACCGTAAAAGAATAGAAAGAGAAAGCGGTGGCGCTCTGTAAGGTCGAGAGAAAGATAGAATGTGGCCTAAAGAAGTAGAGAAGGATATTAGTTTATGTAAAGTGAAATATAGAACTCAATTAAAAATCAACAGCAGTGTTTTTTTCGTGTTCTTCACTCCATGGTTTGTTCTTATCACCCGTTCCGGCTTACTAGATCTCTCCTTGGTCGTCCTCTGTCACTTTTTCTTTTTTGATTATAGTTTAATACTGCATTTGGATATCTTCCATCCTCCATTCTTAATATATGTTCATGCCATTGTTGCCATCGTTCTGATATTTTGTCATGGATTGGTTGGATTTCTAATTCCTTGCTTTTTAACCTAAAAATATAATTTCAACATCGTTTTATACAAAAATAATTGTAATCCTAACGCGTGTTTGGTTGATGGCATTTACAGGGAAAATAATATTTGAAAAACAAATATTGCACAGAACACACCCCATTATAGAGATTGTGTCGTAATTTTTCTACCGAGAAAGCAGTTTAAGTTTTGCAGTCACTATGAAAGCTCTAGGGATCTCTCAAGGTATACTCGCTTTTGATCTGCTACCTTGAACCAGTTTGGGCAAGATAGTCTTACATTTATAAATCAATTTGGGTGTTTCCTTGTGCCTTATTCCCAAAAATTTCTTTGGAAAAATGTATAGAATAAAGCCACAATATATGAAATGCTGGCATAATAAAAGTTTTAAGTTTTAATTTTTTGTGCTGTGCATATTATATGAGGAATATGTTTTTATAATATTAAGTTTTGTGCAGCATGAGAAGTTTTCCCCAAAAACGTATATAAGTATGTAACCCTTTTAATGGCAAAAATAAGCTATCAATAGTTTGTAGCTCCAAAATTGTGCTAAGTCTGTTAATCCAGTTATAAAAAATGTTTATTACAATCTGAAACAAACTGAGGAGAACTGTTTCAAAGTGGTAAAGGTAAAGTAAATAAATTTTCAAGATATTCAAATTACCAAACTGTTCAATTAATCACTGTGTTGCTTAAGCCATTAAATTAGTTTTTAAAATCGCTATCATATCCATATTTGTAGATTTCTTCTTTAAAATGTAAAATGAAAACCTTGTGTAATTCCGCTTTGAATACCCATAATTCCGATAGGAAAATTAAGATAAGATCCAAGTAAAATTGCTTAAACCAAGGAGTTAAATTTGTTAGGTTAAATAATTTCAAAAGAGGAGGGATTACTTCCAATTTAAAACTGAAAAGAGCATACTAAATTGCAAATCAGTAACAAGGAAATTTTGTGGTAACCAAATTATTAGCATTTTGATTGGGTTGCACTCCAGTTATTTGTGTGATAGCAGTGTATAAGAAGCATAAGTTTCAGTGGTAGCTTCCCAGTGACGCACTCGGCGTATCAAAGTTAACAAAGTGTGTTTTTATAACTGTTTCTTTCATGTCTTAAAGTGTTTTTAAACATCCGAATACTTATGACGGCCTCTGTAGCCTCATCGGCAAAACATTTGAGAAGTTTACAATCAGAAAAGAGGCAAACATATCGAAGACGTCGGTCGCATCCTTTCCCCGGCACCGGTGGTTTACAGGAATGCCGCCCAATTTACATACAATGCCCCCTTAAACAGCGGCTCGAAATGCGCGGACGGCATTGATGGAGCGTTACTCATGTGCTGCTGCAGCGCGGACGTTAAATGAAACTTGAAGGATGCTATTTTTTACGCATGGGATAAAAAATGTCATTGGTGGATATCGCCTGGCGAAGGTCGGTGGGTTCTCGGAAAACTGCACTTTGCCTGATGCGCCTGCTACTAGTGTCTGCGTGGTACATAAATTACTGGACAGGGAGCTTCGGAAACTTCGCTAATTTTGTAATGGACCAACATTTGATGCTTTGTTTTCATAATACTTCAATAGATCTCACACTGTAGGATTATAAATACTCTTTGTTTAAAGAACATGCCTTTCTAATGAAGATAATTTTTCATATGTTCAGCATGAATATCCCAGGAATTTGGTTAATAAATTCCATTCTAAATAAATGCATACAGTTGAGAATGTCCAGTGTATTTGTTGAAGCAAATTGACAGTTACCACTAATAAGGGCTATTAAATTATTTTTAATTTATTTCCATTCACTTAAGGAGAAGATTGAAACAGTTGTTTTTATTTAAGCCCCCAAAACGATTATTGTTTATGTAAATTATTTTAAATTTGCATTAAAATGTTTAAAAAGAAATCGTTATAAAATGTTACAATATTTTTGATGTAGAGAGAAGATCAGAGAATGAAAGGAAGACACGTGGTAGTTAAGATTATGGATGTTGCAAAATGTTACTTTATGGTCATTACGGCAACGAAAATCAATAATCTTGCCCTTCTGTGAAAAGGCGCCGAAGAAACAAGACAGGTTTCTTAAGTGCTCGTGAAAGAACCAGAAAAGCTATATTTAAATGTTTGAATATTGTATATTTAATATATAAATATATAGAGTAGCTGTATGAAGAATCAAATTAACGATTATTCCTTAAATTCCTTCAAGAAATTCACAGATCATGGGCATGATAGAAAACAGCTTATATACTTCGTCGAAAGCTAGACAAGGCAAAATTTTGTAAAACAAAATTTATAATCATAAAATTATTGAAAATCATCGCCTTCAATAAAAATAATCAAAATGTCTTTATCACTCACTTTAAAAAATATACAACAAGCGTGATCTCAACTTGGAACGTCATCCTATGCGAAATCTTTCTACAAGATCTGTATAAAATGTTTAAAAAATTTAGATATATTTTAACGCAATATTTTAAACTGCAAATCCAAAATATGTTCTGGTGGAGAGTTATTTAAACTGACAAAAATTAGTATTTCAATGAAATTTCCTTCTAAACCATACTTGCCACAATATCTGATATCAGATTTCCTCACGTAGAACATTTTTGTTTCAGTATTTTATGCTCCATTCCCTGCTTATTTACTCTGTAAAGGAAACAGCTTTAACACTTATGTGAAATATAAATATTGTAAATCCATTTTCCGAACGTAATTTTACAAATACTGGGTATCCCTCGTTGTGAAATCGCACTACAAGAAAGCTTCGCAATATTAATACATTACAACTTTTCTTTGCATAAAGAAATACTAATATTAAAGGCAGGAGGGCGGTGCGTTCGCATGCCATACAAGTTAGTTGCATACAGAGTATGAATGACGTCAGATGTACAATACGGCCATCAAATGCGCAAACGTGGAAAACAACGTAATGTAGACTGTAAACTAGTGAAGCACTGCCTTGCATGTGTATGCAGACGCAAGGTCATGGTGTAAGGCTAACACGGCTGTTTTGTTTCTCTCGCAGTGAGGCGGTTGTCATGGTCAGGCTTACCTGGATCTGTTTACATGTATGTATATGTGTTGGCATATGTTAATGTATTATAATTTGTGACTATGATACTGTGGATACATCGATACTCAACGATAGTCTGAACCGATCTCCTGCGGGTAACGGGAACACACTTCCCCCTCGAGTCCAACCCAATCCGAACAACTCCCATTCAGGGAAGGGCTCGAATGTTCGGCCCGAGGTTCCTCTAGTAATGTCAGAGGTACCACGAGTGCTAAGGGTCCGCAGCGCTCGCACCACAGTAGCTGAAGGGGAGGGATCCCCTCCTCTATGGGAAGATAAGTGGACAGACCGCTAAAAATATACCTTTTTCTAAGAAAAATTGTTTGTTTTGATTCAGAGTGTCTGAAAATATTAGTTTCTGATGGAATCAGGCCATGGAAATGTTGGGTGGAATGCAATACCATCTCTACTTGCTATGCACGTGGGAGTTAAATTGAAAAATAAAGAAAAACAACAATTGTTTATGCGAAAAATCGAATAAATTGTAGTCTCTAGAGAAAGCAAATATTTTTTGCTACTATTTTATAGTAGAATGAATTAACGATGAACTGTCAAAAGTATCATGGTATATGAAGTATATGTTAATATATGTAAATATTTATGTTTGACTATACGGAATACTTCACGCGAGTAACTGTCGCGAAACATTTACATAAGTTGTTTGGACTTCATTCTTGAAAATGCACTTATCTTTGGGTATGTACATTCTGATCTACCCACAAGATTGTTATGAAAAGAGAAGGCAATATATATGTTAGGTGCTTTCAGTGTCCTGGTGCAGTAGGCGTTAAAATAATGACCATAGTTCAAAATACCTATCATTGGGACATTCCGCAAGGATGATACTGTGAAATCGTTGTCTGCATCACCTTGATATGATCTTGAAGCAAGCTTCATAATTGTGGGATATTTATTTTCTCAACTCCATATTCCAGGGTTCAACTGCCAGCTATTGTGAGAGAAATTTCCTGTAAATGGAATTATCCGTGCATTCTCTGCAGGGTCTGGAATTAGTGACCGCATTCTTGTAAGCAAATTATTAAAGCTTATTATACAAATACATTTTGCACAAGCCGTTTGACCATGCATGCATATTGTCTGAAAACCAGTGAAATCTACGAGTTAGTTATTTCTAAATTATGAGTTCCTGATATAACCACAATGGTTAAAGAGGCTGCAGGACAAAACGGAAATGGGTGATAGGTTTTCTTTCTTCAGTAGTATCGGATGTGCGCTTCTTACGACTCCCAGGCGGCCAATATTGATTACACAATATGAATATTATAATTCTTTCACACGTTAGATGGCAAAATGTGTAAAATAAGTTGATATTACAAAAAATGAGGTGGATAAAAACAATTCATTTTCTCTTAAGGCATTCATTGTCTAATAGGTGAGAGTAGAAACATAAAAATACCCTTAGAAAAATGTTTTTTCAGGAATCAAATAGGTCTCAAAGGGGGAAAAGCTTTGCTGTAAGGCTTGATGCAGAATGTCATGTTAAGGAACTCCTTTAGTTATGGGCATCAAAATCCTATCTATCGTGTATAGGCACTGTAACAGTGAATGTTACATTATCTGTAGTGTTACATATGTTTTGCAAATACAAGGGGTGTCCAGAAAGTAAGTTATGTTTCAATTTATCTCCGCTGCAGCGCTGCGATCACACTTCCGCACATGCGCGGTAGACGCTCTGTATCATGGAGAAGAACCGTGCGCCATTATGAGATCGCTGTTAGCCAAGTACGCTTTGTTGTGCTTGTTCACAATGACGGTGTTGATTGAAAATCCCGCCGCTTGTGAAATCAGATCTGTGATTCGTTTTCTGAATGCTAGGATTGCGCCGCCCAATTCAGAATAAGCGCCGAGGAATGGTGTCAAATGGTGTTGTTTCTTCACGACAACGGACGACCACACACTGCAAATGCGACGAAAAACTCCTACGGGGATTTTCCTGGGACGTGTTTACAACCCCCAAAAATGACAAAATGACACTTCAAAAATGACTAAGATGAGAGAAAATGTTTCTAACTGGTTGAAGACACAGGCGGCAAACTTCTATGAAGAAGGTATAAAAAAACTTGTGCCTCGCTATGACAAATGCCTGCAAAATGTCGGCAGTTATGTGGAAACGTAGTTTAAGAGTTGTAGAATTTTCTGCAATAAATAATTTTTCTGTATCTGTACACAATTTAATCTTATTACCGAACAGAACTTACTTTCTGGACGTACCTCGTACTATGGGTTTAGTTACACTGAAAAGCTTAGAATAGCAGAAGTTCATTACTTTCTTGAAAAAAAAAAAAGTTTCTGATAGTTAATAAGGATAGAAAGTTGTAACTTAAAAAGCTATTACATTTAACGTTGCCCTGTATACCGAAATAAATCAACAATTTTAATTAATGCTCCCATTGACATTTTACTACCAAAAAATTAAGATTCCTTCAAGAATGTTTATCATTGTGCATTTAATTAACACGAAGAACGTTTCGCCAGCTTCTTCTCAGAAAAGTATTACTGGGATATACAAGGAAGGAAGATGTATGCTTTTCTAACCACGATAATAGATACATTTGGCATGTGGTGATGATTTTTGTATATTAGGTGGTGCCAAGAAGTACTTTTATGTAGGAAGTTCTGCTGGAAATACACTGACTGGAAAAACTTGCAGATTAAAATGTATCTGAAGCGATGAATATGCTCAAGTTGTTCTCGGGAAGAGATGGGAGAGATGCATTTTCCCGAAACGTCGATTTCTAATCTTCTTTTCACCTGGCTTGCTTCCAGAGAACAACTTGAGCATATATAAATATCATTTGCCATAAATGAGCTTATGGTTGTTGCCAAATGTTAGCCACTTATTGCTTGTGAAACTTTTCTTGCCCCTAATTAACAGCAATTATTTTCTTATGATAACAGTGTAAACCAAAATAGGTTTAAATTTATATTTGTGAAAGAGATCTTATCTTTGCTACATTTATTGAATACATCAAACGAAATATGTAAATAGAAGAGGAAGAGATGAAACATTTACTTCAAAAATACGAAACACATTACTATTGAAAATATCAATGTTGCAGTATAATATTACGACCTCATGATTAAATCCTTCGTTTTCAACGAGGATCGTGGCTTTTGACTCCTTTTAAAGTTTTCCTTTATTGTAAGCCAAAATTAAGGGTTAAAAACTTTATTACCAGTTAAATTTCTCCTATCATTTACCTTCATTATTATTTTGAAGAGTACGTAGTCATAAGTATATACACCTTAATAAATGCTGCAATTTTTATAGTTGTTGTACTAACATTTCAGGCGTTGTTATAGTATAACAAAATACATACATTTCCGAAGTACCGCTTTAGTGTTTCCATGACGAAAAGAGCGCCTGCCATCTCTAGCGTGGGTAATGCTTTACACTGCGCCGTTAGTTGGGTTGCAGATATAGCAGGCGCACGAAATGCCTATAGCCCTGCTCATGTGTATTGGCTCTGTGAACTTCAAGTGGTATCATAGTTTATATTTTACAAAATATGTGATTCTCAATATTTATAGCTTTATTGATAAAAAGCCGCCACCACCACCTCCACGTCCTTCTCCTGATGTTTTTTGTTCCTGTGTATAGTTTAGTGTGTATAATTGGGAATAAAATGTATAGCATGTCTATAAAAGTGTAACGAATAATCTGGGAATCTGTGATATTAATTACTTAACTATTTGTATCACAATTTATTTCCATTACCTTGAATCCAAGACTTGAATTCTTTAATTCACAGGACAGGTTCAATTTTGTAGAAATGACTGTTTCAAATACCTTCTAATTATAAACATTAAATTGTGCTTCAGTGAGGGGAATCAAAATATTATAAAAGTGGATAAATTTACTTTTCAAAAGATAAAAGCTGAACCTCGTATTATTAGAGAAGAATTTCATTGTGGTCACAAACCGAGAAAACTTACTGGAATTTAATTTAATGTATTATTATTTTTAAGTATTTGCAATAGCTATTAGCTCCATGAGCAGTCACAGGACGTAATAAGTGAAGTCTCTAATCGGATATAACATGACATTTTAATTCTTTGTCTTTACAAATGGACTTCAACCTTCCTTAATATATTTATATTTAAGTACCTAAGTTTCGAGTGCTTGATTGAATATATTGTAACGCGAGCGCTGGAACACCCTGTGAAGCAGCTGGGAGCAGGAGTTGGGGGAGGTCCGTGTGAGCCACACCTCCCCCTCGTCTGTGGTGACAAGGCGGCGGTCGGGAGAAAAAACATGCTCGTGCCGTCTGTTTCCTTACACCTGGTTCTCGATCTTTCTGTTACTGGAACAATCCTGTAAACACCAGAAGTCGGCGATATTCCTATATAAAGGGGGTTACAGACAGAGAGAGTAGAGTTGGTTTGGTCAGTTAGTGAGTGAGGAGACAGTCGCAGTTCTTGGTGTAAATGTACGAGAAGATTGTGCAACGGAAGACTGTACGTAACTGTGAATGTGTACCGGAGCTTACGTAACCGCGAGGCCAAGTGAAATTGTAACGGACGAACTGGTGAATCGTAATTGTGTGCATTACGTAATTTTATGTAATTGGCAAGAGTTTAACTGTAAGTCGGTGGAAATAAAGAACATTGTTGAGTGGTGTAACTGGACTTTTCATTTCACGAACCCACAAAGTCACAATATTATGACATTATTTTAAAGAATTGTTATTTAATACTAGTGAAATAAAAACGCAAGCTAAATAAAACTTGCAGGTTTTAATTAAATAGAAGTTAGTTTGATACCTATTAAACTGAAGGTCTTTGTGTATTTTGTTTTCGCAGCAAAGAGGCGGCTGCTAAGGGCAAAGTAGTTGAATTTATTTATATAACTTTTGCAACAGACAAAATTTTGTGTGAAGCAATTTTTAAATTTTTAAAATCTAATTGAGTCACGGCAAATTCCGTTTAGATTTGATAAATTTATGTTTCATCATTATTAGGTAGAAGACGATTTCGGGCTATAAAGTCGTGGTCCACTGGGCCTCACCTCTCTCCCAGATGTTTCGCTTGCAACTACGACAAGCGTCATCAGTGGCGTTGAATAGCTCTCTTTGGTCTCTTCAGCTTTTAATAAACAAGACGCCAGCCGTGAAAGCCTTCGTTTGTTAGTATTATTTAATATTCTGCAATTATTTTGTCTTTTGTTAACAGGGATTGCAAATAGCAAATAGCTATGCGTTTTGAGCAGTTTATTAACACCTTCAGCTGTTTGAAAATTAAAACTTAGATCCTTATTTTGTCAGAAAGAATGTATAAAGGTATTTCATTTTCATTTCGTGTACTAAAGTGTAGTGTTTTCTTGTTTATTATTCATGCAGCTATTTTATGAATCTCAATAAAGACATATAATTATTTATTGGTGGAATATTAAGCTCTTTTGTTTTTATAAAAGTATTTATATTGGAAGACCCGTAATATTGCCATTTATTTAAAAAGATAAGAGTAGAAGCAGTAAAAATAGCTGTATAAAGAACTTAAAAGATCAGTTAAAAAGTAGCATTTCGAAATTGCTGAGTCAATCAATGCAGACTCAAAATACTGGTCCTTCTTGCTGGCGACGTAGAGAAAGCAAGTTTATGAGCAGTAGGGAGGTAAATTTATTGGTATTAACCCATAAACCTCACCCCGGTAATTATTATTTTATAGTACGTTCTTGGTCCCAATTTTGTTTCAGTCTCCTGGCCTTTCCCTTGCAAATCAGCAGTACGATTCTTTAACTCACGCATGAAGCGAGTGGCCAGTATTGATGAATGATAATTTTCTACGGTAGATTTTGAGCATGGTTGCTAGTCCCGTGCAAAACGCAGAATTTCTGCTTAAGATTTCAGGCAGTTAAACATTCCTGATTGTTTTTTTTTTAATTTTCATGTTAATCCGACCAATCTAAATTCTGGAAGGGTTTTATTTTGTAATATGTTTATTTTTTTATGAATTGCGTTATGTTATAGGAATGCTAGTAGAAACAGTTGTGTTTGGAGTTAAAGTCTACAAATTATACGTTTCAGATTACAGATTAACACTTAATATCCTAATTAGTGACTACAGATAAACATCATACAAGGAAGATGTTTACATATATAATTATATTTTGGTAATTGCCTTTGAGTTTAATCCCTCAACGAATCGCGTAGTAGCGAAAAAGTCCGTACATTAAAGCGCCTCATGGAAGGGTCTAGCATTTTCTAGAAGGTTCTCTCGCGGAAAGCCAGGGTGAATCTGCCAGATGCAAGCAAGATGGTAAGAGGCATGTAAGGTGACGCTCTCGTGGTGCAGGGTGAAAGTAATGCCAGTATATATTAAAAATGATCTGTGATTTTTAATAAGTGAAATGCAAACTTAAGTATTGATTTAAAGGTTGTGAAAGAATAAAAGGATCCATTTATCTCTGATTTAAACATGTTGTGACCAAGATATCGGACTCCTCATAGCGTAGGATCCCCCAACATTTAAGGTAGTAGTTGCTTCAATATTTTACGAGGGCTTTTCAATAAATAATGATCATAATTTTTTACTTTCATAATTTTCGCACTAAAATTCCATATTATTATATTTTGTTAGCTTAATGTGAAACAAAGACGCCGTAGTATTTTCATTGTTGGTACTCCTGGTTCACACCGGTGAGAACTAGGCAAGTTCAGGCATATTCAGTATCGCCTACCACTGCAATGGGGGTAACATGCAGTTAAAGTTGATGTTAGGGGAAGATCCGGAGTTTCTTTCACTGCTGATGAAACTTGGCTACATCATTTTAATTCAGAGAGCAAACAGCAAAGCTCAGTGTGGAAATATCCTTCATCACCAACCTCCAAAAAAAAAAAAAAAAAAAAAAAAAAAAGGTTGTTTCTGTTGGGAAAGTTATGGTCATCTCATTCTTTGATATTCATGCAATGGTTTATCAGCATGTTGTAGCTGCACACACATCAGTAACTGGACAATACTACAGGGATGTCCTGAAGGCATTGCAAGTCCATATCAGGTGCAAAAGACCATATTTCCATGAAGCAGGCTGGATGCTGCACCACGATAATGCGCGGTCGCATATTGCCAATGTTGTTGCTGAATATCTTGCAAAAATCAACGTGAGGTGCATCTCTCACCCTCCCTGTAGTCCGGATTTAGTCCCATTTGACCTTTTTCTATTCCGTAACTTGAAGAAACGCCTTCCTGGGAGGCATTATCCATCATCAGAGGCAGTGGTGAAGGCTGCGGAGGCGATTTTGAAGGATCTCGAAAAATGATTTCCAGCATGTCTTTGAAGACTGGCAGAAACGCTGGGACAAGTGCATCGCATTCAGGGGAGACTATTTTGGGAAGGACCATCAAAAGTATGAGGATAAGTAAAGGTACGTTGTGAAAAAAACTTTGTGATCATTCTTTATTGAACAGCCCTCGTAAAATTATTTGCCAAATGGAACTAGGAACGCTACAATATTTTATAATTTTAGTTACGTCTGTAAGGAAAATAAATGCACTTTTAAGTCAAATATTAACTTTAGAATAAGCATTTATTAATAGGTTTCCATTGAGTGAGATGCCTTCTTAATGTCGTCGCGATCATATATTTTAATATTAGAGCTGAAGAAAATAAGGCTTAGGGATTATTTTTCTATTTTAAAAAGAGCTATAAAATATATTTCTAAACTATGTTGAATCTCAGGAATTCTGAGCTATGTAGATGACACCAAAGGCCACCATTGTTGTGTGGTCAACCCTGCATGTTTAGCTGACCCACGCTAATGGCATTGGACTGTCGTAGTCGGAGGTGCGTTCATAAATCAGGTCGCTACTGGTTGTCTGGATCGGCTTCTAGGTCGCAGCTGCAACACTGGGGTTTTCGCGACACTTAGCTGCGACAGAAAATGCTCTGGGACAGGTGGAAGAATTGGTTACATGCTGCAGTAATGGCAACGAGAAATAACAACACGTGTAACCCCAGCAACAATGGTTTTATGCATAGAGACTAAAGGCTATTATATACATTGTTTATTATGCCTCATTCTGTTTTCAGATGTAGTCACTATGAGCTCCTAGTTCATCCAGCGGTTATCACGTCTGTTTAGTGTTTAACATGACTTCAATTCATTATTTTAGACATAGACAATAAACATACTTTATTTTATTTTATACATAATAATCAAGGGTATTTGATGGATAGAGTCAACATGAAAAATTCAATGCCATGGCCGGGATTTGAACCACGGATCTCCTGGTTTCCGTCCAGTCGCTCTTAACCTTTGAGCTACCATGGCCAACGTGCCTTCCTGACATTGAATTCTCCAGTTGACTCGTATGTTTCCCCGGTAGACCACTAGGGGCTCTCGCATCCGAGATACACCGTTTGTGGCGACTTACTATTGTAAGTACTTAAGTCCCAGGCTTCATCATTTAACTCATATTATTTTAGTTAATTGATGGAAATTAATCATTTCTCCACACTAGCCGTCTATAGGCTAAGATATTTGATGGATAGAGGGGAAACATACGAGTCAACTGGAGAATTCAATGTCAGGAAGGCACGTTGGCCATGGTAGCTCAAAGGTTAAGAGCGACTGGACGGAAACCAGGAGATCCGTGGTTCAAATCCCGGCCATGGCATTGAATTTTTCATGTTGACTCTATCCATCAAATATCTTAGCCTATAGACGGCTAGTGTGGAGAAATGATTAATTTCCATCAATTAACTAAAATAATATGAGTTAAATGATGAAGCCTGGGACTTAAGTACTTACAATAGTAAGTCGCCACAAACGGTGTATCTCGGATGCGAGAGCCCCTAGTGGTCTACCGGGGAAACATACGAGTCAACTGGAGAATTCAATGTCAGGAAGGCACGTTGGCCATGGTAGCTCAAAGGTTAAGAGCGACTGGACGGAAACCAGGAGATCCGTGGTTCAAATCCCGGCCATGGCATTGAATTTTTCATGTTGACTCTATCCATCAAATATCTTAGCCTATAGACGGCTAGTGTGGAGAAATGATTAATTTCCATCAATTAACTAAAATAATATGAGTTAAATGATGAAGCCTGGGACTTAAGTACTTACAATAGTAAGTCGCCACAAACGGTGTATCTCGGATGCGAGAGCCCCTAGTGGTCTACCGGGGAAACATACGAGTCAACTGGAGAATTCAATGTCAGGAAGGCACGTTGGCCATGGTAGCTCAAAGGTTAAGAGCGACTGGACGGAAACCAGGAGATCCGTGGTTCAAATCCCGGCCATGGCATTGAATTTTTCATGTTGACTCTATCCATCAAATATCTTAGCCTATAGACGGCTAGTGTGGAGAAATGATTAATTTCCATCAATTAACTAAAATAATATGAGTTAAATGATGAAGCCTGGGACTTAAGTACTTACAATAGTAAGTCGCCACAAACGGTGTATCTCGGATGCGAGAGCCCCTAGTGGTCTACCGGGGAAACATACGAGTCAACTGGAGAATTCAATGTCAGGAAGGCACGTTGGCCATGGTAGCTCAAAGGTTAAGAGCGACTGGACGGAAACCAGGAGATCCGTGGTTCAAATCCCGGCCATGGCATTGAATTTTTCATGTTGACTCTATCCATCAAATATCTTAGCCTATAGACGGCTAGTGTGGAGAAATGATTAATTTCCATCAATTAACTAAAATCAAGGGTATTCATTTCGGTGAAGTTAAATTAGCAATTGTTTCAACAAGTTTTAAGCTTATTGCATTAATCTTAAGTTAATAGTATCCGGAGAATATATACCTAATAGACAGGAAAATAGTTTTCTCCACTTAGTAGTCTGTGATATTTGAAGTCGCTTGTAAAAATCTAAAGTAAGATTAAAAGTTCTATAACACAAGTTCTAAATTTGTTAAATTTGTAGTCAATTATCTCGGAAATGTTCTAATATAACAGCCAAAACACCTTTTAAGTTAAGCCTACTTTTATTAAATTAGTTTCTCTATTAAGGAAAAAATATTTTCATAAACCAATCCTTTAAGTAAAAATGGTTTACAATTATGCTATTAAAGAATAAAAATTGTCATTAATGCCAAATTAGGTCCTCAAAAGCATTTAATGGTTGCTTTTATACGCTTAAGATCTAATTTACCTACCTCTAATAGTTTCTGAGAAAGCGGGCCAGTTATTCTTGAAAATGTCATTTTCATAAAAACTGTATCCGATGATAAAATAGAGAAAACAAACTCTCATATGGAAAGACTGAGAATTTCAATGCCATAGCCGGATCTTCTGGTTGCCGTCCAGCCGCTCTAACCCTTGAGCTACTATGGCGAACATGCCGACATGACATTAAATTCTCCAAATGACTTGTGTTTTTCCCGGTAAACCACTAGTTCTCATAAACACATTAGACAACTACCTTAGTGGCGACTTACAACATGTAAGTACTTTAAGGCCCGGGCTTTATAGTTAACCACTATTAGGTCAATTAATGGAAATTAATTGTTCTTTCACATTGGCCGGGTGTAGGCTAAAGTGTGGAAAGATTTTCAGTTTGACTCTAACTTTCCATACTTTAGTCTACACCCGGCCAGTGTGAAAGAACAATTAATTTCCATAAACTCTCATATATTTGCAAAGACAGATATCACAATGCTTGTGATATGCAAAAGTACCAGTTTCTAAAGAAAATTTTCTGTAAAAGAAAGGATAAGGTACGCTCTCTACTCCAAAGTCTGAAGCATTTTTTTCTCTCTCTGAAGAATCGCAAAAGTTGTAGAATAAAATTTCAGTTGCAGTACCCTTTTTGTTGTAATTTACGTCCTCCAACGTTAAGTCATATCGGATGATGAATGGAATAGGTGAAATGATGTTTAAATGAGCCTAGGGTCTGTAGAGCTTAGAGTTACCCGACATTCGTCTTTCAAGATAAGGGAAAACCCTGGGAAAAACCTTTTCCAGGTAACTCACCCTGACCGAGATTGGAACTAGGGACCTCTTGAACGTGAGGCAGACATGCTATACCACGCTACCGAGGCGGGCCCTTCTTTCCTGTTAACATTTTTAGAGCTACTAACCTCTTCTCTACTGTCTCCCATTTTTCCTCCCAAACCTTTTTCTCCATATTGCAACCTCCTCGTATTCTAAGTGTACTATGCTTTCTTTTCCAACGCACAATTCACAAATTCCCTTTTCCCTAACTCTTATCCCTCTTAGGTATATTGTTCCTGTTCTCATCCTAGATAGCCCTTCCCTCTCTTGCCTTTTGCAGTAGTCTATGTATGCTTCTCGTCTCCAGTTTCTTTTTATTTGTTTGTAACATTTTAATAATTTCACATTTTCTAGACTTTCCCATATTTCCTGCCTTTCTATATCTTCTATTCTGCATTTTACCAATTTACCCACCTCGCTTGTATTCCTTTCATCTGATCTCTATATATCTTCCATTCCTATTTTTGGCACAATTCCTCCTATCTCTATCCACTAACTATTTGAGTTCTCTAATCTTTTTTGCTGTCTCATGCATAATTTCATAATATCTCCTTCTTTGGCCAAGCACAGGGGAAAGGAGGAAAAGAAGGTAAGAAATTTTGGCCAGATCTTACAGAAGGTAAAAGAAAAATGAGCAACGTATGTACGGAATATAAGAAAGGAAGATGGGGGAAGAAAGGGGCTAATTAAGTAACAAGGAGACAAGGAGGATAAGAGCTACCCGGTAGAGCAGAAGACCAGGGTGCCATATAGGCCAAGGTAGCAACAACGTAAAGACAAATAAATGTAGCCTGAAGTTTGAAATTGTAAACAAATTGTAAAATTTTTGAATATGCGGAATAAATAATTCATTCATATATAAAGTAGCGAGATAGAGTTGTTGGATGTGTAATTGATTTGCAATTCTCTTCTGTGGTGTCACCAAGATGACTTTCTGTTTGAGAAAAATGCAGATATTGAATAAATTAAACGAATAACAAAGGATAACTCAAAACGGATGGCTCTAAAAATTGTATTCTACATAAATTTTGTACTTTAAGAAGGATTTCATTTCTTGTATGAATATTAAAAGTTTCTCCTTTTTTTTTTTTTTTGGTAATTTACGTGCTCCAACCTTAAGTCATATCGGACGATGAATGGAATGGGTGAAATGATGCTCAAATGTGCAGGGGGTCCATAGAGTTACCCGACATTCGTCTTTCAGGATAAGGGAAAACCCCGGAATAAACCTTATTCAGGTAACTCACCCTAACCGAGATTCGAACTCAGGACCTCTCGAACTTGAGGCAGAAATGCTACTACCACGCTACCGAAGCGGGATAAAGCCTCTCGGTCTCTTACTAGTTATGCAGAAGTATTTCAAAATGAAGAAAACTTCGGATATGCATTCCATTTGTTATTAAAATGTCTTAAACTTATGCTAGTTTTGAAAAATAAGGTTTTTCGAAACTATCAATCTAAACGGTAATTTGGGAGTGGGAGCATTTTCTTAAAATCTCTTTGTCACATCATAGGAAGATACTACATTTAAATAGAAGTTTGATATTCAAACGACTTTCAATTTTTTTAATTTACCGTGCATTCAACTGTCTTAATTGTATTATAGTGGCTGTTGCATAGCGGTACGATGCGGCCGTTTGGCTTTATTCCAATGTATACTTGGCAGTTACTTTATTTATTTAGAAAATGCTATACTTTATATTAGCAGGAATGGAAACTGGGTTGACCTATAGTTCAGACAGCGTGTATCTAGTTACGCACCAATGGCACGTGTTTGATTTCATTCTTAAGATAAGTTGTGTGGATGAAATTTCTTTTGATGTTAAATGAAAACGCCGCTGGAAGTCCTAGGACATTTTTACTATTCCAAGTTTATTTGACGTATTTAATTCATCACCTAGCATATCTACCACAGTGCTAAAATCTTAAAAACTACATCAGGTTATAGTATGCAAATATGCGAGTGCTGTGGCTATGCCTTACGGGGAATAGCGTATGACACCAAGATTTGTGAGCAGTAAAATTTACGGCTTTTGGGGCTGTCATACCTCCCCTCGCTCCACAGTTAGCTAACTGCTAGAAAGACCTGTTCTATTTTATTATACTGAATCGTTGAAGAAAAATACCATCAATGTTTTTTCCATAAACCAACTTATCCATAGAGCTGAACACAACCCGATATCCATCTTTTCAGAACAATGGAAAGCTCTGTAAAAACATACTTGCCCTAACCGAAATTCAAATCTTGGGACTTACTGAATGTGAGGCAGACACGACACTCTCACACAACGGATGTGGAGTTTTTATTTTAAGTCCTCTGCTACGTATAGTAGGCAAAGAAAGTGTTGTCTTCCACCCAAAAATTGAAAGTCGCAATACATATTTTGAGGATCCTTAAATTAAAAAAGGTATGCTTTAAAAGGCATGTCACGCGAGCGCTCAAAACCAGTCGACTAAATACAAAATATATTTAAATTTCAGTATATTCCAAAGATACCGAGTGGCCTGCCGGGGAGCTACCACCAGGGACCCTCCTCTTTACTGTCGTGACCCATTGGGTTGGCCACCTCTCTCTCCCCTCGCCTCATCCTTCACCATAGTAGATCAACAGTTGAACCCCCTCCGTAGGAAAATCCAGTCCAAAGCTACCCTTTATAAACAGAGCGAAATGGCTCAGGCGTTTTCGTCTGTGGCCCGCGTTTGGGAGGGCCGGGTTCGATTCCCATGGCCGACCTACTTGACCCATGGGCTTTTTCTGGGGCTTTCCGGGGTTGTTAGGCGAATGCTGTGTAGGTTAATTACATCCCCCAAATTTACTGCCCCTCAATTTCACCTCCATTATAATTTCACATCAACTCTCATCTGGTGGTCTCTTTCAGGGTAGAAGTGTCGGCGAGTGTCTCGGCGGTGCATGGCTGTGATCTGCTCTGAGGAAAACTTCCTCCTCCAATAGGTCGGTTGCCGGTCTCCGCTCCTCAGCTGGGACCATTTCGGCACCACCAGCCGAAATGATCTTGCGCCAGCGGCACATTTGGGGCTCGGATCGCCTACCTGGGACCTTTGGGGCTCGGCTGCTGCCCTTGTTGCCGTCCGGAGCGTGTCCGTTGTCCTTCCCATAGGGGAAGGGATCCGTCCACTTCAGCTGCTGTGGTGTGAGCGCTGCGGACCCTCAGCACTTCTGGTACTTCTGACGTTTACCAGAGGAACGTTGGGCCGAACATTCGAGCCCCTCCCTAAATGGGAGTTGTTCGGATTGGGTTGGACTCGAGGGGGTAGTGTGTTACCAACATCCGCAGGAGATCGGGTATCTCTGCTCAGGCCTTGGCCACCCGGAGGGGGTAGAGGGTTGCCTCATAAGTCCCGGCTACTAGCCTACATAGCTAGTAGAAGGCGTGCTAGATCACCTGGCGGCCCCATCGAGGTTTGTCGGTAGTCTTCCCTTCGGCGTTGAGGCGTGTAAGTGACGTATCCATTTCCATTTCCGATGGGGGATCTTTTTGGGAAACAAGGTATTGTTCTATGGAAAGAGCCCCGGAGTTTTCCATCACTCCCGGGTTGAAGGAGGCCAGGGTCTTCGAACGTCTGGGTAGATCCTCTTAGCTGTCGTTTTCCTGGCTTGTCGGGGGAAGTGTCTATGGAAACTGTAGGTACCCTGCCCACTGTACGGTCGTGGCTCCTTGGGTAGGTCGCTCTCTGTCTCCTTCCTCCCGGGGGTGCCCCGCTTGGGGGCATAGGAGCAGTGGACCCAGCATGGCGGCCTACGTACCTAATCACCTCCGTAAGGAAATCCTAGTTCTGCCCTTTATAAGAGATAGTTTTCGAAATCAATTGATTTTCTTAAAATGGCTGCAACTATTTTTATTAAAGTATCGTCTGTTTGAGATATTTTTATGATAAATTAAGTCTTGAATCTTCTGAAAGCAGCCTCTAAAGTAGCTTTATTCTGAATGGTGAATTATAAGAGGTAGACAAAAGCTTATTACAAAGATATGTAAATCTGGTTAAAATCTACAATTTATGTTCAATATATTTTGGTACATTTATAACATTCCAGCATACTCCTTGTAAAACATATTTTTTTCTGTAATCATAGCTCCATATTTTTCTACTTCGAGGCTATGAAGTAGAATGGAATTTCAAACTTACACATAACGATTAGTTTTTAAGCATATGACTGCCGCTTACATTTTTACATTTTTAAATTTCTGCATTTCTTTTGTATAAATAATTTGTTGAAGAATGTGTAGGAAGTCATGTGGGTGTAGCACTTCAGATTTTTCAATAGCATGTATATAGAATCAAAACACGTTTAAAAGTTTATAACTATATAACTTTAGAATCAAACTTTAAAACCGTTATTGCCAATATCGTGTTAGATGCCTATTGGACTGGACTGGACTACTCTACGGAGGGGATTCGGCATGGAGGTCCCAACTTGGTCTTTTAACAAGTTTCCTATCTTAAACATATGATAGCTGCTGTTTTTATTGAGTTACAGCAGTCATTGTTTTCATGTGTTTACATTTGTCATTGACAAATAGCTATGGGACCTTACAGCATTCAGAAATGCGTAGGAATTGTGAATATTTATTATTAAAATGGATCATGCATTCGCCAAACCCTCCGTGTATTGCGTGATACCGGGCTCTTATAAGGAACTATTTTGGCCTCAATTGAATGGCATGGATCTCAGAAACATCTGGTTCCAGCAAGAATGTGCCACATGTCATACTGCTGTCAAAACAATTGATATTTTGAAGGATAATTTTGGAGGTTTCATCATTTCACGTGGTGGTCATGTTAACTGGCCCCCGATATCATGTAATTTAACGCCGTTGAATTACTTCTTGTTGGATTATGTTAAGTCTCGACTTTATGCCAATAAGCCAGAAGCAATAAATGATCTTAGGAATGACACCATGCGTGCTATTCGTGAAGTTGAACCTAATTCACGTTCTTCAGTCATTGAAAATTGGACGAACCGTATAGGCGCAATTCAACGAAGTTGCGGCCGACACTTAATTGGTGCTCTCTTGGAAATGGAACCACATTAATTATGTTCCAAAATAAAATGGAAATAAACCTGTATCATTTATAGAAAGTTCAAAGATAGGATGCACTTGTTCCTGTGCCCGTAAATGGGCATTATCAGGAGGAAGGACGAGGTGAGAGAAGACAGAGGGTGGTCGTCTGAAGTAGACACGACAGTACAGAGGGCAAAGTCACTAATTTACCAGTTAGAAACTCCACAGCATCCCATCCTACTGTGTTCCGGAAACGATCCCAGCAGACTGGGTTCTAGACCGGAGACTGTTCTACCGGAGGAGGAAGGTTTACCAAGAGCATATCATCCTCCCATGCAACGCAGAGACTCCTGCCGACACTTCTGTCCTGAAAGAGATCACCAGATAGGAGATGATATGAAATGATAATGGAGATGAAATGGAAGGATAGGAAATTTGGGACAAGTAATTAATCCACCCAACATTCCCTGACGACCAGGGAAAACCCAGGAAAAACCCATGAGTCAGCTTGGTTGGCCACGGGAATCGAGCTGGACCTCCCGAATGCGGGCCAGAAACGAAACCTGCTCAGTTAGAGGACAATTGTTTTACAGTGATTATGACACAAACGGTTGTATCATATTATACTGTAAAACTGACCCGAAACTTTGCATTTTACTCAAAAGTCCACAATTACTAAAAGGGTCAGTTATCTGTCCATATCCGTTGTTGCGAAGTAAACTTTGCCTTTTTGGCGTTTTCTTGTGTTTCTGGCCGGTGACTGTAGAAAAATTCTCGGATGACTTGGTTCTGGCGGTTGACTTTGCGGACGACTATCTTTCTTTGTCTTGTGCTGCTTGTTTTCATCGTGTTCTTTTTCTCCTGGCTGGTTACATGTACGAAGGAATTGGATGGTCCACTGGAGCATTCATAAATTTTAGGTAGCTCGAACGGAGCTGATTGTTTCGTAGTGCAACGTGGGAATTGAGGGCGGGGGGACGGCCAGTTCAAGGACTCTAAAGGCCCATGGGACAAGGACCCTGTGACCAGCGCGTGTAGTGTCAGCGTCAAGCTAAGGAACTCTGGGTTAAAATTATTATGGTGATCTATCCATTGAACCGAAACGAAGATGTTGATATGCTTCTTTTTCCACTAAATTTCACATAGAAATTCTCAAATGCCTAATTGGAACTCAAAGTTATATGTTATCAATGTTAACTTTGCTAAATTCATGATACACCATCTCAAACTAACACACAACACTGACAGAAGTTTCTTACTTTTACACACCATTCATTATCACCACTGACGGGAATACATCGGTGTAAGTTATGAGTTCTGTTGGGCTTCGATATCACTTCCTCTCTTACATACTTCCTTACTCTATCGATTTTGTTAATGAATAATGAGAGGGAAACAATTTGTTTTAAATTCTAAGAATATTGCTATATCATCTATTTATTTACTCCTGTATTTCAGTTATTATGAGTTCATATAAGTGCTTCATGCTGTCTTTTTTCCAATGATCTCAATTGTCTCTTATCTGCAACTCCTGATTTTTAAGGCAGAAACCTCTTAATTATTAGTAGTATACCTTATAGAATGTTAGTGTTTCCTTTTTAAATTTGCCATAATTTTTATATTATTCTCTAATCAATTGTAATTACGATCTATTTTGGGATACGAATGAGGCACTGAGAGCCATAAGTGCTCCAAAGCACAGAAAAATATATGTTTGTTAAAAATTAAAATTTCCAGTACGAAGTACTACTTACGAAGGTGATGCAAAGACTAAATTATTTTGGCAACACTTTTTAAAAGTTGAATAACACCGAACAAACAAAATGATACTTTAAGCTTTAGGATCATATGTACGAGGGCTGCTCAATAAAGAATGATCACAACTTTTTTTGACAACATACCTTTACTCATTCTCATAATTTTGATGATCCTTCTCAAAATAGTCTTCCCTGAATGCTATACACTTGTCCCAGCGTTTCTGCCAGTCTTCAAAAACATGCTGGAAACCATTTTTGAGAGATCCTTCAAAATGGCCTCCGCAACCTTCACCACTGCTCCTGATGATGGCCACGAAGGCGTTTCTTCAAGTTACGGAATAGAAAAAGGTCACATTGGGCTAAATCAGGACTGTAGGGAGGGTGAGGGATGCACTTCACGTTGATTTATGCAAGATATTCAGCAACAACATTGGCAATATGCGGCCGCGCATTATCATGGTGCAGCATTCAGCCTCCTTGACGTAAATGTGGTCTTTTGCGCATGATATGGACTTGAAATGTTCTCAGGACATCGCTGTAGTATTGTCCAGTTATTGATATGTATGCAGGTACAACATGCTGATAAACCATTCCATGAATATTAAAGAATGAGATATCCATAACTTTCCCAGAAGAAGCAACCACTTTTGCTTTTTGTGGGTTGGTGATGATGCAGATTTCCACACTGAGGTTTGCTGTTTGCTCTCAGGATCAAAATGATGTAGCCAAGTTTCATCAGCAGTGATTACGTTTGAAAGAAACTCCGGATCTTCCTCTAACATCAACTTTAACTGCATGTTACCTCCATTGCAGCGGTAGGAGATACTGAACATGTCTGAACTTGCCTGGCTCTCATGGACGTGAACCAAGAGTACCTACAATGAAACTACTACGGCGTGTTTGTTTCACATTAAGCTAACAGAATATAATAAGATTGAATCTTAGTGCGAAAAATTATGACCGTAAAATATTATGATCATTCTTTATCGAACAGCCTTCGTATTTTCTCACTTAAGCAATATGTATTTATCAATATAGATTTTATTTAATCATTTCGTAATAGTTTATGAGAAAAGGATTGTTTATATTACACCATTTTTTGGCAGTAAAGCTTATTCTTCGTAAAATTTTAGATAAGTATCGTGTATATTTGCAAGGTAACTTCATTGCATAAACACATATATGTAATCTACATTATTCTGCCATCACAAAATGATATAGCAAACATTTATAGATTATCTTGCGATGGAACATTTCGTGGTTTATGAAGCACAATCCCGCTGTTAGTTTTGCTGCTCTATCTTTACCTCTGGAACGGAATAGTAGTCCCAAATCTATCCAAGCTTTTGTTCAGTTCTGGCATCGAGGTTTTTATAGATCCTCTTCAGTTACCCAATGTTGCTCCAGTTGATATGCACGAGAAGCTCTTATCTTCAGGGATTGTATAGAATAGAGACCTAAGGGAACTAAATTTATGACTGCGGATGAAATAATATTACGCGTTCTTTCAAATTTTAAATACTTCGATCTTTTATTATTTTATCTAATAACGATTAGACAGAAAACGTAGACACTTCTTTAAACAAATTTCAACTGTACATATATTTTGATACACAAGGTAACTCAATTTAGCATCTATATAACTTCTAAAATACAAGTCTTTCAGAAGCACTCTTTCCTATTCCGCTGTTCGATACAAAGTACTTTCGCTAATATCTTGTCTTGTAGTTTATTGAATCGTCGTTGCTATGGCGATTAACTCTTTTTGATTGGTCCACGTTACTTTTGATGACCAAAGTATTCTTACCATATTAGGTAATGTTTACAGTGTTTTCTTTAAAACTTGACTTAATATATAATTATTATTGCACATGATTTTGAATTTAAAATAACATCTTCTAACCAAAGCGTGTGTTGAACTGAGTTGATAGTGAGCTAGGAGCGGTGTTAATGTAAATTAGTGTAAGACACTGAATTAAATAAAGATTATAAACTGTTTTTATTGATCTTCATTTTGAAAAGGCTGCGGTGGTTTTCATGAACTTTTGCTACAAATACAAACTACATAAAATTTATTGAAGACCATTCAGACTGAAATGATAGATTATCTGAGTTAGGTTTAAATTTAAATGTTTTAAAAAAATTTTAGTCAGTGCCAAGTTGTTAGCTAATCTGAATAATAAAGATTAAATAACAATAACACTGTTTTATAAATTGTATTATGGATAACTACCATTTAGGTTGTACAGCTCTTGTGTTGTGTAACATTCATTATTATTTAGGATGCAGTTGAAACTGCAGATATTTTGGAACTAATGTTTAAGACAGAGTGTCTCTTTTGAAATGTTTGTACAGTGTTAGTATTATCTGTAGATGTGCAGTTGCTAATTTTAAAAAGAAAAAGAATCTGAATATATGCAGTTGGAATTAAATATAAAATTTAAATTTGGTTGAATAGCTACTCATTTCAGTTTTATATGCTTTATGTATTTACATAATATAGAATATATACTACAAAAAACGAATTAACCTAACATATTGACATTAATTTCATATTCTTCAGTTTCCTTCTTTTATAGTTTACACAATCACAAATTCTTCTTCAACTGTTTCTTAAACATTTTATGATGGATTATTTTTAAGAATTTAAAATAATAAAAAAATAAAAACAATGACAATTACTATGAGATTTGATCTGAAATCACTGCTTCAATATAAACGTGAACTCTCTGCTCCAAAGAGTATAGAAGTAATAATTTGTTGTATGAAATGCTATAAAATATGAACTACAATACTATTTTGAACAACTTCAAATTTAAAATACAATGCAGCGTTTCCTTGAGGACTCGTTTGCGAAGTACATGTATGTTTAACATGACGGATTTATCCTTCTCCACGATGGAACCTTCATCCAGAGTGGTGGTGTTAGAAAATGGCAAGGATATCCATCCAAGATGGCCGATCCAAAGAAATCGGCTTCAATTATTAATGGGTGTAAGGCCAAACACAGGAAGGATAGATTGAAAAAGAAATGAAAGAACAAAATTAGTAAAATTGTGCCTAAAATGACTGGTGCATTTCGAAATAAAGACAGAACTGTAATTTATAGAGATCCTTAAAAATAAAAAAGTAAAAAATAAATAACTGGGAAATTTTGCCTTAGGTCTATTATGCAAATTCAGACGTTCTCGATGAACTGAACAGTTTTATATTGCTTGAAGGAGTATTTATTCTATTTGTAATTCTTAATATATGCTTTTCGTACTGTTAAGGTTCGAAATACTTTGATTCATTTCTCGAAGTAACATTGGGAGCGGCCCTATTGTAGAATTATTAGAACTCCCGTCTGTAGGTGGACAAAGCGTCGTCCGGCTGGGTTTCTCCCGCCATTGATTACACCATCTGCTATATCACCATCTTCCCCTTCTTCCTTCTCCCATATATGTATTCCTTCTTAACTCTGATTACAGGCTTTGGACTGATTACCCATCTTTGCTACTCTGTTCCAGAATCTATCTACTCCTCGATAGATATCTGACCTCAGACAGCCACTTGTAGGTCTTGGGGGGGGGGAGGGGTGTAAATCCTCACCAAGTATAATAAACAGAGAAAGAAGAACAAGAAGTATCGTTTTTTACATGTTTAATATTGCATTAAAATCTCGCCAATTAGAATTTGCTTGCTTGATCAGTTAGGATACACACTTGCACATTTGAATTATAGAACTTAGGAAAGGATTTTGCTAAGTGTATACATACAAACAAATTAAAACTTCCAAATAAACTAAGTAATTAGTTTTACTGGTCACTACAGTGTCGTATGAATGACTATTTACATTAATAAATGTTATTGAAGTGTTGCCATAACAGCTTAATCGCAGAAAAAAGCGT
This sequence comes from Mantis religiosa, assembly GCA_030765055.1. NCBI lineage: Eukaryota > Metazoa > Arthropoda > Insecta > Mantodea > Mantidae > Mantis > Mantis religiosa. Next base: position 57,183,802 of record CM060959.1, on the reverse strand, counting down.
ACAGATGTGTTTGCCCTCTTTTGTTCCACGTCATGAAACAAAAGCGAGCCGGAACTGCGGTTGTACAAGGTATTAAAGGCAGTGTAATCGCTGCAGAATTATTTTAAGCGACATGGAGTTATTTATCTCGGATGTTATAAGCGAGGATCCTCGGAGCGTGTTTGTATTGTAATATGTCGTCGACCGTGTCGCCCAACTGGCCACCACTGGGTGTTTATAAACCAGTACATCACTGCTGTCGCAATAAATCTCTCTCCTAGCCGCCACTGCAGATGGGGTGTTCATAAATAACGCCGCCTTGTCACCTAGCTTGGCACTCACACATTGCTGCGGGATTCCAAGGCATTTCATTTACCTGTTCATTCATGTAGTAGATGTACAAGTTAGGGTTAACAAAAATCGTTCGCAAAATCTCAGCCATGTTGCTTCCAAACACGACGTAGACCAGGCCTGTAAGAGCTCATTTGTCTTTCTTAACATCTAAGGAGCATGTTCGAGGGTGGCGCTTCTGTATTCGCAGATGTCGCTGGTGGAGGTCATTGATTTACTGTTGCCAAACTAAACGTTAAAAATAATTAAACCTCTATTCCTTTATACGATTAAATTGTGAATCTTTGCTCTATTTCACGTGTTCATACCAAGAACTCGTGCTTGAGGAGAGTTTAAAGCGGCTATTTGGATGTGTTAGATCTTGAAAATTCATGACACATTATCTCATAAACAAGATAAATAAATAATGAAACAATTACCGATATGGGTAGATGTGGCCCTTCTAAATTCATTATAACACGAGGGCTGATCAACAAAGACTGAGACTTATTCTTTTTCACAGATGTTTATTACCACAATTCAATGTTTATATGATATTTTTCTTGATCATACTTCAATGCACTTTTATAGCGTCTCTGTCAGTCCTTGAACTCATGCTTCAGACCATTATTTGTCAGGTCCTTGAGAATCGCCTCACTTTTCTTGAGCACTGCCTCAGAGTTCTCAAATCGAATACCCCTAAGCTTCGATTATCACCGGTAATGAGTCATGGCTGCATCATTATGATCCTGAAGGAAAACAAGCCAGCACAGTGTGGAAATTGCCAGGTTCTCCAACACCAAAAAGGCAAAATTTGTTCCATCTGCAGCGAAAGTGATGTGATCACATTTTTGACTGTAATAGAATGATTTACTAGCATTCATTCCTCCCTCACTACTGTTACAGCAGCATACTACACGTCAATATTGGCTACAATGAGGAAGCACATTGTAAAGAAACGACCAGAGCTTTCTCGGACTGGATGGCGACTTCATCATGACAATGCACGGCCTCACGTCGCAAATCAAGTCATGCAGTTTCTGGCTCGATTCAACATTACCAGTGTACCTCATCAAGCGTATAGCCCCGATTTTGTACCCTGTGACATTTGTTTATACCCATCACTAAACGCAAACCTTAGGTGTATTCGATTTGAGAACTCTGAAGCAGTGCTCAAGAAAAGTGAGGTGATTCTCAAGGACCTTACAAAGAATGGTCTACAGCATATGTTCGACTTGCAGAGACGCTATAAAAATTTCATTGGAGTAGGAGGGGCTAGTTTGAAAAATATCATGTAAACATTGAATTGCAGTAATAAACATCTGTGAAGAAAAAAATCAGTCTCAGTCTTTGTTGATCAGCCCTCGTAGCTTTAATTAAACAAGTATTTTTAATTATTAAGGACGATAGAAGTACCTTCCTAATTAATCCATCTTTTGTATAAAATTAATCAGCAATCATCTTTAATACTCAACCAAAAAAAAAAAGATAACAATAACACATTGACGTACATTTTATTATCTTAAAAGTTATTTTATATAGCAATTTCGAGAAAACGGATGTAACAGTACTTTTGGGTCATGTTTGAAGTATGAAAAGTTTATAAATTTATAAAATTGATTATGTAAATATGTTTAATAATTTAAATATATAAAAATGTATGTAATTGTGTTATTGGCCGAAATAATAATTGTATGACGTAATATGACGTAATGTGGTGACGTGCCATTAAATCGGCCAATAACAAAATTAAGATAGGAGTAACGATAGTTACGATAAATCAATAATCTTGATAGAGAGATTTTTGTTGTAATGGTGGAGCGTGATGAATAGTGGTGCAAGATCAAGAACATTTAAGTAATAGTTTGAATCTGTATAAATGTAACAAAGTAAGAATTTATCGACATGTTGGAAGTGACTGGGAAAGGAAGCTCAAGCAAAATGTAATCTAAATAATACAATTAAATAGTTACAGAATTTGACTTCTCCGAAAATTTATTCCGAACGACGTCTGAAAAAGAGATGTCTCATGACTCTTATTTAGAATAAGATGATACAATTGGTGACCAGAGGAAACAGATAGCCGCAAAAACTCACACGAGAAGAGAAAGAATTGTGCTCCAACATAGAAATCCTGTCCCAAATTACGCCCGAACGTTTGGCTGATGAAGATGGAGACAAATTAACGACGAATGGTCACAAATTCCTGTCCCACGGATTAGGTATACAAAGAATGTATTTTGCTGATATAAGGGTTCCAGTTTTAGAAATCAGTCCAAAGAATCCCCCAATAGGCTGCATATTCACTATGTAACACCTCCATTACTGTCTCTTGCTTGTACTGGCTGAGCAAAATGTATGGAAAAATGCCTGTTACCCCACTGTTGCAATCTATGAAGTGATATTTTTGTTAGAAAAGCTCTAAGATATCAACATGCCCTTACATTACTATGATTACAAATAAAGAGTGTGAGATTTTTTATTAAATGGCAACATTTCTTTTTTCTTCACTCCTCCAGTCCTCAAGTCTCAGAACGTACAAAAAATACCCTTTCAAACCACAATTTAAATGTATTAGGACCTTACTGCATGTACACTGAGTAAAGGAAAACGTACCATTACTTCAAATAAGCATCTCCTCTATGTTCCGAGACCTGAGGACGAAAATAGTTGACATTCAAATATAAGCCACGCCCTAGTCACATAGTAATCTGAAAATATTATATCTTATAACTTTACTAAAAATTATCACTTCACAAGACTATAACAACGAAGTTACAAACTTATTCCTTAGATTTACCCATTCCGTATATGAACCCTGGAAGGGGGTGCGTAGACACGCAGTAGAGTTTAGGCCACTATATCTATCTTGCCAGAAGGGAACATTTATTCAGAACAAAGGAGAAGATCCATCGCAGTTAAAGTTGGTGATATTTAATATTTTTAAATAAGGAACTCCACAGTTTGATAGGCAAATGTTTCACTTTGTAGGGTTTATATAATTTCTGTGATAAATCATTCTATTTAAATTAATTGTGATAATCTATGCCTTTTGAAATAAAGTTAATGTAAAATTAAAATTAAGGGTTGATAGTGAGAGTAAGAAGATAAATTGAATGTTGAATTTATTTGGAACTAGTATAGGTTAAGGAGACTAAGACAAAAGTAGGACAAAAGCATAACCAAGAAATGGAGGCATTTATAACTTACGCAAAACCGGAATAATACCAATATAAATTGCACAAAAATTAGCCAAGACTCAGCAGCACTTCTTGTTGAATGAAATCAACATTTCATGTTTTGTCATTCTCGTTTTCCTGTCACTACAGCTTAGCAGTCTCTTGTCGACCTTTCCACCAAGTGATTACTCAATCTTTTGTTGCAATTAAGCATACGCTCGGGTAAACACGTTTATTTTCCTTTTTACTTGTTATATAATCATTCGAAAAACAGTTCCTTGCAACATATAAGTGGATAATCATGTGCCGGCACAAGTTTAGCATCATGGATAAAGCTAATTGCTTCTGCCATTACTTATCCGCAAAAGAGTAGAAAGATCTCTCCAAGTGGTATTCAATTTATTTACTCAGACTAAAGACGCATATTTAACCAGATACTGAACTTAAAAGGGATTATAGCGTCATTAGGATCAGAGCTATGATTGTTTTCGCTAAGGCCTGAAGTTCAGATGTTTAAACGTACCTAATTTGTTTTAAGTGTCATAATGGACTAAGCAAAATATATGAATTATGCTAATTTCTCTGAATAAGGAAACTGTTAGCTTTTGCAAATTACCACAAAGCCTTCTAGAATGCCGGTCAAGTGCGTCATAAACTTCAAAAAGTGTAGACATTGCCCTTGAAATTTCAGAACAGGTATTAAATTCTCCAACTGACGTGAAATGAGTTATTTCAAATAAGATTGTCCTACACACGACTGTGGAAGAGCAATTAATTGCCATTGGTTGACCTAATAGTTTGTTTCACTACAAAGCCATGGTCTTAAACTACTTACAGCATTGTAACTCGCCATTTTGGTATGCTATCTCGTATCAGCTTAAGATCCCTTTGTGATTTACCGGAAAAATTCGAGTAATTTGGAGACTTTAACGTAATGCTAACAAAATGGCACCTCAGTGGTTATGGTGACCGGACGGAAAGATTCATAGTGGAAAATCTCGGCTATATTACTGAACATTTCAGTTTGATTCTAGATTTCATAAATGATATGAAAATAGTTAATTTAAAACTTTACGTGAAACATTTGGGAAAGATTATTTACATGAAATTCATTTAAAAGTAAGAGAGTTTTAATTATTTTCATGACACGAGTAGAAAATTTGGGTCATTTCCAATGGTGTAACTGTTCATTTTTCATTTAGTGTATATGGACGTCTATTTCGGTTACGAATACCACAACAGGAGGGGTTGAATTGATGGAAATATAGAAGGCTATAGCAGAGATGCTCGTAAATACCTAACAGTTTCTGATTTGTAGATATGTCCCTCCGCTGGAGGTGCAAGAAAGAATTATGACCAATCTGTCATTTAAACAGGTCTCTGGTGCTCACGGTGAATAGGCATTCTAGCTTACTGACCAAGTAAAAGTGAAATAATCTAGAAATCTGCAAACTAGGGTTACCAGATGCTTAATTTTTTTCCGGAATCCTCCGTTTTTTCACCCAAACTTTATTCCTCCGTTTATTATTTACCCGGAGTACGCAATTCTCCGTATTTATTTGCCTACTGTGAATTTTTGAATTATATATAATGACTTACAATTCTCATAAAGTTTATGTAATCTAGGGAAAATGGCACTTTGTTTTATTTCATTTTGCCAATGCTACCAACAGAAGTATCTTCTAAATCAACGTAGTACATGTGTGTGCCGTCCTGCAGCAGCAGAGCAGCACGTTTGTGCCAGCGATAATAAGCAAATTTAATGTCTCTCTGAATTTGTCTTTCAGTTGTTTTCCGTTCCTTTCAGTTCCCTACCGTTATACTATTTCAAGCGTGGTTATTGGAAGCTAAGCCTAAATGGTTGGTTATCGTGTACAATGATTGTTGGAAAATCCTTGAGGGTGAAGACAATCAATCAAAGAGTGCTCTTAGACCGCTTGGTTCTCACCAAGGCGGCTCGGGTTCGATCCCAGGCGACCGCAAAGTGAGATTTGTGGTGGACAACACGGCGCTGGGGCGGAACCTCCGGTTTCCCCCGCCATCTCATTCCACCGGTGCTCCATCTTCATCTCATGTATCAGTGTCATCGTCTGCGGTGCCGTATGTAGTACAAGCGGGCGTTAAACACTACACACACACAAAGACTCCTCCACGGAAGAAATTGAAAGCAAAACGTCATCAACCATACCTCAAGAAATGGGAAGACATTTTCGTGGGTAAAGTCGGCATCGGAATGGAATAAGGCATTTTGTACCACGTGCAGTAAAGATTTCAGCATTTCACATGGTAAACAAAGTGATTTGAGGCAACATGAACGTTGTAAGAAGCATCTAAACAAGGAAAAATGTAATTCTGGAGTTGGAGGTAAACTTTCGAATTATTTTGCTAATTTGAACAATAAACAAGAATATGACAATACCACAATGTGTGAACTTGGCTTACTGTATCATGCAGTGAAACACTATAAGGCAGAGCTCCAGGTGACAGTGAACTATGAGAATAAATCCTGTTCAAAATTTTATAATTCTGCAAAATGTGATGTGGGGTTGTTAAAAATGCCAAGAATTCAGTCAAGTACAATTAAATGTAGAATTTCAGACGGAAGAGCACTTGGAAGCTTAATAATGTGCATAATTTAATGTTTGTGTATTCAGCAGAATCTGTTTCCAATTTCTTTCTTAGTTTAAAAAATGTTAAAAAATGAGTCACTCCGTTTCTTTCTCCTGGAAATCTGGCAACTCTACTCCAAACACTAGCCATAACACATAAAGCAAAACATCTTTAAGACTATTTTGAGAATAGTCCATGTAAAACCTCAGCTCTTTGAAATTACAGCTTGTGCTATAAAATTTTGAGACAAGAGAGATGTCTTGGCAATAAACCAAATTCTCTTCTTCAGAAAAAGAGGATAAGTTCCTTGTTATGATATTTTTACCATGAAAAATATGTATCCTTGGCCAATACTTTATTTTATTTTAAGCCAGAGCATAAAATTTATGCTGATTCTTAAGTCAGAAAAATATATTTTTTTTTTAGTTTTAATTCGCCCCTTGAGCTGACACAATTTACTTTTACTAACTTACTGGAAAACGAACAACACAAAACTTATCTCCCATTTTAAATCAACTTTTAATAGGGAACATTTTTTTTTATCCAAGAAAGAAAATCGGGTACTCAATTGCATTAGATTTCTATATAAATTATATTTACAAGTGAGGTGATTACTGAAATATACGTACTAATAAGTATTAAATTATAGATGTGTACAATCTTTGTCTTGGAGGTTGTTGTTGTTGTTGTTGTTGTTGACCTTCTTCATGAGATGAAGTGTGTCTCCCAGATGAACAGGATCCACGAAACAAAAGTGTTAATAAACTGGGGTGGGTGGATTATTTAATAATTTCTAATTCTAAATAAATAAGTGATTTATTCCAAAGGTTAATTAAAAAAGTGTGTCTCCCAGATGAACAGGATCCACGAAACAAAAGTGTTAATAAACTGGGGTGGGTGGATTATTTAATAATTTCTAATTCTAAATAAATAAGTGATTTATTCCAAAGGTTAATTAAAATTGGGTATTTATGAATCCATCAACTGAATAAAACATATATTTTAGGAGACAATTTTTAACTTTAATTTTAAATGCTTTGATCTGCGGAGCTTTCATGACCTCTGGAATTTTATTATATAACCTAACACTTTATGGGAAACTGAATTTTAACGTTTTGTTAATCTGTGCTGTTGCAGATGGATTGATGTTGCTATTCGTGTATAGGAATTAACATTGTGCATAATCATTCAACATACTTTTTAATATTCATTTCTTTATGAACTCTTAATATGCGCAAGACTGTCACAGTACTTTACAGTCAATTGTACTCGCGTTGAGGGGGTTCACACTGCATGTTGCCTCTACAGTACGGCCGCTCTATCTCCAGCTCTGACGTTTAGTGGCTGCAGGAGGTGGGGGGGGGGTATGGTTAATAGTACCAACATATAATAATGAGTAATTGAAAACAGATCGTCAGAATTATCTTTATAATGAAAGTATAGGACTATATTAGCTTCAATGCACTGAAATCCAACTTGTAATTTCACTATCGTTCAAGATACTCTTTACAACATCACTCTATTCGAATATTTCGTTCACACCTTTCGCGCACACTAACTGCTTCTGTTGGTAGTACTGGGAGTCTGTACATCCGGTGTCGTGGTCAGAAAGTTAAAACTGTCTGCTAGCGCCAATCACCGTTGTCGCTGCTAGGCGTGGCTTGCAAATCCAGCACCGTGTTGCCGCTGCAATTTTGTGTGGACCACGTGGCTTTTAGTTGCTTTTGGTGCCCGCGATGGTGATTTGTTTAATTTGTTGTGTGTGCGTGAATTCCGATTTGTAGCGTCTGTAAGTCTTATTATTATCGCTCTTATAGTAATAAGGCTATTGGTTCGTCAGAATTCAAGAAAAAAATCGGCTCTTATGAGAACCAAAGCCGTGAATTTATATTCAGGCTACGTGAGTACTTCGAGAAGGAGCGGGACAATGGTGGACCTCTACTACCTGTTACCAAGGTGCTGCACAGCGTTTGTGACGCCTTGAAGGTGGGAAAAACCACCGTGAGGAATGTGACCAAGGAAAAGTGCCCAGCCGATTTAAGTTCGCCGTCTGCAGTTCTGCGTACACCGGGAAAGCAAGGGCGACGATGCAGCCTTAAAGCTTCACTTGATGCTTTCCAAAAGGATGCTATAAGGTGACATGTATATCGATATTATATGAGAAAGGGATTTCCCACTCGTGCGAAGTTGCTCTGTTTTTTAAAGGAAGCTGGATTATTCGACGGCGGAAAAACCAGCCTAAGTAAAGTACTAAAGGAACTAGGTTTTCAGTTTAAAAATTTTTTCTGGGAGGAAAGCTTTAATAGAAAGAAGTGACATTGTTGCATGGAGAGGCAGATTTTTGCGGGAAATTCTAAAAAGCAATCCCGCAAAGGTGGTATGACTTGACAAAACGTGGGTAAATGCAGGACACACTAAGACAAAGGCATGGACAGATGACACTATTGTAGCAACAATGAAAGTGCCAGTTGGAAAAGGAATCAGACTGATTTTGCTCCATGCTGGTGGTGTATGTGGTTTTACTCTAGGAGCACTGCTCTTATTCAGATCAAAGTGCTATCTGCAAATGCGTGAAATATTTAAAATACACATGTTCCTCTGCTTGAAATTCCCACTAAACAACTGGTAACAGCGCGCTTCCCCATCGAGAACTGTCAGAGCCGGAGATAGAGCGGTCGGACTGTAGTAACAAGAGTGATAAGTTCACTGAGGGAGACAAGAGGTTAGACCTGGGCTCGGTGTTATATGGGCGAAGGTCAGTATTTTAGGACCATTGCGCGACCATCCATGAACACGTGACTTAGAAGGAAGTTGATATGTACCAGCCATCGAACACGGTTGGTGACTGTAAACCATAGTTTGGCCGAAATAATCAATACTTCTAATAGATCGTACTTTAAACATTAATGAAAACTCTTTCTGTAACTCCATTCCCCACCTTAGAGCAAGCAAGGTGGCAGTGATCGGTATTTAGTAATAAATGTGTAGTATAATGCGCGTTTGATCCAACTCATGAGCCGGATCACGCTTCAAAAATTGTATTTTAAAGAGGTTTTGAAGGATTACGCTTGTCGTTGTTCACCTCACTCCACTTGTACTATAAGCAAGAGTATTTAACAATACATCACGTTATTGCTATTGCATATAGCATTCAAAGTTTTAGTTTTTCTGTTGTTAAATTTAACTTTAAGTTTTCATAATATTAATTTGATAAGAAAGCAAACAACTTATATACATTTTTTCCCTAATCGCCCTACTTTGTTTCTTTTCTAAACTGAAGACAAATGAGGCTTAGTGCTGCCATCTATTGGTTACATAGGTTGAAGTATGCCTATTAATCTGTGAGTCTTACTGCTGCAAGTTACATATTTGATGTTTATTAGTTTCACTTAGAGGACCTTTATTTAACCAAATAGCAAGTATCTCTATTCAACTATTTATCTTCCATTTAAATAAATAGCTGTGGCGAGGATTTACCACACTACTTGCTCCTGTAAAGTTGGAGTTCTTTAATTACTTGCCATCAGAGGGCAGTCCACGCTTATGATGTAGTTTCACCTAGTGATATTACATTACACTAATTACATAGAGCTGCAAATGGCTTAGCTGTCAATAAGGCTCATAAGTTGAATGTCAGTTTTCTATTGCATAGCAATCTCTGAGAGTATTTCCTTCAATCACTGTGTATGGCCTGACACAAATTACAACGTTACAGACAAGACCTTCCCTGAACGGGTGGGCACGCAGCAAAAGCCTTCTGGCTTTATACTGCCAGCCAGCACTTCATTCGGGTCGGTCAGCCTGACACAGTAAACGTTTCAACTTCCTATTCTTTATAGATAATTTGTGTGCAGGTATTGTAGAAGTAAGTCTAAGCTCCATGGATCCCGGACTCATTTGAGCCTTATTTCACCCATTTCATCCATCGTCCGATATGACTTAACGTTGGAGGACGTAAATTAAAAACAAAGCACTGTAGACAAACATTTCCAAGAATAAACATTGGATTAATTTTACAGCTTAATTTTGAGGGGAACATACATTTTCGTACATCCCCTAGGGCGCATATAGTTAGTATATTTTAATAAATATAAAAATAAATAAACATAAAACTATAAAATATAAACCATTTTAAGAAATGAAGTTGAATTTGAATTGAATGAATTATTTATTGTGCATAATCCAAAGTTTTACAATTTATAACTTTATGCTACATTTATTTGTCTTTAACTTGTTGCTACATTGGCTTACATAACTCCCTAGTCTTCTGCTCTGCCTGGTAGCTCTTAACCTCCAACCCTCCATGTTACTTAACTAGACCCGTTCTTAAAACTCATCTTCCTTTCTTATATTCTTTACATTTCTTGCCCATTTCACTTTTACTCTCTGTAAGAACTCACCAATACTTCTGAACTTCTTTTCCTCCTTTCCTGTTAACATTTTTGTAGCTAATGTCCTCTTCTCTACTTTCTCCCATTTTTCCTCCCAAACCTTTTTTCTCCACATTGCAACCTCCTCGGATTCTGTGACATAGTGTCCTATGCTTGCTTTTCCCCCACGCAGTTCACAAATTCCCTTTTCCCTACCACTTATCCCGATTAGAAATATTGTTCCTGTTCTCAACCAAGCTAGCCCTTGGGCGGATACAGTTAGTATATGTAATAAATATAAAAAGTATATAAAAATAAAAATATAAAATATAAATAACTTTAAGTAATGAAGTTGAAATATAAACTGCTGAACTTTCTGACAATTCTGACATGGTACGCTTAAACTGATTTTGTCCGCCTCGGTAGCGTAAATGGTATCATGTCTGCCTCACGTTCAAGAGGTCCCGAGTTCGAGTCTCGGTCAGGGTGAGTTACATGGATAAGATTTCTCCCGGTGTTTTCCCTTATCCTGAAAGACGAATGTGCGGTAACTAAGCTCTATGGAACCTGGGCTCATTTAAGCACCACTTCACCCATTCCATTCTCGTCCGATATGACTTAACGTTGGAGGAAGCAAATTAAAAAAAGGTCAGTTTTGAAATCAGCACGATAATGTTCAGAAATGATCATTAATTATAAAAATAAAGAAACGAAATCCATGCAGAACGGTGTACCCCTTCCGTATCCGCGTCATCATTGCTAAAGGACGTTACGAAACCTAGAAGAGCATTTGAATAAAATAGAGTGATGAATAATAAACCGTAGTAGGCCAGAAATCATTCGAGAATTCTAATAAACAATGGAGGAAACTACGAAATACAGTTGAGGGAAATCGAAGCTGGGATCTCCAGAATGCGAGACTTACACGTAACTGTAAAGGAACCTACTCTGTCTTAATCTCCTTTTAATGTTATAAAGACGCAGTACTTAAGTGCAGTGGTATGTGCTAATCTTGTGATTGCAGTCTCTCGATTATATCTACGTTCCAATCAACGGATCAGAGACAAATTGCCTGTCTAACGATTTCTAGAAATTCTGCATCTTTAAAAATAACTGTCAAGTAGCTGAACTCTCGTTAGCTCACTTTATTTATGTATCAAATGCTTCAAGATGTCCAAGGATTAACTGCAGATTGTCCAGGAATCGAAGTATGCAACAGGAAGATCTGGTGGCGGTAGTTTCAATGTATGAAATCAAAGACTCATGCAGCCTGAAGGGCAGAATCTCACGTTTTATGGGCGTCATATTTATGCGTCTTGCATACCAAGTTTAGTCATAAATTCATCTTTGCCAAGGTTTAGGTTTAAATTGCACTAGTTACCTCAGCCAGTTAACTACTAATAAAACACAAATTTACATTAGCTATAAGCCAAGAAAGAGATCCATGATATACACTACAAGTGCAAATTCGTCTCTGTGAACCTATAGAAATACAGCCATAAGTGGCTATTATTAAGCGCCATACGACTGCATTTATGCATTAGGAAAGTAGTATATGTGGGTAGTATTTAAATCTTTAAATATTATCATAGACTTTCTGAAAAATCTACGTCATAAGCTTCATAATTTGTTTAATGTGACTTACAAATAAAATTTCTAGTGACTTTTATGTTTTAAGTATGAAAATACTAATTTTCTTAACATAAATGTAACCAGATTATATAGCAGGGATTTGAACTACAGATCTTCCAGTCTCCTATAACGGCATGCAACCACTACATAAATTCTTCTACTGACTACCATAAATAACAAGGAGATTTCAAAATTATATAAGATAACATATCTTTATGGCTACTTATAATATTACAATTCCCGATCTTAATTGTTTAAACCAACAATCGGCCAATCAATACAACTGCTTTTTTCACTAGCTGTGAGAACTAGAAACTTGAAACCACTTCTTGTTATTTTCCTTCTCCAGATACAGGACACAGTCCTGCTCCATTTCCACTGCTCCACAGCTCCTTAAGCCATTTTAGGTGTCGGGTGAGAGAGCCACAACTATGGATCAGAGAAAGAAATTCAGAAATGGGTGATCAACCCGGTCTCCGAAATGATAATGAGGGAAGCAGAAGAACGGAATGAGGGAGTAGATGAAAGGGAAGATGATAATGTAGCAATTGGTGGAATGATAGCGAGCAAAACCGCCCCAGTGCCACGTGTCCACCACAAATCTCACTTTGAGGGCGCTGGGACCAAACCTAGTCTTGGTGAGAGTGAAGCAGTTTAACCACACGGCTAAGGCGCGACCGAAACTTTGAACATAGTTCAAAGAACGGATGACATGCAACATTAATTTTGTTTCAAGAAAATATCTCCACATAAATGATCCTTTATATACAGATATTGTTGTTATTTTTATCTTTTTATAAGTAACTAATCTTTTTGATTAAAGAGCCAAACGTTTAAAGTATTTGCATGGTAAATTAAATGCATATATTAGGTTTTCTTACAGTAGCATGTGAAGTCTTCTACATTCTAAATGAACCTAGAGTTTCTAAATCTAGAAATATTATATCTTGTGAGAAATATTACAACACAAAAAATGTAGATTTTTTCTATACTGGTCGCCAAACTAGAATGTGATTGATAGTTAGTAACCACATGGAATAACGGTCTAAATAAATGGGATGGGATGAGTACGTCATAACGGTTGTCATAGTAACGATTAAAATGACCAATTAGAGTCGAGACGTTTCCATGGCAATGTTAAACGCTAAACCTTGGTTGCCGATATTCTAACCGTGCTTAGCATGTCTTGCGGGCAAGCGAGTTACGCAAACGCTGCAGTAAATACAATACCTAGGTTTTTATTTCTCTTCTGATAACGCTGCATAAACAGAATGCTCTTACAGTTAGAGATCCTGTACTGGCAAGTTACTTTGCATTTTATTTGTGGCAATTTGCCTTGGTTTACGTGTGCCTGAGTCTGTGTATCTGAGCGCGTGTTGTGATTATTTGCAATTGTGTTTAATGAATGTTTAATTATGTCTAAGTATAGTGACAAGCGAAAACCTGAGCGTGCTCGGGAACCAAATAAAACTTTATTTGGTAAAGGTATTCTAAATAAAGGACATACACGGGAAATAATATGCTCTGTGAGAGAATACATCGATGAGGAGAAATTGAAAGGGGAGTCTAGTATTCCATTCTCTAAGTGCTAGATAGGACTTCACGTGCGTAGGTATCAGTAAGGGCATTAAAGTTAAGATTGGGAAAGAAAAATATTTTAAAGAGGAAAGTTAGACATTGGGTTATAAATTAGACACTCCCGAGAAAAATTATGTAAGCGGCATTTTCCCACTTCAATAAGCATCAAAATGTCACAGGTATGCCTCTTTTGTTACGATGATCTTTACATTGATATGTTCTTGCATGTACTAGCGTTTACATGTGGATCCACGACTTTACTATTGTCTTTGTGTATAGTATTATAAATAATTAATAATAACAATAATAATACAATACCCATTGCAGTCGCAACTGAATCACCTTCGCACGCATAGTGCTATCGTGCTTTCCATGTGGCAGCAATAAGCGGCAACGTCGCCTCTGTCTCCGTACGAAATGTCAATCACTTTCTAGATTGGCGAACAGTATAAATTACACATTTTATTTCCACCAGAATGTCGATAAGCTTTTAGAAAATGAAAATTAGTTTTCATTTACAGACGGTCCTTATTTGCTGTAATTCTCAGCTTCCAATTCTATACTGAGCCTTAAGGACCACTAATTTTGCGTAGAATTCCTTCTATGAGGCTTAAAGTTCTTTAAAGTGCGGTAAATCTATGGCATGGGACCACGGGCATTACTTCCTTTCTCAATAGTTTCTAGAAGGGTATGTAGGAACCGTAATCTGAAAGTAATAACTTAATTCTTTTTCTGCATACATTCCTTAAGACATTTTCCCTATAAGTGCTTATTAAGTTCCCCAATTTTATCGCATAGAGCGACAGAGGAAAATATCAGTCGACTAGTCCGAAGGATAAAACAGAGTTTGCCAGAGGCTGAATCGATAATCTGTAAACAATCGACTGGTTTTCTCCATCGATGAAGCAGTTTCTACAGATGCGATCTTCTGACTTCGTTTAGTTTTCCGAGCCGCCTTCAAACTTAGGACAAAAACAGATTATGAAGAAAGTTGATGTGTTGCATTCGGTATGTTGCCTAAGTATTGTCAATTTGTTCTCTTGTTTTTATATTATTGACCATAAACTTATACCAGTTCTGATAATTACAACGACATCTCTGCAGAAAAACTCGTTTTCCGCCGCTTATTGACATCACAGACTTTAATTTATGAAGTTGCTCGCAGTATATCACTTGATTTTGTTTACAACGAGTAAAACAAGAAATTGGAGGAAATGGCAATGCCTACTTCCTTTAAAATTAATATTATCTTAATTTTCATTGCAAAGGATAGCGTATGAGGATATTTCGAAGAACGAATGCGTTTTTATAACTAGATAAACCGTAGTGGATTATACAAATTGGATTACTTTTAACCAAATCGTTGGAACAGAGGAATGCAATTAAGTTAAAAAGTTCCTCAGATATGACCAAGATGACACTTTTGTATTTTCGTATGCACTTTTAGGAAAGAAAGAAGAGAAAACCTTTATAGTGTTATGTGTAGTTTTAAGCATAGACGACATCCACAGTGTTTTACTAAAATAGAAGTCCACTGTCTAATTTCCAAAGTTATTTTGTTGTCTGGATGATATAATTATCTCGTAAATATTATTTTACTTTAGTGAGACTATGACATGCACATTAGGTTCGTAAATACTCTCATATTGACAGGAAGTGAGAGAAAATTGGAGACTTACCTTTGGGATGTTAAACTTTCCTCTTTCTGCTCCTTTTTTTTAAAAAATTAAGGATTACACAGAAGTCGAACAGAACAAAGAAAAATACTGCTGAAATGTCGGAAGTGTCAGTAATGGAGATCTACATGATTTATGATTCTGAAATTACTGAGTTTGGTCTACTTAGATTTAAATGTTAAAGTTAACATGAAAACTCTTTTCCAGGAAACAGACTTCTAACTACTAAACCATTCTTTTCAGAAACTAAGCCAGAGGAGTGAAATTTTGTACACTTAAAATCTACGTTTTAAAACGTTAATAAGGTTACAAGTTCCATTATGCCATTAGATGCATGGAATGTTGCTCCATCCTGCTGGAAATAACCTCTGAATTCGATATCATCTCAGTAAAACTTCAGAGAATATGGTGAGACGAGTGAAAACATGTATAAATGCTGGTGGAGGACATTTCCAACATTTTATCTGAGATGTAAGTAGTGTAATGTAATCTCCGAATTGTGTATTATATTCTCCCAATTTGCTCGTGTGTCTAATTATTGGTTCAAATGTTATGGCCGATTGAAATAGTTCAGGTTTATATGGATCACACTGTATTTTCATCTATCATCTTCTAAGGTTTAGCACTTTTATGATACTTCACAGTTAGTCTTAGAAAATTTAAGATATACATGTTATTTTAATGTAGCTATCTCTAATATACGGAATATTTCTCAAAATTTTTAGCCATTTTTTAAAATTTTGAAAATAGTTCCATGTATAACTAGTTTGGGGTGAGAGAATTTTTTTGGAAGATATTGGTGATTTATCTTCAAAAGATAAATGCCAACTTAGATATTTATCCACGTTTTTGTTTTTTAAGTTGTGCCATAAGACGTTACACTAAATATAGTCTTCAAGAATGCCTTTTTATGGATTCAGGGATTTTAAAACATTTACGATGAAATTTCAATTTGGATTTCTGAGTGTTATGCAACACCTTCTCCATTTACTCTGAAGGTGATGGGAATGAATTTCAGTGAGTGGGAGGGAGGCCTTACTAATATATAAGTATGCATCGTTTATTCAGAAACCTACTTTACAATTCTTTAGACTTTATCTTCAGAAAGCTAAAACATCGTCTTCTAACAAGAGTATTATTCCTAGGTCTTTCTTAGGAGTACAGTATGACATGTTGGAAAAAAAGCAGCTTTACAAACGTTCTATCATTATGGAAAAAAACAGAATTCATTGATTACCTAATAGTTTTTATTCAACTCTCGTTATTTATATTTATAACGAAGTTATATTCTTTAACGCGAATGGTTTTATTGGTGATAAGATCTTCATTAAATATTTATTCAAACAAGATAAACCAGAGCCTATTGTATTGCGAAGAAGTAGTCTTGAAAACACTGGACTCTGACAAGTACACAACGCCTAATAAATATTCGCCCCACCAAAAGGAAAATGGGAAGTAAAATACACCTACAGTACATGCAGAAAAAATGGGAGAAGGACATAGAAGACAGAAGACCGAATGTCATACAGATTAGTAATGTGGGCTTTGGTTTGAGTGGAGCTCAAAAAGCAAGTCAGTCAGCGAGCAAAACACAATGTTGTATGTCGCGACAAAATTCACCATGAAATAGTGGGCCTGTACTACGAAAACCTACAAAAACAACTTTATATATGAGTATCAATAAAAATGTAAACGTGTCAGGCGCCAGTAGGCTTCGTTGAATATTTATGTTTATATAATATAAAAAGTGGAAATATTTGTTTTCGTATATGTATACTAAATGCTTTTGGTAATTATTTCATAATTAAAAGTCCCATTTATTTCTAAGTCACTAACTAGTTTCATTTCATAAGTTACTATAGGACATAGGGCACACGTGGAAAACAAAAGCTTTGACTTTTGGTTGAAAACGCCTATATATATATATATATATATATATATATATATATATATATATATATATATATATATATATATGTCTAAAATAAAGCAAATGCCGCGAATATTTCCTTCTCAGTTATAACAAGTGCGTCAAACATGTATACACAATTTAAACTGACATAGGACATACAGTATTACCAAGATGGCACCCCGCACCAGTAAATTGGAAGCAGGGAAGAGATCAGTAGTTTCCACCACGCTCTCCAGAACCAACGATGTCTTCTTCAAGGGCACAATAAAAGAAGTGTACTGCTGTAGATGAGTGACTTGAACACGTTTTGAGATGTCTTCCAAGTGTGTTTGCAGATATCCCCCTGGATATTTGGTACGCCCTAAGGAAGCTGCCGTGACCTCCACTCAGAAAAGTATCGATACCCTCATTTTGAACATTTCAACTAGCCACCGTATACAACATTACGTTTGACCTGAAGGTATACTTATAGGTCGAAAATAGATTATCAATTGCAATACCAATATAAACATATTTTTATAACCTTCGGTTATTTTTGTTTCTTTGTGTGCTGTAAACAAAATCGTTATAGTATTTGCTGTTAAAAATAATGGTGTAAATAAAGAAAACTGTATCCAGCTAAATAATAATAATAATAATAATAATAATAATAATAATAATAATAATAATAATAATAATAATAATAATAATAATAATAATAATAATAATAATAATAATAATAATAATAATAATAATAATAATAATAATAATAATAATAATAATAATAATAATAATAATAATAATAATAATAATAATAATAATAATAATAATAATAATAATAATAATAATAATAATAATAATAATAATAATAATAATAATAATAATAATAATAATAATAATAATAATAATAATAATAATAATAATAATAATAATAATAATAATAATAATAATAATAATAATAATAATAATAATAATAATAATAATAATAATAATAATAATAATAATAATAATAATAATAATAATAATAATAATAATAATAATAATAATAATAATAATAATAATAATAATAATAATAATAATAATAATAATAATAATAATAATAATAATAATAATAATAATAATAATAATAATAATAATAATAATAATAATAATAATAATAATAATAATAATAATAATAATAATAATAATAATAATAATAATAATAATAATAATAATAATAATAATAATAATAATAATAATAATAATAATAATAATAATAATAATAATAATAATAATAATAATAATAATAATAATAATAATAATAATAATAATAATAATAATAATAATAATAATAATAATAATAATAATAATAATAATAATAATAATAATAATAATAATAATAATAATAATAATAATAATAATAATAATAATAATAATAATAATAATAATAATAATAATAATAATAATAATAATAATAATAATAATAATAATAATAATAATAATAATAATAATAATAATAATAATAATAATAATAATAATAATAATAATAATAATAATAATAATAATAATAATAATAATAATAATAATAATAATAATAATAATAATAATAATAATAATAATAATAATAATAATAATAATAATAATAATAATAATAATAATAATAATAATAATAATAATAATAATAATAATAATAATAATAATAATAATAATAATAATAATAATAATAATAATTAATAAAATAATAATAATTAATAAAATAATAATAATTAATAAAATAATAAATAATTAACAAAATATATTTATATTGTTGAAATACAATATATGTAATGATAACTTCACGTTATAACTCCACGGGACTAATTTATTAATTTGCGATAAGGTATGTTATTTTTAAATGTTATCAATTTCAAAAATATAACCCATTTAAACTTACAAGTCTGTTTTATAAATAACACCTGCATAAATTTTTAAATCTACTTTAATAATGCTTTCCCTCAGATTTATGCCTGCCTGTTGATTATAACATTTTAATTTTTCTTTCAGTTACAGCTGCGCTACAATTTATTATATATTACGAACACAGTTCCTTCCCCTGTCGTTTATAATTCCAAACTCTGAGAATGGAGTTTAGTAATTTGGGAAATCGTTCACTCAAAGGCGAAATACTACAATTTTTCAATTATTTTAATTGTAGCTTATCGGGAGGTATTTAAATTTCAGTTCAAGTTTCTCAAACGTTTTGAGATATTAATTTAAAACATATCTGCAGTGCAAAGACTTTCCTGGTAGAGATTTAAAAATAATGTCCTTCAAAATCATAAGTTTAAAGTATATGATTGCGTATTTGAAAATAATGAATATATCAAAATTTCAAATCTGGTTACACATTAAGCCCATGTGGGACATTTGTAAGTCTAACAAATACTGAAAAAAATAGTTCTCTTGAAAAGTGGAATTATGCTTGTAGTTCCTTATGAGCTCACATGGTGCTACGGTCTATAAATAACGCTGAGAAATATTTAAATTTAAAGGAACCGTAAAATAAAAACATATTATCAACGTAAAAGTTTTATGAGAGGCTATTAAGGAAAAATGAATGTATTTTGTCAGCGTATCAGTGGAGCATATCTTTAAATTTTTTCTGCCAAGGCAGAAAATTGAAACCGGGAACTTTGAGTTCAGAATCGGGCAAATCAACAACTGAGGTCGTAAACTTTTATTCTAATTGAGCATATCCGATCAAACCAATGTCCATGGCTGTTCCTTATTAAACTCCTTTATTTATTCTTAAACTCGGCAGTATGCAAATTAGCAGATGAAGATCAGCAGCGGCGATGGCAGTGGTCAAAGCTGTACAAATTTCAGATGTCCTCCTTTGAGTGATAAAACTTGTAAATTTAGGTTTATTTCTTTATTTTATTCGTGGAGCTACAATCTCATCGAAATTAGAGAGTTTATAAAACATATAACTTATTCTATGTATTTTAAAACGGAGTGAGGGAGTCGCTATCCATGGGTTTGAACAAGCATTTAGAGTGTAGAATTTATGTTACACCTAGGTTTATACTTATCCCTACATACATATATGCTTTGCATTTACCACCTCCAGGAGGCCCGCCTCTGTTGCGTAGGTGGTAGCATGTCTGCCTCACGTCATAGCTCCAGAGTTTGAATCTCGGTCAGGGTGAGTTATCTTGATAACTTTATTTTTTCGGGGTTTCCCATATCTTGCAAGATGAACTTCGAGTAACTCTAAGCTCTGTTAACCCTGATCTCATATGGATATAATTTCGTTCCCCTCATCATTTCATTCTAGGTCCGATATGACCTAACGTCAGAGGACGTTCTTTAACTAAAAAAAAAAAAAAAAAAAAAAAAAAAATCAGCAGGAAGAAGTTAAGAAACTACAATAGACTAGAGGCTCCAGATATGCATGCAACAGAGACGCGCGGAAGTCCGTTCCAATTCCAGGTTGGTAGACCTATCCCAGTGCGGGAGCTCAATAAACGATTCGTGGGCTTCTAGCCCTCTGGTCTCCATGGGGAGTACTATTTGCCTCTAACACATAAAGTTCATTATCTTTTGCACTGCCTCTGTTTCCTCTTGCATAAAATATTCATACTAAAGCTCATCTTTTTATCTATTCTACGTTAACAGTCATAAACTTCAGTCATATTTTCTAACAGAAAGGGGTTTGAGACATTATAGTAAGCTTTGAGTGCTAGTCATATCTGTTTAAGAGCGGATTATTAGGTAATGTTTTCGATAAAAAAGAAAATAAAAATAACCACTTCACTTTTCATATAAGTATGAGAATCTTAGCATTCAAACCATACAAACTAGTAAAGAGGAATCTCTCGGAAATGGTTTACTCCCACCCAAAAAAAGATAGAAAAGAAACATATTTGACATATACCGTGTGTTTCAATGAGATTTACAGTTTTTGTACGTCATATTTTGATTGTTTTGTTATTTACCAGTTGTGTAAAAGCCAGAATGAACAAGATTTCAGAAGTTATTTTCAGCAAGTTAAAGATATACACTTCATTTTTCATGAAAATATATTAAACTTATGTTATTTTAATCACAGTTGTTAGCCATTTTTAAAAAAATTAAACTTCTCGAAAACTGTCCTATCGAAAGTGTGCGATACTCAATGTTTCTTTGTACATTTGTAAATGCTGCAGTGAATTGATTGAATATCCCACCTCATAGAGCCTAATCCCCATAAAAATAAGTGACGTGGAATTGACAATCACCTTTGCATCTCCCTATAAGTTTTGAATGCCAGTAAACACTCTAATAAATTAAACCAGTGATATTTACATTATTTTTGTTAATACAAATTATGCAACAATTGGATGGTTTTGATGACTGTTTCCCTTATATGACGTCGTCCTATATTAAAGTCGACCATTCAGATTCATAAAATCACACACAACAGCGATAACTATTCTGTAATCGCATCCTCAGGCATGATAACAACATATTTTGCATGTTTACGAACAGGCAAAGGATCGTCGAATGTTAGGGCGACTTTCAAATATCAAAATGACTGAAACGTTTGTATGCCGTGACTTGTGAGGTTAAGTTTCATTCATGTGATAATGTAGGCCTATGTGATTTAGGGAATCAAATAGCTTGTTTTATTGCTTTCAATTTTTTTCATGAAATATTCTCTACAAATGCAGCTCGTGGTTTTGAACTTCCTTAGACAAATTTCTTCGCGACTTCGTCGCTCGTCAGCTCATCAGTAATTTCAAAGCCACTCGTGACAATAGGACGAGTGAGTATTTGCAAGAGTGGACACTTAAGATTACCACCAGTAGGATATAAGGGTATATGAAATCCTAGCGTTATAAACTGCAGGAAATCGTAAAATAATTCATAATCCACAGGTCACATAAATGGGAGCTTCTTGTAAAGGAGAAGTTGGCTTCTTTCCTTACATTTAATTTTTTTCAGATTAGATTAGATTTTTACTGTGCATATTCCAAAATTTTACAATTTACAACTTTTGGCTACATTTATTTGTCTTTACTTTGTTGCTACCTTGGCTTACATGACACCCTGGTCTTCTACTCTGCCAGGTAGCTCTTAAGCTCTATACCTCCTTGTTACCTAATTAGCCCCATTCTTCCCCCACCCCATCTTCCTTTCTTATATTCTATACATGTCTAGTCCATTTTTCTTTTTCTTTCTGTAAGAACTCACCAATACTTCTTACCTTCTTTTCCTCCCTGCCCGTTAACATTTTTATAGCTACTTTGTCCCATTTTTCCTCCCCTACTCTTTCTTTTCCCCCACACAATTCACAAATTCCCTTTTCCCTACCTCTTATCCCTCTTAGAAATATTGTACCGGTTCTCACCCAAGCTAATCCTTCTCTCTCTTGCCTATTGCAGTAACCTATATATGTTTCTCGTCCCCAATTTCTGTTTATTTGTTTTTAAAATTTTTATGATTTCATATTTTCTAGACTTACCCATATCTCCTGCCTTTCTATATCTTCTATACTGCATTTTACCAATTTACCCACATCCCTTGTATTCCTTTAATTACCTGACATGTTGAACCAATGAACAAAGACACTTAACGCATTCCTTTACTGAAAGGGAAAGAAGTGGATGTTCGTAGCGTATTATTTATATCAGCAACTGCTAAATATAAATTACCTCTATATCTTCCTTGCTTAGAAAAAAGCGTATCAAAAATGTTTCAGCTTCTCTGTTTAAGCCATGACTACCTGGAATACTCCATTTTCATTGCTATTATTGGTACATTTTCCAGCACTAATGCATGCGTGTTGAAATACGTGGGATAGGTAATGCTCCACCCTCTCTCTTTGAGAGTGAATTGGGACTTCTTAGCAAGTAGGCTCGCAGTTGGGACTACTCCAACCACTTGTGGGCAATTTGCACAACATTTTTGAGAACATAATGTGGGCGGGAGTACCGGAACAATGCAGCAGACACTTCGGCACCTGTTCCGGTATAACCGGCCTTAGTTACGTTTTAGACGTGACTAAACTCGATAACGTGCCTTTGTCCAACGTCTTGCAGGTGCCTGGGAAAGGTTTAAACCACAGAGTACTGGGAATGACCGTCTCTATTGATTTAATAAACGCTTGCTGACTTTAATCAACCACTATCGACTGAGAATCATTGTTTCTTTAACGAGAACTGATGTTTCTAAAGAAATAAATACGTGGTTATTGGAATAATTGACGAATATGTCAATTTTACAACGAAATGATTGTATACATGTATGTACATAGAGAGAAATAATTGCAATAAATATTTTCTGCTAAAAGTGATGCTAAATGTAATAGGCACGAGTCCCAATAACGAATAGCAGTTCATATAAGTCAGTAGAGCTAAAGGAATTAGACGTGCCGTTTAAATAAGAAATAAAATTAATCATTTCAAGGCCATTGTGTAACTCAGTTACTTTAAAAATTCATGAAGAATTGCAAAATAGCTAACTTCTGAAATTTAGGAAATTAATGAAACTTTGAAAATAGAGTAACAATTTTCAACATTTGCTCCTCTTTGACGACCATTACACTCACTGAGAGTTACTGGGGAGCGAGAGGAAAGATGATGGTCATAATCCCACAGTCATAATTCCATCGTAAATTTGACTTTTTTATTTTTTTTTCTAATTTCTTAGTTATATTTTAATTATTGACATATATTCTTGTGTATTGTCATTTTTGTTGCTAATGATACACATCAAAAGCTCTACATTAAACAAATAAGTGAACAATAGTTGTCAAATGCAAATATAGTTTTGAAATATAGTAAAATGTAGATAGAAACTTTGGTGGTAAGTAAAGATGTACACGGAACTTAGTGATTAAATAGCATTCTAAAATTCGTGTCTCCTCCTTCATGGTGTACAGTATCACAGAAGTTTTACATGGACGATTATCGGCTGTAAGCAGTGCCTAAAGACCGCGTTAGTGTTTGCGCGAGGGAACCTTTGGCTTAGCATTTCAGCAACTCTTGGCAATTGAAGCTCCTTATTTTCAATATCATCAATTCTTGATGTAATTCCTTTCCAAAAGAAATATTTCCCTATCATTCCAAGCATCTCATTTGCCAACCTTTCCTAAAAACGTTTTACATTTATTAATTCAAATATTAGGAAACATTATGTTAATTATGTTATACTAATGTTCTCACGGTTTCAAATTCATTTGTTTATTTAAACTTTTACATCCATACCAATATTATAAAATTCTAGCTGTTACTTTTTCATGCTCTCCATTCTTCCCAATCCTTTCTCTACAGTTCTACCAGATGAGGTTTTAGGTAGTCAAAGAACTTTTTTACGGAAGATTATTTAGTTACAAAAGCTGGCATAGGTATGTGAACGTTTGCTTGATTACGTGAAGTACACGTGTTTAAATTCGTACTGCACAAGATAAGTCGGCTTAATATTTTATAACGGTGAAGTTCTTCAAGGAAAACGAACAGAAACTTGGAATTTGAAAGAAGCGCAAGCTTTCGTGAATTTAATCTAATAGCAGAAAAATTGCGAATGATTAACAACACAAAAATATTTGACACAAATTGTGTGCAATAAGGAGCTGTAAATGTTTTATTTATCTACGCCTTTAGAATTGGTCATTTTCTTATGTTGTCTGTTACAAAATGTTTATTTAGAATCAAAATAAATATACCTTTTATTTTTCATGCAAATGGTA
Source organism: Mantis religiosa (assembly GCA_030765055.1). NCBI lineage: Eukaryota > Metazoa > Arthropoda > Insecta > Mantodea > Mantidae > Mantis > Mantis religiosa. The sequence goes on along the minus strand of CM060959.1, from coordinate 57,158,867 downwards.
TTGTAAGCAGCATATTTATAAAATGAAATATAATGGACATTTTTGTTTGCTTTCTAGTTATCTCCTCTCTCTCTTTCCACCCCTCTCTCTATCTATCTCTCACACACACACATACTCAAGGTTTTATAAAGATGCGTTCTTTTATCCAGAGTCTCGAAGCCTGCATTTCGCAAAAAGACTTGGTATTTCATTTTTGGGTGGGACACAGAACCACTGAAATTACTTCACTTTCTAAGGAAGCTATTCTAAGGAATTTTACGCCCGAAAATACTCATTAGCTCTCCGCTAGGTTTGAACCTGCGATCTCGGAAACTAGATGTCAGCATATTGTTTCTAGACTATGGAGGACAACAATATGTCATTGAGAACCCATCGGAATAGTGAAATATTCTAAAACATAGAGATATGTTGACCTGTCTGTGACGCCCCTGCACGGCGTTAACTTGCCTTCTGGTATAACACCTGCAGTTCCAGCTTGAATCACTTGATACTGCAACGTTCGTATGCAAATACAGAATTGTCAAATCTAAGTGCTTGTAGAGTGTATCAAACCAGTATCTGAAAGAAGCCCACGCCGAAGGGAAGTCATGTTCACAAAAAAGAAAACAATATAAACTAAGTCTGCCATGTATTTGCAAAAGAGTCTTTTTTCTGTCAGTGTGGGTTGCAACCAGATGCAACAAATGAACTTGGATGTGTTCAGTCACAGTGACACGCCTGCGTACAGAAAAATTGGGTTGGCATAATACATACACTTCTGCAAGTGATAATGTCTCTTGACAAGATGAAAGAAGTAAAAGCAGTCCTGGTGCCTTACACTTAAAAGGATAAAACCTGTAACGTCCTTCACTCGTTAATATCAAGGCGTGGCTTTAAAAATTAAAACTAGTTTAAAAATATATACACACTGAAATGTATGTGGCGACTCCGAAATTAATGTTCCATGGAGGAAATGGGACATTTGGTTGAGTCGTAATGAACAACCTTGAGCTAGTGATGGAATAAAACAGCGGGGGCTTGCTTGATATATTTTGTGTCTAATGCAAAGTGCTGCTAGCCTCCTTTCCTCTCTTAAATATTGCTGGTTTAATTGTAATTTGAATTGCCCAAATTTCGCTGGGAACATTTCACTTCCTATAACCAGAGGCAATATTTTGTGATGACAATTATTTATAAACTTCACATTAGTAATTCTAATTGGTCACGTTTCCTGGTATTTTTACCTTAAATTTGCTTTAATTTCGCGCAAATTTTGGGGAAAATGAATGATTAATGACATGGCTCAATTGAAAAGTAACAGGTAACTAGAGTAGCACTTTTTCCCAAATTAAAACATTTTATTTGAAATCAGCAGGTAGTAGGTAACATGAAAAAGATCAAATATCACATATCCGACATCGCCAAACTGCAGCATACAAAAAGTTGTGGCAGTTTCGGTTTTCATAATTGCTCTGTTCTCTGTCACAACTAAGTTATATGTAGAGAAAAATCTCTCACTGTCAGCGTTTGACATTGGCAACCAAAGACATTGAAGGGAATTTTCACAGAAATTGTGGTAAGAACCAGCTTTTGCCTTCAATGCAAGGAGTGCTGTTACTACATTTAATCTGTTATCGTCACCATCATGGCTTTACTGTTCCACAATGTCACAAAGCTCTTTGTAATCAAGGAGCAAATCAGAATCACAAGAAATACCACTGGTTTTAAGTGCATTTAGTTATTTAAATGCTGCCATTACATGATTTAAATCACATATACTTAATTTAGTAACTAGCCTAGAAGGTTCAAACAAATAATCTAAAGCCTTTATGATTATTACATCATCATGCATAATGGAGTTTAATTTAGACAAAGTAATACGACAGCAAACTTTTAGATTCTCTTATACTGCTTTTCTAACACTGGGATCCATGATATGATCTACAACTGCATTAACTGTTTTTTTTAAATTCAGATTTAGTGAACCCTATTTTACACAGTGGTATATTAGGGTTAGGGTTGATACATAAAATTATATAATTTTAACAAAAATATTTTAAATACTAGAAAGAAGAAAATTATGTTTTAATCCAATGAATATTAATTTAAACTATTTCAGACGTTTAAACACTGAGTTTATAAGCATCATGAAGTACTTATACTGTTGTGGCTTCATTAGCAAAGATGTGAGCGGAGCAGAAAATTCAGTTCCTAGAGAGTCTAGCTTGAATATTAATTCTTGTCTTTCTCTCCAAAAATGGGACAACAGAAAAGGAGATGAGCCACAGTTTGAAATTCTTCACCCCACATGCACTCGGGGTTGGATGTTAAGTGAAAGCGTGATAAGTATTCACCAAATTTACCATGTCCACTTAAAATTGTGTCAAAACAAAATTGTGTGCAAGAGTTTCACTTTTTCCTATGTCATATACACTAGTGAAAAATAACGTTTTTGTTAAACTTCCATTTGGAGGTGTTAGCCATTGTTGATTCCATTCTTCAAGAATATGTTGATTTATTATTCAGTTACTCTGTTTCCGAAGTGAAAAATATGTAATATATCACATTTGGTTCACAGCGAGTTAATTAGGGATAAAACAAGAAGAGCCACAGATTTTTCATTGAAATTCTTATTTTGGATCTGTTATCAATCTGCAATTTTCAGAAAAAAGGATTGTTGCTGTTGTACCTTTACAATATTGCAGGACTTGGCATCGCAAAAATGATCATTTTACCAATTTTGCGCAGGAACTGAAAGCTTTTCTTTTAGAAAAGAAATCGACAGTTGCATCAAAATAGATGGCAATGTAAACTACTGAATTAAACTACATAGTTCATCGTGTCAGTACAGGCAATGGGAAAACTTTTAGCTTCTATATCTGGGTGATTTTCAGTGAGGTATTGTTTGTATTCAATTTTAAATTTCGGTCAACACATTCTTAAGCCCCAAGGAACAATATTTCCATGTTAATGTAATGTCTGAGAGTATCTTCCTAGATGTTCAGTACCTTCTCAGTATCTTTAGTCAACATAATAGGAGTTTTTGTTGTGCACGGTGTGGTATCCAATAAATATCCAATAAATGACAGTTGGCATACGACAAACAGTTCTCAGTATCACGGACCAGTCGGGTGCTGTGGTGTCAGTTTATTGTTGCACCGCTTAGCTGTTATTTCAGTGCGCATGATGATGTCATTGTACTGGTTTTGTTTAGTGTTAATTTATCTTGCTTTCGTTAAATGTGTAAACATTTTTTCATGACTTCTAGCTTCATGCTATGAAGACATGAATGTTAAATTAAAGTTATATTCGATGGATAGAGTCAACATGAGAAATTCAATGGCATGGCCGGGATTTGAACCACGGATCTCCTGGTTTCCGCCCAGTCGCTCTTAACCTTTGAGCTACCATGGCCAACGTGCCGTCCTGACATTAAATTCTCCAGTTGAGTCATATATTTCCCCGGTAGACCACTAGGGGCTCTCGTATCCGAGATACACCGTTTGTGGCGACTTACTATCGTGAGTACTTGAGTCCCAGGCTTCATCATTTAACTTTTATTACTTAATTTATTTATTTACTTATTTACTTATTTATTTATCTATTTATTTATTTATCTATCTATTCATTCATTTAATTAACTTATTATTTATTATCCATCGAGAATCTTATCCTATGGACGGCTAGTGTGGAAAAATTAGTAATTTCCATCAATTAACTAAAGTTATATTTATGCAATTTTAAATAAATGTAAATTTTTCTATGCAGACTAAGAGTAATAGAAATTTTGTCATTTGTCGCTATAAAGAATATTATTCTTGAAAAAAGGAAAATTTCGCGAAAAATCGTTAAAAAAAACTCTTGCTTCTGCCTATAACCATGGAAAGATGTTCAAAAAATTACGATGTAAATTTATTTGTTTTATTTGCAGGAAGAAGGGCTAGGTGTATTGTATTTGCAGATCACTCTTCAGTTAGTTTAAATTTCACATTAAACAACCTACGAAGAGTTGTTTTTGAAAGGATTAAAACTACTCATGGCGCGGGAAATCAAGGGCATCAGTTGTGAGGGAACGTATTTTTTAATTCAGACAGTATTGTTAGAAATATTTATTGAATTAGATGCACTAATCATGTAGATACTGGGAAGTAATATCGAATAGCTTCAAAAGATGACAACGTTATGGTGGGTAGCAAAATCCAAAATGCGTTTGTTTAGGATGTATACAATTAGCAGTAAGTAATTAATTGTTTGATTATTTATTTTATCCCGAGATTTCTATAGATTTTAACTGTCACATTCACATATTTTATATATTTTCTAGAATTAACCAAATACAAATATGTGCATACACATATATTAAAATGAATAATAAACGGATAAAGTATACAGATGTATAGAAATTTGGACACATTTAATGAGTATTCAGTGGCAACCTTAGAAGGTAACTGGTGCACGAACATTAGTAGAAACGTTTATCTACCCCAACTGCTAAAACTGCGAAAGTTAAATACACAGGAATTAAAATATATTTATGTAGGTACTAGCAGAGTGTTCTTTCATAACATTTGGAGTTTACTTTATATAATTAATGCTGGTCAATATCTTCGCAAAATGCCATTTTTCGACAACACTGAAGACCACAATTTCTTTCTTAAAAATTATTCACAGTGTTGAAGTTCTTCTCGGGAGGCAAGCTAGGGGAAAAGACGATTAGAAATCAATGTTTCGGGAGCGTATATCTCTCCCACCATTAGGATATTTTAATAAATGTTATAACCACAAATGTAACACAGCTCGCAGCAGAGAAGTATAGTTGCGCTGCTCAATAGGTTACCATGGCTTTATGTTAACTAAGATAAAACCAGGGTAATCATTTGAGTAGCGGGACACTAATCCCCAAGGCAGTATTCCAACTTTGACTGAAAACAGATGGCTGCCGATGTGAGAACGTATCCCTTGAGTTTACACAAGAACTGTTCAACTTCTACAAACAACTAGAGATGGTCCAGAATCAGTTGGGCAAACTGCATTAATGCAGATTTTATTTATAATGGCATTTTGGAAATGTCATATTTATTTTATTATTAATATAGTTGTTATTAGATATCCATGAGAGTGAAAGCTTAAGTCTGTGTTTGAAATCATCTTCTGCAAGTTTTGTAATTGTACTAAACTTCAATAAATGTATAGAATTTTCTGTTATTTATTATTTACTGGATAACACAAATATAAACAAAAACAAAACACTATCAATACTCGCATACTGAACAAAAGACTGTTTCAGTAATGGAAGTATTGATAGTGTTTTGTCTGTTTATATTTGTATTATAACCTACGGTACATTTTTAATTATAACATTTAATAAATATCCTGATGATGGGAGAGATGTATGCTCCCGAAACATCGATTTATAATCGTCTTTTCACCTAGCTTGATTCTCGAGAACAACTTGAAAATATTCGTCGCCAGGAAAGCTTCAGGTCTTAATTGTACATAATATCTTAAGGTATTTTAAGCTGTATCAATAATTTTTATATTATTTAGCAATATTTTGCTTTTTATGGGAAAAGGTTTTTAACAAAATCCTAGGAAACCCAGTGTTGCCATCTTGCATAAGCATGCTAAATATTTATTTAGTAGAGAACCTATAGTTTTGAGTACAATATAGCGTCATATGCCATACATCTCTTTATCTCTTTCTTTCTTACATTTCTTTCTTCAGTCGCGTTTTCTTATGCATATTGTTACCCAATCGGCAAACGCTACGGTACCGATCAATAAATGCAGGGGAAGGCCGGTGGAGGGGGGCGTGTGGCATTGGTACCGCCTGCAGAGGCATGACAGAGTGGAGGGCGGGGAAACCACAGGGGTGGCTGAATCTTCGTTTCCCCCTCCTCCTGCCGCCTGAAAGAACGCGAAACCTCGAGAATGTTTTCCCACTCCATGGTAAAGAATTCTCTAGAAGCATTTAGCCCCCTATAAATAGAGGGACGAGGCGACCGTGAGTACAGTTCAGTTCAGTTTTTGGCGAGCAGCGTGAGGAGCGCCCAGTGAGGGAACGTAACTGCGTGCAGTGAACCTGTAACAGACGAACTGGTGAATTGTAATTGTGTGCATTACGTAATGCTGTTTAATCGGCAAGTGTTCCGATTGTAATTCAGTGGAAATAAAGAACATTTTTTGAGTGGTGCAATTCGACTTTTCGTTTCACGAACCCACAAAGTCACAATATTCTCTCTTTCCATTCTCTGACCTTCTCTCCTTCAATGTCATCAACAGTATATTTGACATCTCGTGATATATTTTGAAAACCGACATGGCAATTCCATTACGTAGGTGGGAATTACAATTAATACATAAGTAAAGGGTTTAATAATGAACAAAATCAATGAAAAAAAAAACGCTTAGCTCGGTATAAATTATATACTTAGATAAGAGTTAGATTTTGTTGTGTAGTATGGTCTTGTCTATCTCTTATGGTTTACCATTATGCAAATGTCATTCAGAATTAAGAATTAGGAGCGCTTGATAGGCTATTCTATTTGGCCTTTAGGGGAAAGTCGTGCAGTGTTGGCCTGGTTAAGTTTTTTGACATTACTCTGTAGCTGTGGTGGTTAATCGGAATCTTACTATATTATTATCTTACCTCAAGACATTTTCTATAGATAGTATAATGTAATGACTTTTTATTTTTTTATTTATAGTACTTTATTACATCTTATATTACAAGTTATAAGACTTGTAGAAAGTGTCTTAGAGTATCGGCCACTGACTTTTCTGTTACAATATAGATTGTCAGTGACACATTACACCTCCACATAGAGAAAAATAGTACAATACAAAAGCATGGGAGCGTGTTGTCACTATTTCTTCTCAGTTCACAAATGTTTAGCTCACTGGTTTACAGAGATCGAAAATATAGCGCTGCTATATGCCTCAGAATATCTTTCATGCGCTAAGAGCTACAGTAACTACCATCAAGCCCTCAGAGCAGAGAAACAACTGAAAAGAGGAAGATATCCGACTATAGCGCACGTGGATGCACAAGCTTGTTACTGCTTACTGGAGACGAAAAGGGAGATCACAGTGGTGACCGGTCCTGCATGCCAGCCGATACTGCGGGACTCTTCCCTATCTATATTTTTTATTCAGGGAACTTCAAAAAGTGTAATCTTGGTATCAACTATTTGGATGGATAGTAATATATTCTTTATGTTTCCATGAACTCCTGGCAGAGAAAGTAAAGATATGTACCGAATGTGCATTATGATCTAACAACACGCTTGTGTATCACCTCACTTGGAAAAATATGTCATTATCTGAATCAAACATTCGGCAACAACTACTACCACCCAAATGAATCAGTCCCATAACATCCAGATATTCTTTCAATTCAACCAGTATCTTTTTATTTGAGTTTTATAAAATTAGGATGTTAAGGACACATGCACAATTATCTGTGTATACTTAATCACTAATGAAATAGTTCGTAACAATTCCAAGATTGGTTATTTGATTACACATGGGAGGAATATGTCTTAATTGACTTATGTATGATGATGGTACATTACAGCGCTTTTAATCCATTACAATTTTGGTATAAATAACACTAATGAAAGAATGTGTATATTATGAACATAGGGATATAGCTAAGATGGCACAAAACTAAATAGGTACAGCTATGCGACATAATTGAAACTAGAAATTATTAACAAATATAATAAACTCCTAATTTTCTCCAATTTACATAGGGTATTAGCATTTAAAATTTATGACAAATATTTTGGGTGAGGAATTTGAACAGCTTTACTAAATGACAGTTTTATTAACCATATGTCAGCTGCTGCAATTTAATAGTTGTTTTTATAATTTTCATAATAACATGCTTATAAAATACTATGCTTTGCACCCGTATTTGTATTCAAACATTAACTTTCAGAAAAGGAAGCATATTAATAAATTATTTTATTTATATAACTCCTCATAGTGCCTGAATGATTAATTTTTCTAAAAAAATCTTTTATGTAAAATATGACCTCTGTGGTCAGCGGAGCTGCACATCGTCACGCCTCATGGATTGTTGATTCACTGGTCATCATGTCGCTAGATATGTATCCTCGGTGAAATATTGTAGATGGTATTTGAAACACCACGACAGATATGTATCTACATTTCATTTTCTGCATTGTTACCCTCGGCAATCGAAAGCTCGCCAACAAATTTCTTGTAACCAGTGACAAGAAGATTTACGCGGCATCTGGTAGAGCATGCTATCGTCGTACTGTGGGTGTATCTTATAGTGATATTATACTTGATGTTCAATAGTGATTGATGTCTGCTTGTTCATACCAGGGGTGAGGAAAGTAGTACACACCTCTTCTTCTTCTTCCCTTACTTCCCAATGGCCTGGCTAATGTTCTATATAAAGTTTCATTAATAAATATTAATATAATAATTGTATCTAAGTACTGACACCTGTATTATTCGATAAATGTATCATGTAAATTAATTTATGATTTATTAAGATACGAGTATGTGTAACATTTGAGGTTTCCATTAGTAACAGAAACAAACTAAATGCACCATGAATAAATTATAGGCCTAATAGTTAAACGCCATAATATTATAGAAAAACCTTACGCCATTCATTTTAGGAAGTAGAATTGCAATAGGGAGAAAAATATTTTCCTTCCTAGGATGAAAAAAGTCATTCTTGGTACCATAAAAGCAGTGAAAAATTCAAACTTAAAATTGTTCTATTTGATGAATATCGTAATGAAAATTAATACAATCAGTTAATCATTATGCTTTTTGAACATTATGAAGTGGGATTTAACGTCTCGTCACTTTATCGATACGTTTTTCGTTCTATCAGGGGATTTGTTTTAAATTCACTGTTGTAATAAGGAGATTACATCGTGATTGGATTAATTGTGCACGATTTAGGAGATTTCTTGCATATAATAGTAAATACCATTAGTGATATAATTATAATTTAAGATTTCACTTATGTTTTGCAGATATGGAAACAAAATGTATTTTTATTTTATTTAAATTACTGGTTTCCCTATTTCTTTGTGATAACTTATTATGCCCTTTCTCTACCATTTCTTCCATATATTCTTTCTCTTGGTTATTTTGCGTCAGTTTAACTAGGTGGTGAAATCTTTATGGTTCTGTTTGGAGATATTTTGTGTGATAGTGTACCTCAACCATATTCTGCTTCTATATGTATGTAAAATAAGGTTTTCAGGCGTGTTCATGGAGGCGTTAGTGTACTAGGCAATTGTACTACTTTTGTGGCGTGCAAATGGCTTCGAAACGTATACACATCTGCTAAGCAACTGTATCATTGCTTCTACACGTGCCGGGCAGATGGCATTAAGGTGCCGTGCAGCTTTCTGATTTCATTTTCCATGGATAAATGACAACCGTTTATTTTCAGTTTTACTATTTTTTTGGACTTAACGTGTAACTTCGGATGGTGATTTAAATATCCGATCTTGTGATTACTTGACAACTGAAGGAAAACAAAAGAAAAGCGGGTAAATTTGTCTAAATCACGGAGTTTTAACCCGGTATCTCCCGAATGCGGACCTCATATTTTATTGCTAAAAGTCCGTATTTTAGTATCTCTAATTTAATGTAATTGAAAAAAAATTCTCTAATGAAACCTTTGCAGGTATCTCTTCCCTGTTCCCGTAGGGGAGGGGATCCGTTCCCTTCGGTTGCTTTAGTGCGGGCGCTGAGGAACCTCGGGCCGAACATTCGAGTCCCTCCCGAATGGGAGTTGTTCGGATTGGGTTGGACTTGAGGAGGCAGTGTATTCCCGACACCCGTGGGAGATCGGGTACTTCCGGTCAGGCCTAGACCGCACGAAGGGGGGAGAGGGTTGCCTAAAATGTCCCGGGTGCTAGCCTGCAGAGCTAGTAGAAGTTGTACTAGTTCACCAGGCAGCCGCACCGAGGTTTTCGGTAGTTTTTCCTACGGGGTTGACGTGCATAAGTGGCGTATCCACTTCCATCCCATCTTTACGTTGTTGTCGATGGGGGGGGGGGCTATTTAGACTCCAGATATTGCCTTATGGAAAGAACCCCGAGTCCTCCAACGTCTCCCGGGTGCAGAGGCCAGATTCTTCGAACTCTCGGGCAGATCTCGCTTTACATGTTTGCTATGTACAGAAGGTTGGTGAAGTAGGTACTCCATTAATGGTAGAAACAAAACACTAATGCGATTACGAGATATAATGTGTACAATATGCAGGCGTTTGTAGCGCTGGAGTTGATAAATCAGATGAGCTTATGCTGACAATAATTGTACTCCTGCAACAGCATTCCCAATTTCAAAGTATTGCCTTTAAACTTATTACTTCTTTGAACAGAATGTTATCATTGCACAGATAGTGTAAAAATAGCTCATACGGGACAAAGAATGAACCAGATAAAAGTGTCCATTATATTAAGTGAGGCTTGATTTTGAAAAAGAGTTATTTTTATTTTAATTCTCTTAAATGACAATTTAACTTTAGTTTGTGGCCTGTTCCGATATCCTGGTAGCGTTTTGTAAATATATACGTTGTTTTTTCTTCGTTTACGTTATACCTATAGCCCTATTTGATTGTAAGGTACACAGTGGTCCTAGATCCGAACATTAGTTTCAAACGTTTCGGATGCACTAAGTTCAATACATTCTAGCATCCCTCTCTCTATGCATTACAAATGGATGCTATTGAGCTCCAGAATGTGCATGAAAACAAAGATTCAAGCAGGATAAGTTAACTGCACATATGTCCGATAATTCAAGGGTTATCAACTCTTGGAATACAAATCTGCAACTCAGCCACATGTAGTCCGTATAGTAATACTAACCTTCAGTATTACATCTTGTATCGCTCGAAATACAGATTTATGAGTTAGTAATAACCCAATAATCTGTTTCTAAAGATTTATCGAGAGAATACCTCAACTGCTGACATCTGAGTCTCATCCACTCATTTCATTTCCCTTCATGTTGCCGGGTCATGGTGTTGGAGACGATGGACGAGTTTGCAGTGTGTGTGTTTTGAGGATAGAACTTTTATGTTCTCCAGCAACAATTCTCTGTTCAAATCTGGAATTTAGGAGAAAGGGTGATATCGACAGGACTGCCAGAATATTCACTGGAAGCGACCTCTACCAGCAGGAGGCATCTTTCGTACTTTCCTGCTTAGCCCCTTCCTCCCAGAGGTTTAATAGCCACAGTAGGTCTATCTTGGCTATGGTACTGAAACTTTGCTCCAATTTCATATTTTTATACTCCTCTACTTCTAAATTTACAGCAATATTGTGTTTGTTTATAGGTGTGCCGTGTCCCTGAAATAAATAAGTTGCATTGCATAACTTAAAATGTTCCGATGTTAGGGGATGGAGTAAAAATATGTATAGACGCGCCTCGTAATCATGGCCGGTAGAGTACCTTGTTTTGCTATTTCATCGCGTGGAGGTCAGCTGGTGTGTGGTGTGTCTGTAAAATTAGGAATCAACAACCATACGAACAAAGAAACAGATAAACGACAAGGAGAAAAACCAATATCTAATTCGCAATTGGATGCTAAGTTAGGTGAAATATAAGTGAAAGACACATCCCTATCTTACTTATAGGACACAGAGTTGTGTATAGCCAAGGAGGGTGAATTAATTCTGATTAAAGAATAAATTTAAATCATCTATCATCGGTCTAATTCCTTCCTGAGTACGATGAATCAGAAGGTTCAACTTTTATTGCATACAGCTCGACAGCTGAAACAATTACAGGCAGGAAAATACATCAAATAATTTTTCGAAAATGTGTGACAGTATTTTAATTAGCAGTAAAGTTAATAGAGCACGAGTTTATAAATGAAAAAGAAACCCAAATCAGAAATGCCTATTGATAAAATACCTAATTAATGGATAAGACTACATCCATATTGATCTTTTTTACTCGATATTCAGTGTATAACAAAGTTTATTTCTCATATAAACAGAGTTGAAGATATAATAAGTTGTTGTTCCAAGCGTATACCAGAAACTCCAAAAGAAACAGTTATTATCTTCCAGCTTCTCTTTAGAATATTTCTCCAAAACGTGTAGTTCAGGTACTAGGAAATGAGCAATAAGGCATTGGGGTTGAACATTCAACAGAGTTCTTGGCCAACCCTTTGGAAACCTGCTTGTAGCAGATACATTTAAGATGTTTACATAACAACGGGGCCCTTAAGAGAGAGGTGTCACCGTGTTTAGAGAAATCGTTCGTAGCACCAGGGCTGCCAACACAGCGGGTATCTCAGTCTTGTTCATTCAGATAACGATTAGCTGTCCATCCTAATACCCATGTCACATTCACTCTTTAAACTGATGTTATACGTCCATATTAAGCTAGGCGTGGCCTCCGTGATTAATTCATATGACCAGGTGCGCCCCATTTGGGATCCACTCGCTGTCACTGCGGATGACAATAATGTAGCAACATTACTGCTCGACATCGCGGTGTGGGTGTACGCTAATGCAGTCATTTCTTTCTCTGCAATTCTAGTTTTCTTCTTAAACCTGATCTTTTCTGTTTTCTATTCTTGTGTTTCCTTTTTGCTGAATTTTTGTATGTCACTCCCACAGCAGCGTTCATGTATCCTTCAGTGTTTAACGTAGATACACAGAATAAATGAATTGATGGAATAAAGAAGGAAAATATTTTACATGTTGTCGAAACAGTAACTGAGATACCTCTTCCTTTGTGAGATTGACTTGTTGCCACCTCCAATATAGAATGTATCGCTGGATGTAAAAACAGAAATGCCAGTTAAGTTGACTGTAAATTTAATGAAGATTGATAAATGAGCTATTTGAAGAAAGTCGCCCGCTAATTGAACCACTTTTTAAAGTGAACAACAGAACTTGTTACAATTTAAGAAACTTTGTTTGTAATAAGAGATCAGAAGCTTCAGTTGCCAGAAATTGCTTAAATTGTTGTGAGAGAGTTACTTGTGGATTCTACAAATGTGAAATAACCCGAGCTGAGTCTTTAAGGTTATGGACTGCCAACCATCGATCAAAATATGACGCTTCTTAAACTCTCGATAGGAAACAGAAAGAGAAAGACATGCCATTGGATATACACGCTGTTTTATCAACATAAGCCACGCTTACTCCATGAATGCTTTCTTAACCCTGGCGCGACAGCCCAAGGGCCCAAGGGCCAAGGACTACCAACACGACTGACGGTCTCACGCCCACTTACGCATGGCACAACTGGACGATAATCCAACCGAGACGGGGAGGAGGTGTGGTCAGTATCTCGGCATCCCCCCAGCCGGAAGGTTGGTTTTCGTGACCACGGCCGCTTACCTAGCGTAAGCTCCTCACTTTCCTCGCGATGCAGAGTGGGCACCGTTCCTATACCAGGGACCTAGAGTCCCCACCACATGGGTGGGATCGAACCTTTACTCGATGAATACCCTTACAAAATGCCTACTTATACGTTGACAAAATTAAACTTCTAATTCGCATCTGAAACAGAATGCTTACGCTGTGACTTGCTAAATTCAAAGGATCTTATATCTTTGTATATATAATTTTGACTTACGACTCTTAACTTTTGAATGTACTGTGTGTGGAAACGTCGAGATAGTGGGATTTACATTACTCACTAAAATAATGACAATGCAGCTTCTTTGAATGAATTACGAGGGCTGTTCAATAAAGAATGAACTCATTTTTTTTGACACCGTACGTTTACTCATCCTCATAATTTCGACGGTCCTTCTCAAAGTAGTCTCCCCTGAATACGTTGCACTTGTCCCAGCGTTTCTCCCAGTCTTCAAAGACATGCTGGAAGTCATTTTTTGAGAGATCCTTCAAAATCTCTGTCGCAACCTTCACCAGTGCTTCTGATGATGGATAATACCTTCCACGAAGGTGTTTATTCAAGTTAGGGAATAGAAAACAGTCACATGTGGCTCAATCCGGACTATAGGGAGGGTGAGGGATGCACTTCACGTTGATTTTTCTAAGAAACTCAGCAACAACATTGACAATATGCAGCCACGCATTATCGCGGTGCAGCATCCAGCCTGCTTCATGGAAATGTGGTCTTTTGCGCCTGATATGGACTTACAATGTTTTCAGGACATCCCTGTGGTATTGTCCAGTTACTGATGTGTGGGCAGGTACAACATGCTGATAAACCATTCCATGAATATCAAAGAATGAGATGACTATAATTTTCCCAGCAGAAGCAACCACTTTTGTTTTTTGGGGGGTTGGTGATGGAGGAGATTTCCATACTGAGCTTTGCTGTTTGATCTCAGAATCAAAATGATGTAGCCGAGTTTCATCAGCAGTGATTACGTTTGAAAGGAACTCCGGATCTTCCTCTAACATCAACTTTAACTGAATGTTACCTCTATTGCAGCGGTAGGCGATACTGAACATGTCTGAGCTTGCCTGGTTCTCACGGCGGGAGCCAGAGTACCAACTGTGAAACTACTACGGCGTGTTGTTTCACATTAAGCTAACAGAATTAATGTTTGAATTTTAGTGCGAAAAATGATGACCGTAGAAAATTATGATCATTCTTAGGGCGCTGATGACCTCGTTGTTGAGCGCCCTTAAACAAAAATATCATCATCAATTATGATCATTCTTTATTGAACAGCCCTCGTACATTGTCGAGCTGCAAAACCTGTTATTGATGCACTTCTTCATCTAAAAATTTTCTAAATCGTTTCATATGTGGAGAGATAGGGTTTAGTTCAAGTTTTAACACTGGTTGCAATTGAATTGATGTTGATTACACTGCTTTGAATTTTAGATTATCTGCAAGAACAGTAAATAATCAACAAGTCACTGATTACTAGCACCATGGATTAACATTCAGTTTAAATATTTTGATACATTTCGATGTTAAATTACATCAGCTGATACAGAAATTAGGGTAATACGCGTATTATATAGGTACATTAATATTTATTTGCTGAAACAATGAAGACATTTTACACAATAAGTAAATCACATTTGAGAGGTCCGTCTGAGAATTTTGTTCTAAGCTACTCTTCGGCCAGAAACTCTGATCAATCTTTAGAACTTTAATTCAATCCTTGTAATGTGAATGACTATGATTATTTCAAGTTATATTCATATTTCTGTCAGCATTATTGATTTTGTCTAGACTGTTTACTGTATTTTAATGAATTTTCAAGACATTTCATTTGTTTCTACATTATCTCCAGATTCAAGCGCATATGCAAAAACTGAAAACCCCCCTGGGAGAGTGTGATAACAAGGAAAGCGCTGTCAACTTGGAAACTTTTGAGTACCACGTTGACGCTTAAATACTATTTCAGAATGTGTATACTCTGCTATCATTGTATGTAACATAAAGGATATAAAAATGGGCCACATCTTTAGA
The DNA here is from genome assembly GCA_030765055.1 of Mantis religiosa. Lineage (NCBI taxonomy): Eukaryota > Metazoa > Arthropoda > Insecta > Mantodea > Mantidae > Mantis > Mantis religiosa. Next base: position 57,143,462 of record CM060959.1, on the reverse strand, counting down.
ATACCTAGGAGGCTGTCGTTTCGAACCTGTTTGCTATACATATTACTTATCAGTTAATGAAGCGAGTCAGGTGGCTCTGAGAAAACTTTGAGGCTGAGAGGTATCAAGTTCGATTGTGGTTACAGCTCACTCTGACCTGGGTTTTTTGTGAATGCAGGCATGGTTTCTGTTTTACCAAGGATTTCCCTTCTATTTTCTACATCCATGAGGCATTTCCTTCATTAGCATCGATTTCACGGCCGAAGGACCATGTGATGGTGTTCAGCATATTGTGGCTATGCATTTTGTGAAGGTTTCTTCTGGCGTTTGTACTACTAATGGATACATTAGTACATGAGCGGCTTCCCTGAAGGAATCTCAGAGCACTCGGGGCTTGTGGGCAGACTTTGAGAGAGTACTTGTTTGGAAGGGAACAAGCCTGGACTTAGTTTCACGGACTTTATTAGGATGAGTTCTGGGTTCGTTACTAGATTGGATCTCTTATCTCAGGAATGGTACGCACCAGAGTGCTTAGTTTTTTCCCTTCCTTTATTCGGTATTGCCTTTTCTTCTTGTTCGGGGTTTCACACATTAAAATACACACCACACACACACACACACACACACACACACACACACGCGCGCGCGCGTTTTTCTACACACCATCACCTTCCTAACACCACTGCTTCCGTCGATGTCCAGACCAAGAGTGCATCAAGTAGACCATTGACTCGACTCCTGGTTTTGCAGCTAGCACTACCCCTTTCCTCTTGAGGGTAGTGATCAACCTTTACGTTTGTTTAGTTCAGTTTCACTATGAGTTACCCTCACGTCTAACGGTAGGTACTTTTTCCTGTCTGCCTAAACTAGGAGTGCTCTACTTCAACTTGAATGGAGTATAGATCGTTAGGGACCCTACAGATTAGGAACGACGGAGACTGAAGACACATATAACAAAACAGTAACCATACACACAGACAGCAGAATAACAATTGACTCCATAGACGATTTCAATAATCACAATTATCTAACAGAGAAAATACGAAAAAATACAGCAATAATCAGAGCAAAAGATTGGAAAATACAATTCAAATGGGTAAAGGCTCACATCAGAATGGAGGGTAATGAGCTGGCTGACAAACTGGCAAAGAATGCAGCAAAAATAATGAAATGTACTACAACAAACTACCACTCACAACAGTAAAACAAACCCTTCGGAAATCAACAAAAAACAAATGGCAGCAGAAATGGGAACAGAGTACAAAAGGCATAATCACACAGGAATTCTTTTCAACAGTGGAAAGCAGACTGACAAACAAGTTCTGCCTAACACCAAACAGAACAACAATACTTAAAGGACACGGAAACATCAACACACATCTCCTCAGAATCAAGATCGCTAGCAGCTCTGATTGTTCATGCAGGAGAGGACCGCAAACGGTGTATCACCTAATATTCGAGTGCAGTGTGGTGAATAGTGCAAGAGAAACTAATAAATAATGTTAGAACAGATAACTGGCCAATACACAAGTCCATCCTAATTAAAGGACATTTAAGATCATTCACAAAATTTATAAACTCTATAGACGTTCAAGTACTGAAAGGGATTGATGTGTAATAGAAGCAAAATACTAGCAGGTTCAAATCAAAACTGAAAAAAGCGAAATAAGTATTTTGAGAATGTAACAAACAACACAACACTACAAATGTATATGAAAATCACAAAAAGAGTGAAAATCATGTAGTATTACATAAGTAGTGGAACATGTAGAGAGCAGAATAAAAAAATCTTGCGCCCACCCTATCACTGATTAGGTCAATTTTCGGGTCTGTCTCTCTCCCTCATCGCTTTCTTTTTTCCGGGGGTCACGTTCGAAGCACAGAATACACTGATGTACGTACTATGCTGTGCTCCGGTTTTATACACTTTTATTATTTAATCAGCGTTATTTTTTCAATACGAAACATATGATCTCTACAAGCAAAGTTACGTCAACATAGAAGTTTCACATTTTTATTATTTTTTTATAGAACTATAATTAATTTTATAAATAGTAATATATTGCATGTCCCTCGTAATGAAATGCATGTTTCTATATCACATACACTCTCTCGCTTTTTGTAATACTTCAAAGGAATATTTTCACAGAGCTTAACAGAGCCTCGGAATTCGACTGCATATGACAGAAATGTGCACCCCATGGAAGTATTTATGTACATACTTGTACCGCCCACAGAGAATATTATCACCAAGTGATGATGACGAAGGTTCCTCAAGTTGTTTGTCCAACGTTTGCTGAGCATTCCAGTTCGTAGAGTGTTTGTCGTGTCGCCCGCAGCAGGGCGTTACCTGTCCACGGAATGCGCTCAGCGTCCCTTTTCCCACACTTCTTCTTTATTATTATAATAAACTTACCTGGAAATAAACAAACGGTATAAGATGTCACGTCTCCTAAGTCAAACACATTTTGTGATGCATGCAGACAACCAAAAGCTAATGACACAATGTTAGGGCACTGTGACCTCAATTTAAATAAAAAATTAATGCTTACTTCCAACACTCTTCAGGAAATCTGCTAATAAATTTCATACTTAGCTTTATGTACTCTTATTAACTGAAATTTACTCTTGAATTGTATATACATTTTGTCATTCAATGTACAGTATTGTGTTTTAAATATATTTTTAAAGCTTGTATTGCTTCGTTCTCTTTGTACTTTGAATTCTGTATTCACATTCAAAGAAATAAATACTGATTATTGCAGTTTTGGAGTAGAGGAAGTTTTAAAATAATATTGTCATATTAATTGCTGTTATTGTTTTCTATGACATTTCGATGGATAAAGTATTGTTGCATCTCCCCTTTTTTATTCAAAGATACATGTATTTCTTTTATATATTCTGCTTTGAAGAGCTGCTTCTTGTTTGTAACTTTCTAGTATAAATATTTTCTCAAAATCTATTGAAGAAAGTAAAGTAAATTTTATGATGACAATATTAAGCTCTTAAGGTTCTGATGATCTTTGTCATATAAATACCATTATTGGTTGTATTTTTTAAAACAAGTGCTATAGAATTAAAATAAAGATATAATTTAGGACATTTACTATCTTAATAGGAAATATATAACTCAATGAATACACATTAAGTGAAAGTATAGTGCGATCCATACATACCTGAACCATTCCAATAGGTCATAACATTTGATTCAATAATAGGACACACGTGCAACTTTGAGAGAATATAAAGCACAAAGGAAGATTACATTATTTATATCTCAGAGAAAATGTTGGAAGTGTCCTCCACCAGCATCTATAATTCATGTTTGCACTCACCTCACCATATTCTCTGAAGATTTACGGAGATGATATAGAATTGAGAGAAAGTTATTTCCAGCAAGATGGAGCAACGTGCCATACATCTAATGACACCATGGAACCTTTAAACAGTTTCTTTGAAAATCGAATAATTTCAAAAGATCTGTGGCCCCCAGATCCCCTGACCTAACCTCACCTGATTTTTTCTTGGGGGGGGGGGGTATCTAAATATATGGTGTACAAGAACAGGCCACGGACAGTTGATGTTCTCAAGGAATCCATTCGAACCGAAATAAATAACATTGGCAAGGATACTTTCCGTACAACTTCAGAGAATATGGTGAGACGAGTGCAAACATGTATAGATGCTTGTGGAGGACACTTCCAACATTTTCTCTGAGATGTAAATAGTGTAATGTAATCTCCCAATTGTGTATTATATTCTCCCAAAGTTTCACGTGTGTCCTATTAATGGTTTATTGAAATGGTTCAGATTTATATGGGTCGCGCTATAGATCAGTGAATTAAAAAGGGCATACATTTATGTTCTGTGAAAATGCCAATCCTGATATTTGATATATTTACTGGTTTATAAGATAATTTTTTATGAATTTAAAATATTTAACTTGGCGGGATGAGACTTTCAGTCTCTCCTTAACGACAGAAAGCTATCAGCCATGAAGAATGGTCTTAGTCTAATGTTCAGTTTTGAGAAAACTTAAAAAATTGACCCATAGTTCATGAAAACACTGATTAATTATTCTACCTCACGTTACGCTTTCATTACACATGTCTGTCTGAAAGCCATTTCAAAACAAACAGTAGAATGCTAGTTACCTTAGTTACACAAAACTTGGAGAGACAGCATTCAGATGTAATTAATATCAAAAGTATGGGGGATTAAGCTACGAAATTGTGCTAACGTGCTCTTGTAAAAAATTTCGATCCTTCCATCAGAGAGCATAAGCTTGGAAGCACACAAACGTAGTAAAAGCGCTCACTTTCTTCTCGGACAGCCAGCCAGGTGAAAAGATGATTAGATATCAACGTTTCGGAAGTGTGCATCTCTCCATTCATCAGGATATTTATTAAATGTTATAACCACAACTGAAATACTGGATATACCATTAATATATAGGTTTATAGTTATATTATATCCAGTATTCTATTTGAGGTTATAACATTTTTAAATATCCTGATGGTGGGAGAGATGCACACTCCCGAAACGTTGATATCTAATCATCTTTTCATCTGACTGGCTGCCCGAGAAGAAAGTGAGCGTATTTATCGCCAGGAAAGCTTCAGGTCTTATAGTAAAAGTGTGTTTTGAAAACTGCTAATGCCATGGAAAAGGTTAGGACGTAAATTATACTCTTTAGTGTGTACCAAATTTTTTCAATTTAAACTTTTAGCATCTCTTGATGGAGTTACAAGGTTTCAGAGAAAGCAGGCCCGTCTGTTAATGGGAATCACAGATATTTGCATTTTACTTTGTGCATTTCAAAAACATTTGGTATTCGAAGCCTTTACAGCAGAAAGGGTAGATTAAAGTTGGACAAATATGGAAAAAATATATTCTTTTAAAATGTTATACTACATACAAGGTTTATTATCATACAAATTTTCAGATTCTCTCTCTTTCTCCCTCATACTTTTACAAACAAATTTTCTTTGCTTAAGATAGTTAAAATGTTTATTTCCAGTCACTTATTAATGTTTTTGTGGAATACAATATTTTTTTTCAAATTAGCATAAATTAATGAAAAATATTAAGTATCAGAATTTAGACAAGTGTTATTATTTTTCTTAAATTAATGATACGTTAACGGACATTAATAAATAATCAAATAACTATTAAAATCAAAGAGACAACCAATTAGTAATGCAGGGCAGTTGCGATCCTCTGTTCAAATAGACATATTTAGTGAAGTACCTGAATGTCTTTTTTACGTTACACAACATCAATTGCTTCTGTTTGATGCCAATAGGTATGAAAAAAAAAATAATGGCATGAAAAGAGAATTGAAAATTAAAATGAAAGTAAAATCTAGCAAGACGAAGTTTCGGTGCAGGTGGTATCAGCTTAAGAATTGGTAAGGAGGGACATTGAGGAACAAATTTTTAACTGGCCGCCGTGTATGAGGTGATCGTATTTTAACATTTACCATTGGCTGTGGCATAGACCTGACCGCCTAACTCTGTGTACTATAGATACTGTATCATAAGTAACGTCGTTTTATAAGAAAGAGAATTATTCGAAAATTGTTTTGAGAAGGAATTAGCTAATTTTTAAGTATAGACCATTAGATTCTATGGTCTTGAGCCATCCTTAGGGAGGTTTATTATCTCACGATGGTACCAGTCTCTGGTTATTGATGCGAAGAATTCGGTGATACCCATTTACACTGCTTCAATGTTGTCAAACATTTTTCCACGTAGAAAATGGGCCATGGGTCGAAAAATATGATAATCTGATGGTGGAAGATCAGGGCTGTATGCTGGATCTGGTAGCACTTCTCTTCCACCCAATTCCTGAACTTTTTCCATGGTTGTTCGTGCAGTATGGAAATTGCATTGTCATGTTCGGTTAACTAATATTGGGTATCTCAGTCTCAAAGTTTCACAAACGTGCTCCAGTTGTTGAGAGTAAAGATCCGCATCAATGGCCCACCCATTTGGAACGAACTCCCAGTGAATTACACCTTGAAAATTCTACCAGGCACACAACTGTCGCGAATCCATTATTACGACTGGCGGCGTACGCGCTAAAAGGGTTCACGCTGAGCGATAACGCGGCTTGTTTACACAAAGGAACTGATAGGCAGCACAGTGTGGAAATAAAGAGCCTGAAAAACAGATAAAGATAGCCCAGAAATAAAAGACTTGCCGACACAGATAAAGTTACGGGTCTAGAATGTTCGTGTTTTATCTGGTGACGTGAGAACATTCTATAACAGTCTGGAGCTCATGAATGGTTGTGCATAAAAAGAAGCCATGGCTAGTTGTATGACAGTAGTAAACAGTTGTAAGGACAGTCATACACAGCAGTTGTAACAAGAGTGTTGTAAACAGTGGAAGTTGAGTAAGCTCTTTGTTGTGGTCAACGACCTTGGTGATTCTTTTGTGTATGTGTTGTAATTCTGCTTCTATAAGGATCGAACAGAGTGTATTTCTACTGAAATAAAGAAATCTTGAGTTTCAGCAACTTGGACTTTTAATTTTAGGAACCCACACAGTTACACAACGTTACTTTGGGAGCGACGTGGCAGGTTGGCGGGGATCAAGCCACTGTTTCAAGGGATCAGGGTTTCGTTAACATATCCTTTTTCATCATGTGACAATTCTCCTGACAAACTTATCACCATGGGATTACGGATAAGCTGATGAGCTATATACACTCTTCGTTCAGCCTGTTGAGGAGTCAGTTCATGAGGTACAGATATACCGTTTCTGCATAATTTCCCAAGTGTCTTAATGTGGCTATACATTGTGACTTTTTGGGTTCGTAGAATTAAAAGTCCACTTTGCCAAAATTCTAAAGGTTCTTTATTTCCGTAGAAATACACTGATCACTTCTCACATAGCAACATTACATCACATATCAACACAATCTTCCAAGGTCGATGACAATAACCAACAGCCCTGGTTACAACAACACTTTACAGCTGTTTACTGCTCACCTCACTGTTTTACAACTCTCTTGTTACATGCATTTACAACAACTCAGCTGGCGTGTCACAATCCCTTATATATCTCATTCATAAATTTGAGAGACTTCTCGAGCAAAAAAGAAAAAAGAACTGTTCTCTGTCAATCGAGATATCACAAGAACTTTCCTTACGTGAGACCCTTAAGGGTTTCTGGGCGAGCAGGTCACTTATCTCAAGCGCTATGTTTATCTGCTCTTGCCGGCTCTTTGTGTACACTAGCCGCGCTATCGTTAACTGCTTATGCAAGCTCTTTATTACCGTGAAACACTATCCGCCGTCCGTTATCTATGTATGCCCGTTGCCGCAACAGTGTGGTATTTTCCAATGCACAAAGTTCTTCTGAAAGCCTACGGGTACTTTTTTTGCTGATTTTCTCGCAAAGCTTGGCTGTATCCTCAAAATTCCATACTTAAGGTCTTCCAGAACTTGGTAAATCTTTAGTAATTTCGTCTCCATTGTTAAAACGTTGGAATCATTCTTGTGCTACACGCTCACTAACGACACGTTCTCCTTCCACTTCACATACCCGAAGAGCTGCGGCAGCGACTTTATAATAATGTTTCCATAGTTATACTTTCTGATTCTAAAGCAGCATTATGTGCAATAAGTTCATATAAAAAAGGTCAATCCAAATTAAAGAATGTCACAAATGATCCAACAACTTCAAAAACTATAGAAAATAATTATATTACAGTGTATACCTGCACATTGTGGAATTGCGAAAAAGAATCAGCTGATTTTCTTGCCAAAAAAGGTGCAAATTTAATTCAGAACAGAAGTACAAACTTACCCTTTACACCCATAAAAAGATTTAATCAAAAGCAAATATAAAAACAAAACAAACAAAAACCAATAAATATCTAACAAACCAATGATAAAAAATGGAACATTTGAATTAAAAATCCAGAAATTATTCCAGAAATCCCACGTAAAGCTGCAGTAAATTTTTTTAGATTACTTACAGAACATGATTATTTGGCCAAACACTTACACAGAATAAGAATTTATACAAGTCCAAATCGTCCTCTGTGCAACAAAGAAAAGGAAATGACTGAAGAACATCTTTTAACCTGTGAAGCCCTGCCTGCCGGACCCACTACACAGAAAAATTGGAGAGCAAGAGAGCTAATGCCCTCATTGCCAAAGCCTAGCATTTGACAACAAAGAAGAGGAAATGACTGAAGAACATCTTTTAACCTGTGAAGCCCTACCTGCCGGACCCACTACACAGAAATATTGGAGAGCAAGACAGCTAATGGCTTCATTGCAAAAGTCTAGCATTTGAAAACAACAACATAGTCTTTAATTGATTTGTTTCTTTTCCTGCACAGCGGTTTCTAGTAACGTTCACATGTTTATCCGCATAACTTGCACTCACATTTCTGCTGGCTCATGGTAGTATGATGTGGTGTTGCAGATACGACGATGGAAACCGTATATTGCCATTCTAGTAAACACGTGCCTCATCTCAAATTTGAAACTGGCCTCTTTTGTATGGCCATTTGGCTGCAATAAAGGTAATATTATTATACTTTTGTTTCCAGTACTGTTTTAGGACTATAACTTCAAACTTCATTGTTTCCATCTTGTAATTGTTTAATAACAAATGAAGACTGATGAATACTGGCAATATATATGGCAAAATACGTTAATCGGAAAACCAACTTATGAGAACATTTATTACTAATTATTTGATTCTTTTTTATTATATAAATAATATTCTACGATATTTTACAAAATAATAACGATAATAAGTGAATCTGTTTGAATCAGACTTATGTTAAGGCAGCTGTTTATACCGTTTCGGTACAAGTGGTTTCAACGAAGAGATTCAGGGTATATCCCCCACAGTATGGACGGTGTGGAAATAGTTGGAACTGTTTTGAGAAAATAAAACTCTTTTTCTTGACCATCTCAAGTTCACAGTATATCTTCAAAGAACTTCCGTGTCAAATATCTGTTCGGCAGATGTTTCATCTGCTCGCTGTAGTGAAAGGAAAGTTTTATGGATTCTTGTTTTAATTTAAATACTTAACTCATATTATATCGATATATACTACCAGAATTAAAGTTCATGTGCTTCGTCAAACTTTAGAACGCACAATAATACACACTTTGCGTACGTAGTGAACAACGAAGCCTGTGTAGAAATAACGGTACGCAGTAGAGACAAAAGGTTTGCCTATATACAGGCGAAATGCCGCAATGGATAGTATTAAGTAATAGTAAATCAGAAAAGTATTTTATGTGTATCAGCGACAAGAACCTAAGGCTACGCCCATTTTAGAATTTACGTACCAAAACGGCAACGAATGCTACACTAAAGCAATACAACTGAAGTATATTGATGAATATTTATAAACTTAGTATTCCTTTGGAACAGCATAAAATTAACTTGATCAAATAAAATATACATTTAATCAAGCAAACCTTATTTATAAAGGCTCTAATCTATTCTAGAGATAAAAATTTCGTCATATAATGAGTACCGCATATCTTTGGCGTCTGCGCCGTGGCGTAGCTGATTAAGGCAGCATGCCTTTGTCCCTGGCCACAGAAAGCGGCCTGGGTTCGATCCCACCCATGAGGTGCGGATTCTAAATCCCGGGTATAGGACCGGTGCCCACTCAGCATCGTGAAAGTGAAGAGTTTACGCTAGATAAGCGGCCCTGGTCACCAAAACCAACGTTCCGGCTGGGGGATGCCGAGATGCTGACCACATCGGTTGGATGATGGGCTACCTCTACCTTGCGAAAGTGGGCGTGAGGCCGATAGTCGGGTTGGTAGGTCTTGGCCCACCAATGTTATCACACCATATTCCCTGAAGTTTTACGGAGAGTATCCTCGCCAATGTTACTTATTTCGGTTCGAATGGATTCCTTGGGAACATCAATTGTCCGTGGCCTATTCTTGTACACTCTAATGTTTAGACACCCCCATAAGAAAAAATACTGTGAGGTTAGGTCAGGAGATCTTAAGGGCCACAGATCTTTTGAGATTATTCGATTAACAAAGAAATTGGTTAAAAGTTTCATGGCGTCATTAGATGTATGGTACGTTGCTCCATTTGCTGGAGATAAGTTTCTCTCAATTCGATATCATCTCCGTAAAGCTTTAGTGAATATGGTGAGACGATTGCAAATATGTATATATGCTGGTGGAGGACACTTCCAACATTTTTCTGAGATGTAAATAGTGTAATGTAATATCCCAATTGTGTATTATATTCTTCCAAAGTTGCACGTGTTTCCTGATATTGGTTCAAAAGTTAATGGCCCTTTGAAGTGGTTCAGTTTATATGGATCCCACTTTCATACAATATTGTTTAAAGGATAAAATTATTTGTCAACCTACTTTACGACGAGTATTATAAATCATCCTACAGTATTAAAATGTTAGATTATTTTAATTCAAAGAAGTTAAATTATTTCTTAATTTATTGGAAAATTAGCTGCTAGGACTTCTGTCCGAAAGCACGTCTGAGGTGAATTAATTCCATGCATTCCGGGCGGAGTCTGGAAGTAAACAGCATCTTCAATATACCAAGTATACATAAGAACTCACGATTGTTATCTTGCCCGGCTTGGTAGCATACATGGTAGCATGTGTGCCTCGCGCTCAAGAGGTCCCGAGTTCGAATCTCGGTCAGAGTGAGTTAACTGGATAAGGTTTTTGCCTGGGTTTTCCCTTATCTTGAAATACGAATGAGTGGTAACTCTAAACTCTATGGTTACCTGGACCCATTTTAACTCATTTCACCCATTATATTCATCCTCTGTTATGACTTAAAGTTGGAGGAACTAAATTACAGATCATCATCATCATCATCATCATCATCATCATCATCATCATCATCATCATCATCATCATCATCATCATCATCATCATCATCATCATCATCATCATCATCATCATCATCATCATCATCATCATCATCATCATCATCATCATCATCATCATCATCATCATCATCATCATCATCATCATCATCATCATCATCATCATCATCATCATCATCATCATCATCATCATCATCGTCATCATCATCATCATCATCATCATCATCACCATCACCATCACCATCACCATCATCATCATCATCATCATCATCATCATCATCATCAAGACTGTATAACTTAGGAGCATGCAAGAGCTATCCATTCTTTACAAATGTCTTTTTCGTTTTTTATTTGTATGCTTTATTTTCACTAAAATACATCTAACTCCTTCCTTATCTCTTCATTTCTAACATGGTTTTGTCTTGTGTATTCTTTTACTGCTCGGAGATATTTCATTTCTGCCTCTTGGACTTGACTCTAATCTTTCTCTTTAATACTCCATTCTCCGATCCACATACGATACCGGAACAGCCCCTGTCTAATAGAATTTTAGATTTGTATTCTTTTCAAGGTGCGAGCTACTATTCAACAAATATATTGAAATGTATTCACTTTATTGCTTATTTCTTCGTTATTTGATCTAAATATTGCATTATAAACCAAGTAAATAAATGTTCTCACCTATTAAAGCACTTTATTGTTTAACGCTATCTTTCATCTTTTTATTTCTTTTCAAATAAAAGCCTATATCTAATGATATATTTAAACCATAATCCTGGAATCAACTTCAAAACTTGTACATACTTATTTGTAGCTTATCTTCTCTGACTTGTATTAACTTCATGCCATCCGCAAACAGTAGTATATTTAATGCATTAATTTATTTATCTTTTTTCCTCATGGTACTTATCCATTTAGTTTTATAATAATTTCGTCCATATGAATTAAATTATAGCAAAGATAAACCACATCCTTGACTTAAACCATTATTATTTATATCTTGTGTTTCTAAATTATGTTCCCTTTTCAATAATTTGGTTAATAGAAAATATGTTATCTGTGTATGATCTTCCTTCCCTAAATCTCATTTCGTTTTCTAGTAATAACGGTTCTATGGTTGAAGACATGCCCAGAAAAACGGGCGAACCCTCAATATAAAATAGTTTGCGATAAGTGCTGCCCTCTGTTGTTGCGGCAGAGAGCTACCTTTTCTTGAGGTGGTCTATGCTTCAGCAATCTTAAGGCTAAATGCAGAGAGGGGACGTTCTTATGCTGTTCGTATAATGTCAAAAATGGGTTAACCTATTCATACTCTGTGCCAGCAATTGAGTGGCCGGTCATACCTTTTTGTCTTGTGACTTTAACTTCGGCCTTATATATAAGGCCGAAGTTAAAGTCACAAGACAATATATATATATAGAGAGAGAGAGAGAGAGAGAGAGAGAGAGAGAGAGAGAGAGAGAGAGAGAGAGAGAGAGAGAGAGAGAGAGAGAGAGAGAGAGAGAGAGAGAGAGAGAGAGAGAGAGAGAGAGAGAGAGAGAGAGAGAGAGAGAGAGAGAGAGAGAGAGAGAGAGAGAGAGAGAGAGAGAGAGAGAGAGAGAGAGAGAGAGAGAGAGAGAGAGAGAGAGAGAGAGAGAGAGAGAGAGAGAGAGAGAGAGAGAGAGAGAGAGAGAGAGAGAGAGAGAGAGAGAGAGAGAGAGAGAGAGAGAGAGAGAGAGAGAGAGAGAGAGAGAGAGAGGGAGCGAAGAGCCAAACAGCTTATATTTATGTTCCCGATTAGTGGATACAGCTGTTGAAAAAAGCAGGGTAAAAATCCTTTTCATGTTGTTAAAATGACAACTAAAATTTTCATCTCTGCAAAGCCTATTCTCGATAAAGCACAGAAAAAGAGCAGTATCAGTAAGTGGGCAAAGGGTACTCTTGAGCAAGGTAACATGCATGAATGTATTTAAAGACCACCCCGTTAAGTTATATTTTCAATAAACTTACGGAGGTACTGAGGACTATGACACTTTGTATATTAGAAGGAAAATATCTGGCAAAATATCGCTTACTCATGTGACATTGCCCCCAAAATAGAATGGTCCACGACCTATAAATCCTAAGGAAAGGGGAGCTGGAACAGGCTATCTCACCAATGCTAAAATAACATTTTTTCTGGTGCTTAGCTCAAGAACCACTGAACTCATGATTTTGGAACTTTTACTTGTTATTTTACAACACTTTTACAATTCATTAAAGATAATAGATCTTATTTTGGTAGCCCGCCTCGGTAGCGTGGTGGTAGCATGTCTGCCTCTCGTTCAAGAGGTCCCGAGTTCGAATGTCGGTCAGGGTGAGTTACCTGGATAAGGTTTTTTCCTGGGTTTTCCCTTATCCTTCAAGACGAATGTCAGATAACTCTAAGCTCTATGGACCCTGGGCTCATTTGAGCATCATTTCACCTATTCCATTCATCGTCCGATATGATTTAACGTTGGAGGACGTAAATTACAAAAAAAAAACAAAAAAAATCTTATTTTGGAGTTTCTAGAAAGGATATGTGATATTTAAAATAAATGTATTGAATTTATTTTTTACGTAAATTGAAGAAAATTATCATTTCTTCCACACTAGCCGTGTGTGAATTGAGTAGAGTCAGAATGAAAAATTCATACTCATGTATGGCAATGAATTCTTCAGTATGACTCTACTCACCCAAACCTTAGCCTACACACGACTAGTATGGAAGAAATGATTATTTCCATGAATTTACCTAAAAATAAAAAAGATAGTAGTTTAACTAGGAAGCCTCGGACTTAATTACTTCCAGCATAGTAAGTCGGCACAAAAGATACGTGTCTCGTAGCTTATGAGAAGCCCTAGTGGTCTACCGGAAAACATACGAGTCAGTTGGAGAATTTAATGTCATGTCGGCATGTTGGCCATAGTAGCTCAGTGGTTTAGAGCAACCGCACGAAGAGCGGGAGATGCGTGCCTCAAATCTCGGCTATGGCATTGAGTTTTTCAGTATAACTCTGCTCATCCAAATGTTTTGAATTTACTTCTAAAATATTCAGGATTTATTTTTTTAAATTCAAATTTTCACATATATTTCTACACGTGCCTTTAAAATAGTTTAAGTATTTCTTTAATTCCCAATAAAATATAGGCTTGTACCAGCAGTGCTTTTATAGCTGAGCGCACCCGAAGTTAAAATAAAAAATTAAACAGAGAAAGGCAGCATTAAAGTTTTGCTCTGTTGGAACTACACCTCAGAATTTGCCCAGATTCATATTCTGCATCTTTTTCAACATCAGCATCCTTCCTCTTTCGTTTTTTACTCCTTCCCTTCTTCCTAGACTCCATGGTCACTTGCTCTGTGATATTATTAATTATTTTGTTAAATTTAGTGGGGGGATCTGGTAAATTGAGAACAGCAGCTGATGTCTTACCTACCTCAATTTCCTTGCCAATGCTTCTCAAGCCATACGCAAACCTTACATTTACTTCCGTACCACTTCCAATACTTCTGCATATTTCAGATGTATATACTTTATTACACTTTTTGCAACTGAGTGACAATGTAACTAATCATTCATTTGGTTTCTAGGTATCTTCTGATATGACAGCAATTTTCGTTTTCACGAAATTTGCACTGTACAAAGTTTCTATATCTACTAATTGAGAACTTGTTGATCTTATATCATTATTTACTCTAGTTAAACTGTCATCACTGCCACTGCACAAGGAAGCAACCAACTTTTCCATGAAGAACCAATTTTCACTTCAGGTTCATCGCCTATAATTGAGGTTGGAGTTGAAGTCAATAAACATTTACCATTTTAGGGGTTGTAACACTTTTATTGTGTAATCGGGAGTACTTAAACTGTTTATACTGGTTCCAATGCCGATTTCTACACCAACATCTTTGTTTCTTCCCATCTTGAAAACAGCACTAGTAATTCAAAACGTTCACGTGCTAAACAAATAATGGAATATTTAACATCAGATGCACAGATTAATAACAATAGAATAACCAAGGACTTCTTTCATAATTTGGGTCTGCTCTGGAATATAACTTCGATAAGGTTACAACCAAGGAGAGAACATAGTTACACATGGCTAAGAGGGGGCGTGGCACACTGTGTAGCATTTTCAAAATTAGTCTATTGAGGACTTTTAAAACTATGGGACAGGAAAATAAATATCGTTAATCGCTTCTACAAACATCAGTGAAGATTGTTAGGGAAATAAACTCATTTTATGAAATTCCAACCCAGAATGCCTTTCTGGCTCCCCTTACCTACAGGATCTGATGAATTATATCCCACCAGTTTACCATAACTATTATAAAACTCATTAAACTGAGACCACAACGTCTCAGAATATTAGTGATAAAGCATTTTTTGATTAGCCGAACTACAGCTGAAAAGCTTGTACATCATTTCTAGAATGATATACTTATTGAAAAGCGGAATAATCGAAATTTTACCATATTTAAAAATGCTAAAAGACATGTTTAACTATTAGTTTTATCCAAAATGCGTATTAAATATATTTACAATAAAAATTGAGTAAATGCTGACAAAGGTAGCCCGCCTCGGTAGTGCGGTGGAAGAGTGTCTGCCTCACGTTCAAGAAGTCCCAAGTTCGAATCTCAGTCAGGGTGAGTTACCTGGATAAGGCTTCTTCCGGGGTTTTCCCCCATTCTTACAGACGAATGTCGGGTAGCTCTAAGCTCCATGAACTCTGGACACAGTTGAGCATCATTTCACCCATTTCATTCACCGTCCGATATGAGAACGTAAAATTACAAAAAAAAAAAAAAAAAAAAAAAAAAAAAAAAAAAAAAAAAAAAACTTTTCACTATATTTTCCTAATTTTGTGAAGAGTGGGGAATAAAAATAAACATAAATAAGTTGAAAGTTGTAGTCTTCAAGAAGGGACTTAAACTAAAAAACGATAAAAAGTGGGTACTAAATGGCAAAAGGGTAGAAGTGGTCAATGAGTTTGATTACTCGGGAGTAAGGTTGAATAACAATGGAAAGTGGGGAGCACACAGGAGAAAAAATGAAGCAAAAGGAAGGCCGGCAAGGAATGGAATAAGAATATGTAAACATAAGCTAGAAATTACAACCAAGTGGTTAGAAAGAATGTACAAAGCATTAGTTGAATCCAAAATGTTGTATGCAGTGGAAATCTGGAGGGGGGCCACAGAGGTAAACAAAACGGTGGACCAAAACTGCAGAAGGTTTTGTAAAGATCCACTATGCTTAATCAGCAGTTAGGGAAGTAGCTTTAGTAGAATTAGGGAAGACAAGAAGAAATGGAATAATAATGGAAAGAATAATAAATTTTTGGTATAGGTGTTTGGCCAAAGAAGAAGAGGAAATTATGAAATTATGCATGAGACAGCCAAAGATATTAGAGAACTCTTATAGTTGATGGGCAGAGATAGGAGGAATTATGGAAAATATAGGAATGGGAGATATATGGAGATGAGAGGAAAGGAATACAAGCGATGTTGGTAAATTGGTGAAATACAGAATAGAAGATATAGAAAGGTAGGAAATATGGGGAAGTCTAGAAAATGTGAAACCATTTCAATTTTACAAGCAAATAAAGAGAAATTGGGGACGAGAAGCATATGTAGATTACTGCAATAGGCTAGAGAGAGAAGGGTTAGCATGGATGAGAACAGGACTAACATATCTAAGAGGGATAAGAGGTAGGGAAAAGGGAATTTAGTGAATTGTGTGAGGGAAAAGAAAGTATAGAACACTAGGTTGCAATATGGAGAAAAAAGTTTGGGAAGAAAAATGGGAGAAAGTAGAGAAGATGATAGTAGTTATAAATATGTTAACAGGCAGGGAGGAAAAGAAGGTAAGAAGTATTGGTAAGTTCTTGCAGAAAGTGAAAGATAAATGGGCAAGAAATGCAAAGAATATAAGAAAGGAAGATGAGGGGGAAGCAAGGGACTAACTAAGTATCAAGGAGGTATGGAGGTTAAGAGCTACCTGGATGTCATGTAAGTCAAAGTAGCAACAAGGTAAAGACAAATAAATGTAGCCTAAAATTGTAAATTGTAAAATTTTGGAATATGCAAAATAAATATATCGTATTTTATTTTTATTAATGTTTATTACATCAGTCATGTTTGGATGTCTATTAAGGATAAAACTGATAAAATATACTGTATTATTGAGACTCTTATTCTCAGAAATGAAATAAAATAGTTAACCATTTCTTTCAGACTCATTCGGGAAATACTGTTTCTCTCCATTTTTAAAAAATGTGGATTAACCCATTTTTCCAGGTATGTCTTCAATTATATTTAGGCGTTTATTTATGCCTTTTGTATACAATGTGTAGCCTGTATTCAGGAGGCTCATACTTCTGTAATTATCATATAAGTTGTATAAAAAGTATGACTGAAAATATACTTAAGCTGAAGGTTGATCAAAAAAGTTTTAGGAAGCATGTAGAGATAGTTTCCAGGAAAGAGAATTATTTATTAGCTCGTTTGCCATCGCATTAACTCGCCGTCCTTTACGTTGCATGACGTAGTTAGATTCTTTTGGAACGCTCTGTGTTGCTCCTGTAAACACTGCAACATAATTTGTGTCAGTGAGGCTGTCATAATTATCGCAATCATTAGCATGAAGCGTATTGATTTATACAGGCTTGTCAACCTTGCTATGGTGATTAATGTTCTCACCTATATGGTGGCTGACGACGGTGGAATTGATAAAGGTGACTAGAGAGAAGTAGCTACCTCGACATTTACATAATGGCGACGTTTTGTTTCAACAAATGCATGCTGTAAAATTCTTCACGGTTATTGGCTGTCAGACTGATCGAAAATAAATGGGTTTCTATTTATGAATAATATTTGCACCAGCGAAAAAAATGATAAATCTAGTCGCAAGCGAGCTATCAATGCGTGAAGATTGAAAACACCAGGGAAGGACAGGAGGAAAATGAATATATACTTTTGGATTAGCAACAGTGCAGTCTAAGGAAAGGATGAACTTGTAATACAATCTATAATCTCTTTATGTTACGTATTTTAAAAGGATTTTAAATGTTTTGTGTTCTCTGAAGCCAAAGTTTTCACAGTACATTATGTTCATCCAGAGATAATTTTTATCAAGGGTTCTTTACTCACGGAGAAATAAAGTTCTTGTCATAGAACTATTTACAAATATTTTTGAATATTTTGCAAAGCTCTGTCACTCACAAACCTTCCAAATCCTAAATAAAAGTATTGTCTCAATTTGTACATATCATTCATATAAACCAGAGGTGCCATCGAGTGTAGCTGAGGGTGACTCCCCTCCTTTTCCCCTTCAGTTTTTCGCTTAGTGGCGCGGGGGTTCAGGGGAACAGCTGACTGGCATTGGCTATTGCGGTACGTCAACACCCCTTTGTGTTTTAAAACAAATGCAAGTAAGCGGTGGACAGTCAACGTGTCCCGTTACATCGACAAATTAATAGCTAAGAAGACCACTTAAATTATGAACTAATAATTATCAACATGTAGCTAGAAAAGCATAATTCACAATGGTGTTCAACACACATTATGCACATACAAATATGAATAAATAATTTAACAATCCACCACTGAATTTTTCCGCACGCTCTTCCTCTCCCCAATATCTATTACATCCCCCTACGACGGTTAACTAGGAGATGGAAAAGGTAACCTACCTGTGTCCCTTCAATGACACCACTGATATAAACAAATCCTGCACAACGAATCAGTGAGACACCATAGTACAAATTTATTTTCCAACGCTACATGTATAAAAAAATACTGTCGCGAATACATTGTTGCTACGAGGCGGCGCGGCCGAGGCATTCAAAGAGACGGACAGTGCCGTGCGGAGATAAAAGCTCACCGAAACGGTAGGGGAAAGGAGACGGATTCCTAGAGTGTTCGTCTTTGTTCTAGTGCCGTCTTTATTATTTGAGAACATTCTGGATAGTGAGTAATCTATAAAAAGGGAGCCACCGCCCGCCAGAGAGTCAGTTGTTAATTGAACTCGCCGTGAACAGCTGTGTGAGCTGCGTTGTGGTCATTGACCTTGCAAGTTGTATTGTATATATGACGTAATTCAGCGACTTTAAAGGTTGACAAAGTGTGTTTCTACGGAAATAAAGAGCAATTTTTGGTGTTTGTAACCTTGACCATTAAGGCCTCGAACCCACATAGTCTTAGTACTTATGCCAAATGAAATTCAAGCTAAAACATCTGTAGCATTAAAACAAAAAGAAAAACATGACATGATTGACAATATTTACAATCATACGTTTAACATTAAAAACAGAAGCCTCCAAATAATTAAAATAAAACAAAATATCGCGTTTCTAAAAATAAAATCGTTTTCATATTCTTTAGAAATCAGTGGTACACAAGCAAGTATGCATTCAAATATATTATTTAATATAAAGTACAAAATACATGCAGTGTATATGTCGATAACACTATTAAGGCTTCAGTCTTTTTGTCATAAACCAACTCTCTCTCTCTCTCTCTCTCTCTCTCTCTCTCTCTCTCTCTCTCTCTCTCTCTCTCTCTCTCTCTCTCTCTCTCTCTCTCTCTCTCTCTCTGAATCTCTCTCTCTCTCTCTCTCACACACACACACACACACACACTCACAAAACCCCTGAAGGACATACTGACAACAATTACGGCTTTTGGGGTCAAAGGGGTTCTAAGATACTCAACAACGTGTAATATTTAACGAAATTTGATCATTCAAGTCTTAAACATATCAGTTGCTATAAATTTGCATTTTATCTAACATTTACCTACAAAGTAAATAGTCAAGGTATTGTAATTCAAAAGCTTGATGCATAGATTTCACTGGAAACACTATTTTGGTGTCTTCTAAATAAAAATCATTTTAAAATAAAAAATCCTCTCTCTCTCTGTGTATGTACGTATAAGTACGTGAGCAGCATAACTCAAAACTTTAGATCAATTAAATACCAAACTTAGCATTTAAATACAGAACATTTCAAGATTGTAGCACAAATCTTTTAAGAAAATCCTCTAACTCCAAAATACTCTTCACGTGTTAAATTTTTATCAGAAGCATTTTCAGCGATTTTGATTGGCAGATGTGTGAGGTATTTTTAAAACTTGAACTTTTAAAAAAATAGTAGTTAGAGCGTTTTTCTATTTTGAATTACTTTTGTAGTAAACCATTAAAGATAAATGAAATTTTTATTTAATATGTTGATATTATTAAAACACACAGTTTGTCAAATTACATCTTTTATTGCTTTAACTATTTCAGGTATAACTAACTCGTGGCGCAACAGTCCAAGGCCTACCAACCCGACTGCCGGCCTTACTCCCATATACACAAGACAGAGGTGGACGATCATCCAACCGATACAGGAACGAAATGTGGTCAGCTTATCGGCACCCCAAGACGGTAAGTTGGCTTTCGTAACCAGGATTCGCTACCTATCGTAGCTCCTCACTTTCCCCTGTCGTATACCCTGTCGTATACCCGGGAAATAAAATCCGCACCCCAGGGGTGGGATCAAACCCTTGCCACATTCCGTGACAGGGAATCAAAGCATAAGGCCTTAGCTCAATAGAGCACGGCGCAGGACAGCTATTTCACGTATAGTCATTTTTATTCGTTTGAATTTTCAAATAACTAATGCTTTTTCTCAAATAAGCAATCATTTTTCTTTCCTTTTTTCATGTGCTGATTCAAGGAGGGAAGAATTTCAAAGCCATCACATACCCACCAGTTCCTAAAAGACGTG
This sequence comes from Mantis religiosa, assembly GCA_030765055.1. NCBI lineage: Eukaryota > Metazoa > Arthropoda > Insecta > Mantodea > Mantidae > Mantis > Mantis religiosa. The sequence goes on along the minus strand of CM060959.1, from coordinate 57,122,846 downwards.
ATTACTGAATTAGCCTACTCCTCTTATGTCTGCAGGAGAAAATGTAATAAACAATTTCTACTAATATTTCTGTTGTTTAATATGAATAAGAAAGAACAATAAGTATTTATAGGGATATTTTCTGCAGGCAGAGAAAGCCATGTGAGTGTAGCTTGTCAGATTTTTCCCTCAACTTGTTAATAGATTAATTGAAAACCTTGCTTAAAGAGATTAATCAGTTTAAACATTTAATAAGACAGAGCAATCAATTGTTTAAAATATCATAATTAAGAGCTGAATCTTAATCTCTAATACTAAAACACATTTTATTAAATAATAAGTAGTAAGGATATCTATTATGAGGATTTTATTCTGACATCTGAAAGAATAAACGGTGAGATTATAAAACCACAAAAATGTTATCATGCTGGCCATTCTTGACTGTATTTGCTGCTTATATTATAGGCTTGACGTTTATCTTCTGCTTACAGCCAAGCGTGTGTTAAATATAAATGTGAAACATGGGCACTCTACTCCATAAAAGCGTGGTTGTACGAAATGGATCGATGTAAATTGGTGATGAAATTCATAGCTGTGCCTTCTCCAAGATGCATCCCTTTACCACCTCTTAATGCATAATTTTAATATCACTGAGAAGTTGTTTATCTTATACCATAAGATGCAGTGATTAATTAAACCTTAATGAAATGTATGTTCTCATTAGAAGAGTACCATTGACCTATTAATAGTGTCAACATTAATAAGAATGACGATCATAACTATTTATTTATTTACAGGTTCATATTTTAATTTACAGATATGTAATGTTAACTGACCGAAAAAGCAACTACAAGTTATATTACTTTGAAGTGCCATTTCACTTCCTAATTACTTACCAATCCAGCACCAACTATATTTCGAAGAAATTTTGGAAATAAATATTGTGGCTGTTGTTTATTTCACACTACACTTAGGTAATTTGTTCCTCACTCAACTTTTCCTCAAAAATCACTGCAGCATTTCTGAATTCTCTTTAGTTTATGATAGGATTAGGATTAGAATTATATTACGGAGGGGATTCGGTACGTAGGCCACCATGCTGGGCTCATTGTTACTATGTCCATAAGTTGGGCACCCCCGGGAGGAAGGATGAGGCAAAGGAGACAGAGGGCGGCCGACCGAAGGAGTCATGACAGTTCAGAGTGCAGGATCCCGACAGTTTACTTGGATATATACTTCCTCCGACAGGCTAGGGCAACGAACACGCTTCCCTACAGCGGGACGGCAACGAACCAGGCAGCCGAGCCCCAAAGGTCCCTGGCCGGTGGTCCCGAAATGGTCCCAGCAGAGGAGCAGAGACCGGCAACCTACCTACCTGAGGAGAAAGTGGTTTACCTCAGAACATATCATCCTGCCATGCACCGCCGAACCACCCGCCGACACTTCTACGCTGAAAGAGACCTCCAGATGAGAGATGATATGAAATGATAGAGATGAAATGGAGCGACAAGATATTCGTGGGATGTAATTAACCTACCCAGCATTCGTCTAACGGCCCGAGAAAACCCATGGGTCAGGTGAGTGAACCACGGGAATCGAACCCGGGCCTCCAGAATGTGGACCAAGATGAAACCGCCTAAATGATCCCACTCGGTTTCGTTTACGATAACAGCGCCAACTGATTCAACGCTAGAGAGAATAAATAACGGATATTTCAAGTCAAGTGCTGCATAAATGTGAAGAGATAAACCACAATGGCAATCTAGGAGAATAGGAAAAATTTTCAAAAATTAAGTCCATAAATTTTGCGCGGTACTTTATTCTTTCAAGATACATCACCATTATTACTATTATTATATTCCTTTAACCGACAGAAAAAGCTAAGTCAACAGCAAAGTTGACTAATATTATTTACATTTACTTTAATTTTAATTTCATAACAATTACATTACAATAAATATATCCACGATTACCTTTTCTTTACTTTTCTTTCTGATTGTCACTGTGATGTTGAAATTTCTTTAATTAACTCAAACATTCAATCCCAGACTTCAATTAAAACACTTTGCACAACGTACTGCCATCTATTAACATTTCTGTCAACTATATTACTACAGCACAAAATCCTAGCGAGGTTTCAGACTTTCAGCTGTTCAAATTTGCTCAGTCTCACACACTATTGATCTCTTTTTATGCCGTTTTACAATTGACGGCATTCTATTGTTGATTCTATTTGGATCTGCACCCAACACAATGTTCGCGCTTACCGTATGTTTACGACCTTGTAATCCCTTGTTTGCAAATCACACAGTTGGCACGCATTGGTGGATTTACTTGACTCAAAAAGAGAGATTACACTTGCAATCGAGGCACGCTAAGCATCTTATCTGTGTAGCCACTTAGAGATCCAGGCTGCCTTATTAGGAACCTCCTTTCATTACCAGAGCCTATCTCTATGAACTGGGTATTTGCATATCTCCCCACGCCCCCTTCTGCATTAGATTCAGGGCACGGAGGTGTCGTTTCGCGCCGCATTTGCTGATGCTACTTGATGGCAAAGTCAGCTTCCAATGAGATTAATGCTGAGATGGACAACAGGTGATAAACGGGACCTAGGAGCCTCTCAGGTATGTTAATCCACTGAACCGGAACTTATGCCTGCGTCCAGAATCGAAATTCTATATGATGCTTAGATTCGTTTGAAGTTTATCCTCTGGACATCAGTTAAGCCAAAGAATTACTGAAAATGCTAATTTCACAGACACAACTGTCAGCATTTTTATTGTGTTCTTATAAAATATCAATAAAGTTTCTGGAGTTATTTTACATATAATTTTCAAGCAAATACAATTTGTAGGACTGATTAGGTTCCTGCCGCTTCGAGAAGTGCAGAACCCAGTTATTTCTTATTAGCTACTGCAAAGTCAACTGGCAATAAAATACAATAAAAGCAATAAAATTAGAAGTATGAATTGTTGTGTTGTTGACAATTTTTATCTCCTGTATGTGAATTACTATTTTATTTACATGTTTTGTCTTTCTAGTGCTTTCTGAAAGTTCATTCCAACCAATCTAAATGTACAATGTCGACTTTGCACAACACTCCCATATTTCGTATTACTTGTTCCATCACTTTGAAGGGACTTAATCCACTCTAACTATTGAAGGAGCCCACCACGTTCCCATATCTCACTTGTTCCATCACTTTGAAAGGACTTAATCCACTCTAACTATTGAAAGAGCCTACCACATTCCCATATCTCACTTGCTCCATCACTTTAAAGGGACTTAGTCCACTCTAACTATTGAAAGAGCCCACCACGTTTCCATATCTCACTTTTTCATCACTTTGAACGGACTTAATCCACTCTAACTATTGAAAGGACCCACCACACTCACATATCTCACTTGCTTCATCACTTTGAAGGGACTTAATTCACTGTAACTATTGATAGAGTCCACCACATTCCCATCTCACTTGTTCCATTACTTTGAAGGGACTTAATCCACTCTAACTATTGAAAGGACCCACCACACTAACATATCTTACTTGTTCCATAACTTTGAAGGGACTTAATCCACTCTAACTATTGAATGGGCTCACCACATTCCCATATCTCACTTGCTCCATCACTTTGAAGGGACTTAATCCACTCTAACTATTGAATGGGCTCACCACATTCCCATATCTCACTTGCTCCATCACTTTGAAGGGACTTAATCCACTCTAACTATTGAAGGAGCCCACCACGTTCCCATATCTCACTTGTTCCATCACTTTGAAGGGCTTAATCCACTGTAGCTATTGAAGGAGCCCACCACGTTCACATATCTCACTTGTTCCACCACTTTGAAGGGACTTAATCCACTCTAACTATTGAAGGGACCCACCACACTCCCATATCTCACTTGTTCCATCACTTTGAAGGGTCTTAAATCTACTCTAACCTATGAAAGGTTTTTACATGCCAGCAGGCAATCGAATAGCGTCTTTTATTGTTTCAGGCGAAGTCAATCCGTTTAAGTGAAGAAGGTGCTCGTTTCGCTACCTGTGATGACTACTAATGAACAGTTTTGCAAGCCAATTAGACTTGCATTTGGCCGGAAGGTGATAATGGAGTGACATTTATGGATCCTCCAGTCGTAACCAGCTTTTGTTTCTCCACCGTAATAACTTCAGTTGTTAATGACCTCAATCTTAATTACGCTATTATTTAATAAGATAATGGAACACCATCTCAGCTTCGTTACGAATACCCAATTTAAAGGCGTCTAAAGTCACGAACAGGCACAAAAAATTAAGCTAGTGATAATTCGCAAACGGTGGAAAGGATAATTAACTGAATTCATTGTCACGTACCTCTGCCAGGTTCCAGTATTTAATATACTCTGTTTATACGGTAACTTTTATACGTGCAGCTACGCTGAAGCAGAATTCCATACTTCAGATGCCTAAAATTATAACGCTTTAACCTTAAAATTAACAATACAAATACAAACCTAAAATTACTTTGTTAGTTCAAGGAAAGGGTTACAAGCTTCAGGACACTCAATTTAATTACATTCTAGCTGCTAAATTAAACTGAAGTATTGCCAACTTGACAATTGGAATTACTAGTTTCAACCGGACATGTTTTGCAACATTTAGCGCCAAAAATTATTTAATTCAAAACTGTTTTACGTATACACGTTCTCTCACAGATGGCTACCCATTCGTGAACACATTTACATAATAGTGATAATTTGAAACAACCGTTGATAATTAAATAATTTTTCAGCACACAAGGTTGCGTATTTATTGTATAAATTATGTTGTATAAACATTTACAAGTTCGGAAAGTTTAGTTATTAACATAATTCCAAAAAACGAGGGCTGTTCAATAAAGAATGATCACAATTTTTTTTGACAACGTACCTTTACTCATCCTCATAATTATGATGGTCCTTCCCAAAATAGTCTCCCCTGAAAGCGATGCACTTGTATCGGTCTTCAAAGACATGCTGGAAACCATTCTTTGAGAGATCCTTCAAAATCTACTCCGCAGCCTTCACCACTGCTTCTGATGATGGATAATGCCTCCCACGAAAGCGTTTCTTCAGGTTAGGGAATAGAAAAGGTCACCTGAGGTTAAATCCGGACTATAGGGAATGTGAGAGATGCACTTCACGTTGAATTTTGCAAGACTCAGCAACAACATTGGTAATAGGCGGCCTCGCATTATCGTGGTGCAGCATCCAGCCTGCTTCTCGGAAATGTGGTCTTTTGCGGCTGATATGTTTTTAGGATATCCCTGTAGTACTGTCCAGTTACTGATGTGTGTGCAGGTACAACATGCTGATAAACCTTTCCATGAATATCAAAGAATGAGATGACCATAACTTTCCCAGCAGAAGCAACCAGTTTTGTTTTTTGGGGGGTTGGTGATGAAGGAGATTTCCACACTGAGCTTTGCTGTTTGCTGTATGGATCAAAATGATATAGCCAAGTTTTATCAGCAGTTTGAAAGAAACTCCTGATGTTCCTCCAACATCAACTTTAACTGCATGGAGACCTGCATGCGAATGTCCTTTTGTTCGGGAATCAACGGTCTTGGAACCCATAGCTCACAAACACGTCTCATGTGTAATGTTTCTGTCAGCAACGTGTGGGTGGCACACAATGAAATGTTCAGTATTTCTGAAAGTGATCTTAAGTTAATTCGTCGATCCTCTCTCCCAATGGCAACAGCAGGGTTGATGATTTCTTCCGTTAGAACGGTAACTGGAGTACCGGGTCCACCTTCCTTTGAAATTGTCACCCCTCTTTACACATTTTAAACTACATTGGAGCTGTGCAGTAGGAACAGGCTCTCCAAAGGCCTTCTGTAACATTGTATAGGCCTCAACGGAAAATTTGTTGAGACGAAAGCAGAATTTCAAAGCCGCCTATTGTTCCTTGCGTGTTACCTCCATTGCAGCGATAGGCGATACTGAACGTGTGGATGATCCTAATGTATTTGGCGAGAATTCTGCTGATTCTGCCGGATAGGTAGCCGTTAAATGGAATGCAGGCTCTAGTGGTACGCTTATCTGACGCTTGCTGTATTCCCACCTCCGAGGATTAAACATCGGTTGGGACCAGTGAAAGACAAGCTGAAATTCCAAGTTCCGGGAGTGTACCGCATTTCCTGTGGTTGTGGGACACCGTGTATAGGACAAACCGGAAGGACCATCGCTACCAGAATAAACGAACGAGTAAAAATAAAATCGGCGTGCTGGTTGGAAGCAGGGTGGAATATAAAACAGTGTCAAGATTTCTGTCCTGGAAAATTAAGAAAGGCAATACTGCACAGACTCAGATGTGGTTGATAATGGCTTTCTACCATTAGTACCTGAGTGCCGATTATCCTAATTTATTTGCATTCAGAAAGTGGCTAAGAGCAGAGCGATACAAAATACATAGATTTCATGATGTTTGGACCGAGTTAAATGATCAGCTGGATCTCACTTGCTGACTTTCGCGCGGGTGTGCACGCAGATTCTTTCTAAAATAAAGGGATTTTAAATAAAGAATCATAATTTATTTACGGTCATAATTTTTCGCACTAAAATTCAATCTTATTATATTCTGTTAGCTTATGAGAAACAAAACCACCATAGTAATTTCATTGTTGGCACTCCTGGTTCCCGCCTGTGAGAACCAAGCAAGTTCAGACATGTTCAGTACCACCTACCGCTGCAATGGAGGTAACATGCTGTTAAAGATGATGTTAGAGGAAGATCCGGAGTTTCTTTCAAACGTAATCACTGCTGATGAAACTTGGCTACATTATTTTGATCCTGAGAACAAACAACAAAGCTCAGTGTGGGAATCTCCTTCATCACCAACCCCCAGAATATCAAAAGTGATTGCTTCTGCTGGGAAAGTTATGGTCATCTCATTCTTTGATATTCATGGAATGGTTTATCAGCATGTTGTGCCTGCACACACCGCAGAAACTGGACAATACTACAGGGATGTCCTGTAAACATTGCAAGTCCATATCAGGTGCAAAAGACCACATATCCGTGAAGCAGGCTGGAAGATGCACCACGATAATGCACGGCCGCATATTGCCAATGTTGTTGCTGAATATCTTGCAAAAATCAGCGTGAAGTGCATCCCTCAACCGCCCTATAGTCCGGATTTAGCTCCATGTGACCTTTTCCTATTAGCTAACTTGAAGAAACGCCTTCGTGGGAGGCATTATCCATCATCAGAAGCAGTGGTGAAGGCTGCGGAGGCTATCTCTCAAAAATGGTTTCCAGCATGTGCTTGAAGACTGGCAGGAACGATGGGAAAAGTGCATCGCATTCAGGGGAGATTATTTTGAGAAAGGCCATCAAAATTATGAGGATTAGTAAAGGTACGTTGTCAAAAAAATTATGATAATTCCTTATTGAACAGCCCTCGTATTACATCAAAATGTAACTAATGATGGATACATAAAGCAAAACTAGACCTCCTAGCTACCTTTCCCCTTTGTGATCCTGATTGTTAAAAATAGGTGCTTCTGGAAAACAAGTTTGAACATTTTCAGAACGACTTATTTGAAACTTAATCTCCACATGGTTGTTGAAATCCATAATATTAACAGCTGGGAACCAAATATTAGATGAAATATTATGCTACAGGATTTTAAAGCAAATTTGAAACCATTTTAATTAGAGATTCCCCTGACTCTAGATGCAATTGATTGAACTTCTCGTCAGTAAAATGCATAATCGATTAAGAGAGGAAATGATGTTTCAACGTGTTTTAATAGCTTCAGGGGAAGCTGACGAATTAATTACATTGACAGGTGAGCAGCAACTAATAGTGTCCCTCCCTCACCGGTAGATGGCACGCCCACTTGCTCATTAAACATGTTGCTATGACCAATCAAAATGCTTAAGATATAGCATCGCTCTTAACTTAATGAGGCATTCATGATCGCCTCGCTTCTCAAATAGACCCACAAAGCAACAGGTGTCTATAGGTACTTGGAATCATCTCTCGTTAGCGCCAAGTGCTGCTTTTTTGTTTGTTCTTCGCGATGGGAAGCCATACTTACGGAACAACCTGCTCAGGCAGGTGAAGAAGTTGTGCATAAGCCTCTTGATGTATCAACTCTCAGTGCCAAAAGAATAGGGATTTTCATTTATAGAAAACGCATAGTTTGAAAGTAGCGACGGTGGCCATGTTAAACGCGGCGATGGCCGGAAACTTATATAAAAATCTTTAACAAAATTTCATTTAAAGAAAGTAGGAAACTACCTGACTTTTAAGCAAAATTGGACTTTTAGTTATTGACTTTTTTACTGCCGTGGTTTTCAGCGTCATATTCTATTTTGGGGCGAAAAGCCGCTTAAGTTTGCTGAGAAACCTCTTTATTAGGCTTAAGCTTGTTTTATGCGTTCTAAAATACGTCACGTTACAACCAGCTTTACTTACCTTCCAAAGAAATTGTTCTTGATGCCTAAAATATTCTGGGGGAAGCATTTGAAAAGGAGGAAGTCATAATATGCGTGGGCTGTTCAATAAAGAATTATCACAATTTTTTTGACAACGTACCTTTACTCATCCTCTTAATTTTGATGGCCCTTCTCAAAATAGTCTCCCCTGAATGCGATGCACTTATGCCAGAATTTCTGCCAGTCTTCAAAGACAAGTTGGAAACCATTTTTGAGAGTCCTTCAAAATCACCTCCGCTGCCTTCACCACTGCTTCTGATGATGGATGATGCCTCCTACGAAGGCGTTTCTTCAAGTTAGGTAATAGAAAAAACTCACATAGGGCTAAATCCGGACTATAGAGAGGGTGAGGGATGCACTTCGCATTGATTTTTGCAAGATATTCAGCAACAACATTGGCAATATACGGCCGCGCATTATCGTGGTGCAGCATCCAACCTGCTTCACGGAAATGTGGTCTTTTGCGCCTGATATAGACTTGCAACGGTTTCAGGACATCCCTGTAGTATTGTCCAGTTTCTGCGGTGTGTGCAGGCACAACATGCTGATAAACCATTCCATGAATATCAAAGAATGAGATGACCATAACTTTCCCAGAAGAAGCAACCACTTTTGCTTTTTGAGGGGTTGGTGATGAAGGACATGTCCACACTGAGCTTTGCTGTTTGATCTCAGGATCAAAATGATGTAGCCAAGTTTCAACAACAGTGATAACGTTTGAAAGAAACTCGGGATCTTTCTCTAACATCAACTTTAACTGCATGCAGACCTGCATGCGAATGTCCTTTTGTTCGGGAATCAAATCTTGGAACCCATCGCGAACAGTGTCGTGTAATGTTTCAGTCAGCAATGTGTGGGTGGCATCCAATGAAATGTTCAGTATTTCGGTAAGTGATCTTAAGGTAATTCGTCGATCCTCTCTCACAATGGCAGCAACAATGTTGATGTTTTCTTCCGTAAGAGCAGTAACTGGAGCACCGGTTCCACCTTCCTTTGAAATTGATTGTCTCCCCTCCTTAAACATTTTAAAACACATTCGGGGTGTGCTGTAGGGAAGAGCAGACTCTCTGTAGGCCTCCTGTAACATTATATATCCCTCAATTGAAGATTTGTTGAGACGAATACAGAATTTCAAAGCCGTATATTGAACCTCGCGTGTTACCTCCATTGCAGTGGTAGGCGATAAAAACATGTCTGAACTTGCCTGGTACTCACAGGCGGGAACTAGGAGTGCCAACAATGAAACTACTACGGCGTGTTTGTTTCACATTAAGCTAACAGAATATAATAATATTGAATTTTAGTGCAAAAAATTATGATCGTAAAAAAATTATGATCAGTCTTTATTTAATAGCCCTCGTATAAAGAATTGGCATTGCTGAGGAATACATCTAGGTTCTTCAGATGTTAACTTCACTGGACTTCCCAATTTATACTGCATAATTTTGAGATGCTTATTAATTTTGTGCAGAATAGACAAAAAATCCCATCAAACATCAAAACTCTTATTTCGAAATCTGCCTTGAAAGTTTGGTGTCAAAGTCTATTCTGTTAGGAAGGCCACATCAAAATTCTAGCTGATAGGTGCAAGTTTGTACTGCAGGCTTATAAATACAACGCTTTGACTTAAACTACAGAAAAGCAAAACTTAGTACGTGGTGCGTTCAAATTATAACACCACCTATATTTTCTCACAAAGTAATCACAAGAAAAATATGAAACTAGTGTCACTTCTCTACGTAATCTCCTTCTAGTCATACACATTTTTCACAACACCGACGCCATGATTCCATGACCGCTGCGAACGCTTCTTTAGGAGTGTGTTTTGACCACTAAATATAAAAAAATATATTCTGCATTTCTTATGTCTTGGCCTCTAGATACTATACCAAGACACGGTATTACAATTTTATATTTATTCAAACATAACAATTATATTGATATTTACAAACATTTTGCAGAAAAGCTAACCTACAATAACCTATCTAATCTAACCTAACTAATCTAATTGTTAAAATTGTAGCTTACAGTTTTCACAATCTAAACTACTTCTACCTTCCTGTCCCTAATAAATCATCTATCCTTTTGTGCTTGTGTTGTTATTGTCTTCTTCTTCTTCTTCTTCTTCTTCTTCTTCTTCTTCTTCTTCTTCTTCTTCTTCTTCTTCTTCTTCTTCTTCTTCTTCTTCTTCTTCTTCTTCTTCTTCTTCTTCTTCTTCTTCTTCTTCTTCTTCTTCTTCTTCTTCTTCTTCTTCTTCTTCTTCTTCTTCTTCTTCTTCTTCTTCTTCTTCTTCTTCTTCTTCTTCTTCTTCTTCTTCTTCTTCTTCTTCTTCTTCTTCTTCTTCTTCTTCTTCTTCTTCTTCTTCTTCTTCTTCTGTCGCTTCAAATCCTTCTGTTGAATCCAACATTGTCCTCTTCTACTAATCCTTCGACTAGGTGAAGTTCATCTTCCTTTGATTGTTGAAGCTAGGTATCCATATTCTGTCCTCGAAGTCGTTCAGATCTTCTTGGTGTGGAAGGTGGTTCACGATGTCTATGTTGAATATTGTCTCTTACTCGTCGTAGCTGCTGTCTTTGTTGTTATATTCATCCATTACTATTGTTGAGACCATCTCCGCTGCCAATTCTAGTATTTTAAAATCTTCCCTCTTCCTAATGATGTTCCATATACATTTTCCTGTTAATTCTTTGCTCTCTTCTTCTAGCTGTTGTGTATACTTTATACATTCAAACAAAGCATGTTCCGGAGTATCTTCTTCCATGCAGGTTGTGCACATGGTTTCATCTGTCTTTCCTATCTTTTTAAAGTATGTCTTGTACGGTTCATGTTTTGACCATTCGACCGTTTTGACCACTGGAAAGTCTGAGGCAGTTGCGGCACGACTGGTTAATCTACGACCATGGAGAGTGTCTTTCGTCGCGGGAAACAGCCAAAAGTCGCTAGGAGCCAGGTCAGGCGAGTAGGGTGCATGAGTAAACACTTCAAAGTTATCACGAAGAAACTCCTGCGTCGCATTCGCCCGATGCGTTGGTGCGTTGGCTTGATGAAAGAGCACACGTACAACCTTTTCCGCCCGCATTTTAACGTAATGCTGGGAGGAGTTTATTCTTCAATACATTTTGGTAGGATGCAGCTGTCGCCGTAGTGCCCTTTGAAGTGCAACGAGTAAGGATTACACTGCTGTTTTCACAGAATATGGCCCCCATCATTTTGTCAGCACTGGCGATCACCCGAAATTTTTTTGTGGCGGTGAGTCTCTGTGCTTCCATTGAGCTGACTGGCGCTTCGTTTCAGGGTTGAAAAAGGACATCCACGTCTCATCCTTTGTCACAAGCGATTGAAAGAAAGTTACATCACGTGTCAACATCGCCTGATAATTTTCCACGCACGCAGCCGTGTCATCCGTCAGCATTCGTGGCACCCACCTTTAAGACACTTTTGGCACTTTTATATCTTCATGCAGGATTGTGTGCACAGATTCCAGTGAAATGCCAATTTTGGAGGCGATGTCTGCAACGCTCAATCGGTGATCCTCCAAAACAACGTTCTCCACTCACTGGATCATGTCGTCAGACCGGCTGGTGCGAGGCCGTGACTGTCTTGGTTTGTTGTCACACGATGTTCTGCCTTTAATAAACTGTCGCAACCAGAAACGCTCATTAGAAACATCCATGGTAACATCACCACATGCCTCACTCAACTTGTGAAGAAATTCAATAGGTGTCACACCACGAAAATGGATAAAACGAATGATTACACGCTGTTCTTGCAGTGAAAACGTTGCCATTTTAAGTGCCAAGAACAGTGCTAACTCTCCTCGCTGCCACTGGAGTTCTCTGCAGTGTACAGTGCTGCCATCTGTCAAGCATTCACAAAGAGTCCACGTGTATTTTTTTAACAGAAGTTCCTATCTCGTACCAGTCCTAAAAACATGAACGCACCTAGTACATTACCCGATACAAGTAGATGATCCTGCTAAACGAGAGATGTGGAATAGACGGCTGCTCCAAGCTTAATCCAGGGATGTCCATCTGCGTTACACATTACGTAGCCCTTTCAGAATTATAACCTCAATGTCTGGACTTTGCAATTGAAATTATGAATTACAAGACCTAACTCATGGTATTTAAAAGTAGGTCTCGGGATGAAATGACTTCCCTTATAAATCTGACCGCTGAGTTTTGAGGAACTAGTTCAGAGCAAATATACGATTTATCGCCCATCAGTGATTTGTCTTTGAACAAATGAAATCAAGGTTGGAATGGAAACACTTTAAAAATTGCTTCGAAAGAAGAGTTAATATATGATGGCTATAATCTCGTTAACTTCAGAAAGGTTGTGTTTCTGTGTTGGAAATATATGAGAACCAAAAATATTGGTATGCTAGACAATTTTTTTCTATCCCAGCATTTTCCTGCAGGCTTATGTAGCATAAACTGTGTGAAAAATTTCTAGTGTATGTGAATATTAAAATTATATATTCATTATCTATAATGTCAAAACTATCTCGTATAACGTGGAGAATATTTGGTTTAAGGTGAATCATTGTGTAGATAAGAAAATAATGTTTAGTAACTATTAACAGAGAGAATGAGAAGTATCTGAGGTACTGTCAGTTGACAAGTAGCAATGAGATTTGATTCTAGATAAACATACTTGGATGCTTAAATTTCATTGTACAATGTGTAGGGATAATGCAACCGGCGCATGACCAAATAAGACCCCACGTAAATCGAGCCGTTTCTTGCTGAACGAGTGAGTGCCCTCTCCAGGGAAAGTGAACGCCCCTTAAAGTTTTAGCCCTACTTTTCTCGACGGAGAGTGTGACATTAATAACATACCTAGTGGGGAGGTAATTAGTGTCAGGATAGCCGCCATACAGACGGACAGACGTACGGAGGGAACAAGCAATTAAGCGTACGTGAGGAAGGCTCCCATAATTCTGGTGGAGAGAAACACATTATGTCGTATAGCTTCGTTGTTAGTAGCCCGTATACATTCTAAATTGTGAGATGGTTATCTTCAGTCCCATTACGCGCCACAAATTTCGACTAAACAATTTTTCAGAGAAATATTTAATGCTCATCGATTTGTTTTCATGCATTTCAAAAGAGTTAATTGGGAGGATTATTCAGGGATGCTTTTATTGCTTAGAGGAAAGCTATACATTCCAAAAATAAATCTTGAACTAAATGTTCATCCACAATTAAATGTGAAAAAATAATGTCTTGGAGTTCCATCAAAGAACAGGACACGTGAGGGTAAAACAGTTCAGTACAAGAAATGGTAACGGCTTTTAGTAGGTTATGGAGACAGATCCGATTTACCATTTGATCAGCTTAGCCTTTACCATGTTCTACCATGCGGTGTTTGAGGCGCTTATAACTTTAAATTCTTTAATTACTTTGGCCCATACCTGTAGTACCTATAGGTACTTCAACCAAAATGTCGTTATCCAAATTTAATTGAATCTAGAAAAGTACGTTTGGAAAAGAGTGTATATGTGTATTTGTATATGAAAAAAAAAAACGGAAATAAAATGTCGGAGATTCACCAAACTTCTTGCCATGTTTAATAAATTTCCCATTTCACGTCTCAAACTATCATTTACATAGATTTTCCTTTCTATTTCTTTTTCTTTTTTAAAATCAGTTATTTCAATATTATCACATTTTTAAAGCTGACTTAAATATAAAATAACCTCTCGTGTACTTATACAAAATTACCAGATAGGAAATTCTGTTTTGTTTTTAAAATACAGGTGGTCGCTTTGTGAATGCGTGACAGATGGCAGCACTGTACAGTGCACAGAACTCTAGTGGCAGCGATGGGAGTAAGGACTGTCTTTGATACTTAAAATGGCGACGTTTTCATTGCAAGAACAGTGTGTAATCATTTGATTTCTCCATTTTCGTGGTGTGGCACTTATTGAAATTCATCGCCAGTTGAGTGAGGCATGTGGTGATGGCACTAGGTATGTGTCTAATGTGCGTTTGTGTGCGTTTGTGTCTGATGCATTGCAAGAGCAAAGTAAATAATGGAAAGCAAAGTAAATAAGACAAAACAGAACAAAAACACTCTAGTTACACGCATGAATAACCATACTTGTAATTTATATAAGTTCTGCATATTACATATAGTTTTAATTTAAAATAAAAGAGTGTAATGAGGAATTTTTAATCAAATTCGTTTAGTTCTACAATTCTCATTCCACTGTAATCTCTGACAAACCGAAAATCTTCTACGAGGGCTGTTCAATAAAGAATGATCATCATTTTTATATAGTCATAATTTTTCGCACTAAAATTAAATATTATTATATTCTGCTAGCCTAATGTGAAACAAACACGCCGTAGTAGTTTCATTGTTGGTACTCATGGTTCCCGCGTGTGAGAGCCAGGCATGTTCAGACATGTTGTGTATCGCCTACCACTGCAATGGAGGTAACATGCAGTTAAAGTTGATGTTAGAGGAAGATCCGGAGCTTCGTTCAAACGTAATCACTGCTGATTGAACTTGGCTACATCATTTTGATCCTGAGAGCAAATAGCAAAGCTCAGTGTGGAAGTCTCCATCACCAACTCCCCAGAAAGCAAAAGTGGTTCCTTCTGCTGGAACAGTTATGGTCATCTCATTCTTTAATATTCATGGAATGCTTTATGAGCATGTTGTATCTGCACACATCAATAACTGGACAATACTACAGGGATGTCCTGAAAACATTGCAAGTCCATATCAGGCGCAAAAGACCACATTTCCATGAAGCAGGCTGGATGCTGCACCACGCTAATGTGCGGCCGCATATTGCCAATTTTGTTGCTGAATATCTTGCAAAAGTCAACGTGAAGTGTATCCTTCACCGTCCCTATAATCCGGATTTAGCTCCATGTGAAATTTTTCTACTCCGTAACTTGAAGAAATGCCATCATGGGAGGCATTATCCATCATCAGGATCAGTGGTGAAGGCTGCGGAGGCGATTTTGAAGGATTTCTCAAAAAATGGTTTTCAGAATGTCTTTGAAGACTGCCAGAAATGCTGGAACAAGCGCTTCACATTCAGGGGAGACTATTTTGAGAAGGACCATCAAAATTATGAGGATGAGTAAAGACACGTTGTCAAAAAAGAATTATGGTCATTTTTTGAACAACCCTCGTATATGCGGGAGATCGAAAGCAGGTACCAAGGAAGCTGGGGCATAAATAGGCTTTCTGACTATTTCTGGATATTTAAGCGTGAAATCCCCGAAGGCGAACGTAAAAGGTAAAGGAACAGGAGGACTTCTTTTTGTAATTTACGTCCTGCAACGTTAAGTCATATTGGACGATAAATGGAATGGTTGAAATGAAGCTCAAGTATGCACAGGGTCCATTGAGTTTAGAGTTACCCAACATTCGTCTTTCAGGATAAGGGAAAGCCCTGGAATAATCCTTATCCAGGTTACTCGTCCTCACCGAGATTCGAACTCTGGACTTCTTGAACGTGAGGCAGACACGCTACCGAGGCGGGCAGGAGGACTTTCTCAACTAAGAAGCAACGGATATAAAATATGTCTGATGCATTGCAAGAGCAAAATAAATAATGAAAAGCAAAGTAAATAAGACAAAACAGAACAAAAACACTCTAGTTACACCAATGAATAATGATACTTGTAATTTCTATAAGTTCTGCATATTACATATTGTTTTAATTTAAAATAAAAGAGTATAGTGAGAAATTTTGTAATCAAATTCGTTTAATTCCATAATTCTCATTTCACTGTTATCTCTGACAAACAGAAAATCTTCTAAACGTTTACTAACCAGTAACTTAAGATGTGATACCTGCACTCTCAGTTTTAAAACTCTGTTATATTTTCGTTTCCTTATTCATGTATAGATATGAATATGTGATACAGTTTTACTTACATTGAAAGGGGAGTTCTATATGTATTTGTATAAATAGATGAATTTTCATACTTACTAATACGTGCTCTGCTATTCCAAGACAATAACTTAAAGAAAACCATCAAGCATCAAAGGAAATGTGTAGTTGTTTTCATACAGCTGACTGTTTTAACGTATTTTATTGCCTATGCATTTTTATGTGCTTATCTACATTGTGTTTTAAGTACCAACGTTTATTGAAAGCTTTGTATAAGATTCACCTTCATAACTTTATTTGACGTATCTTTAAAACATAAATTGGGCGATTAGAAAACAGATTAAAACACAAATTATATTCAGTTGTCTCGTCTAAACTGTAGTGTTGAAAGCTATTAAAATAGATGAATACAATTGTAATTATTATTGTAATGATGAAGGCCTTAATCCTCAAACCCTTGTTTATTACCAGTCCACTTTCTTAGTTCAAAACAAGTGAAGTTCAGCTTCTAAAATCTTTATATGCATAAATGCACTTCAAGAAAATGTTTAACATGTTATATATAGTGCTCAATTTATTGCACTAATCTGTAGTCTCTCTTTACATGCCAATCAATGACATTGTTGCATATGCTAATAGTACAACGCTTTTAGTGATTTATATGAACCAATTAAATATTTTCTCAATAACTGTTTGGCAGCGAGACGACGTTCAGTAAGCAGTACACGTTGAATACAAATATTACTCAACACGTATTTTCTTCCCATAAATTGTATCCATAAATGATTCTAATGGTGTTACATAAATACTGCGCTGTCAACTGTTACGGCCTTGTTTCACCTGTTGCAGCAAGACAGCTGACATCTGTACCTATATGAAGGTTAGAAATCAAGGTGTTTTCTAAAATTATTTCCAGCGATGTTGCACTAATTGGATGCTGTTCTTTCTTTTCCTGTGACATGCCCCCACACCTCTCATATCTATAGCTTGGATTACGGTGATCGGTGCTGTGAATGATAGGAGCAGATTGAATTGGTTTTGGTTCTGTCAGGCAAGCCTAGACCACTTTCTCTGTATCTTACCTGAAAAAGATAAGAACATTATTACATTCTACCCAAAAATTAGATTTCCACTGAATTGAAAAGTACATTTTCGAATAAAGGCCCACGTGCGTGTGACCAGCCTATGTCCAAAACGGAATAGTCAATAAATATTGTACCAATGCGTGTCTTCTAAGATGCAACACCAAAGTTTTGAAGAAACTTCAATCTTAGAGTTATTTTTGCATAAATTTGTTTTTATATTTTTGATATTTTTTAAATATTTCTAACGAATTGATTAACACAGCACATATGTTTAGATAGGGTGAGTTATGACTGAAGAATTCAATGCCATAGTCAGAATTTGAACCACGGATCTCCCGGTCTCCACCAATTGCTCTAAACATTGAGCTATTAAGGTCAACATAACAGTATGACATTAAATTCTCCAACTGACTCGTATTTTTCCCGCTGAATCACTAGGAAATCTTAGATGCAATGTGATACATGTCCTTGTGTAGCGACGTAGTGTGCTTGTAAGTACTTAAGCCCCAGGCTTCTTAGTTTAACAAATATTTGGTTAATTGATGGAAATTTAAGTTGCGGCTATGTTGTCACGGTAGCTCAATGGTTAGAACAACCGGACGGACACCGAAAATCTCTGCTTCCAAAGTCCGGGTATGGCATTGAATCTTACGAGGTGTGTTCAAGTTACAACACCTATTTATTTTTCAAGTCTGGGTCCAGATAGGAACTTACTTTTTTCTAAGCACACGTGGAGTCTTTGTGAATGCCTGACAGAGGTGGCAGCACTGTACAATGCATAGAACATCTAGTGGCAGCGACGAGTTAGGACTGTCTTTTATACTTAAAATGGCGACGTTTTCATTGCAAGAGCAGCGTGTAATCATTCGTTTTCTCCATTTTGATGGTGTAGCAACAAATGAAATTCATCGCCAGTTGAGTGATGCATGTGGTGATGGTACCATGGATGCGTCTAATGTGCGTTCCTGGGTGCGACAGTTCAATGAAGGCAGAACACCGTGTGACAACAATCCAAGACAGTCATGGCATCGCACCAGCCGTTCTGATGACATGATCCAGCGAGTGGAGAACGTTGTTTTAGAGGATTGCCGATGGAGCATTTTCAGATCTTCATGCAGGAGTGTGTGCACGGAAATGCCAATTTTGGTGGCGATGTGTGCAACTATCTTGGTTTGTTGTCACAGGATGTTCTGCCTTCATTGAACTGTCGCACACAGGAACGTGCATTGGACACATCCATGGTACCATCACCACATGCCTCACTCAACTGGCGATGAATTTCAAAAGTTGTCACACCATAAAAATGGAGAAAACGCATTATTACACGCTGTTCTTGCAATGAAAACGTCGCCATATTAGGTATTGAAAACAGTCGCTGCCACTAGAGTTCTATGCACTGTACAGTACTGCCATCTCTGCCACACATTCACAAAGAGTTCGCGTGTATTTTAAAACAGTCCTGAAATAAAAAATAGCACGTTTTATAACTTGAACGCACCTTACCATGCACTGCTAGTGCGGAAGGACAATTTCCACCTCATATTACTTTCAACATATACTAAATTGAGCTATATCTTGAATTCTTTAAAAACAGCTTTAAATTCCTCTTCATTCGGAAGGATGCTTTCGTAACACAGATAAATACAAAAAAAAACTCAAATTTTATTTCAAATCTTTCTTCAGTGCATCAGTATTTTACGGGATATCTGTATCTAATGGTATGAAGTCTTCAGTACATGTGTAATTTGTTTTACTTTAATACCATAAAAATTTATGAAATAATTTCGCTCCTATCTGAATTGGTGATGACAGTAACTCAATGCTTTCACTTTTTGGTGAAAATTTTCATTACAATTTTACAATATATCTCCCTACTATTTCAACCAACCAGTCCAATTATGCATTTTACCATAAGAAGAAATTATTTGGTTTTGCACAAAATGTCATCATTCTGTTCTTGTTTCTTAGATTTCTTGATTATTTATCTCATTAGAGTCTTCTATTGCCTTACTCAATTTCCTCCACAGCTTTTCTCTTATTTTCTTATCATAGTTGCAAAATGAGTGAACAAACTTCAAGTTAAGTAGATAAATAAAAATAGTGTGAAAAGGATATGTAAGTTACAGAAGTAAATTATATAGGCTGGAACCTTGATAAAATGACAATAAATATAGATGGTAAGTATTTATAACTGCTACTTCTTTCCAGGGTGATAAATACCCGATTAATATCATTGAAACATTAAGATACATTAAAACCAATGAACAATTTAAAATGAAATAATAAATGAAATGATGTTAATTTTGACAGAGTTTTTGTAAGTAATCTTTATTATATTTAAATTACCAATTATTATATATTTACATACTTATTACTACCCTGAGTTGCTGGTTACTCTTGGGCCCAATACACTCAAAACTGTGAGACTGTCGAGCTAATGGGTCCCTATTGGCATCTTATCTAAAATAACTTCATCTTCATTTTTGTCATACTTGCTTATCTTCCTCAACCATTTTCAATTAAATTTTTCCTAGGTTTTACACTCATTAACTTCATTGCTTGAATATCTTTGGTAGCCTTGCCCATCTTTTTTATCCTATCTTCTCTCTAAGCAACCTAGTTTTTTCACATTCTAAAAGCAAATGTCATTCTTTATCCCTTTGGTGACACAATGGGGATTTCTCCAGATCCCTCCCTCTTCCCAAACACTTCAGTTTCACCACCCCTGTTCTGGCCCATGCAAAGCTTTCTCTTATTGCTTTATCACAAAGTATATCAATGCATTTTTCCCTGTTCCACATCACTTTCATCTCTCTATAAATTTCCAGTGAGCTTTTCAAGTTGAAGCTTCCTAACACTTCTTTCCTTTCAATATCTTCCATTCTTAACCTAAGTTCTTTCCAAAATCCACTTTGCAGTAATTTCCGGTTTTCCCACATGACACCAAACCTTATTTATAACATCATTTCCTTTATCTTATTCAGCCATGAATCTTTCTGATTTAGTCTTTCCTGTACTATCAAGCACTGACGTAGAATATTCTGCTCATCTAAACTCCTAATTATCGCCCAATATTTTAACACCCTTTCCATCACTATCCCTCTAGTTCCCAGTCTTCCCAATTCTACTTGCGCCACTCCGTTTGGGGAAGCTCGTGGTAAGCCCAAAACTTGTCTGCAAAAGTTTCTATGTATCACATTTATATTTGCAGCCCCCTCCTCCAAACCTCATATCTCTAACCCATAGAGCGTTTTTACTTCTACTACGGCTGTGTAAAATCTCTCCAGGTGTTTTATTTGCATTCATGGTAAAATATCTAGGCATGCTTTAATAGCTTTTAATGCAATTTTACCTTTTGTCTTTGCCATTCTCTTCTGCTCTCTCCAACTCCCCTTACTGCTTAATCTTACTCGTAGATAATCAAATGTATTGACCACTTCAATTTCTCTTCCTTGGCAGTACCATTTCTCCATGTTTCCTTTCTTACATACCATAATTTTGGCTTTGTTTACATTAATTCTAAGTCTCCATTTCTTAAAAAAGTTATCTATTGCTCCAATTGTTCTATCTATTCCCACTTTAGAAATAGTTCCTGCTACTAAATCATCTGCAAGTAACAAACCAGGTATTTCCCTGTTATTAAGAGTTTTTTTAATTATTCGTTGTTTGTATGTCCCCGCTATTTTAACTTGTGGGACCCTTGTGATCAGACAAAATACCTCTTCAACACACACACCGTGAAGAGAGGAAGTGACTTTCATGGCCTTTCGAAAATGCTTCCATCAGAGCATTAAAAAGTATTCGTCTGTGTGTGGAAAGGTAATCCTATAGAAGGGCGCTAATCCCTGTGATTTCTGTCGACAACTACTCACCCTTGTGAATGCAGGATTAGGCACATCTGGAGTAGTGGCGGCACCTCTTTGAATTTCCTCTTGTATGATCACCGTGATGTTTAACGACAGCTTTCTCTTCTTATAAATGCCATAACTCTCGCCAAGCAAGTAATGCTGTTTCTGTAGAAATACACGTGGATGATGTGCTCCTTTGTTTAAATATGTAAATACTTGCAGCATAGTTGCAGTGCAGCTTCTTATGTAATAAAAGAACAAACAACCTTGATAAAATGCAGGTTTTTATTTTCTCTGCTTGTCAACTTGTACTCTGTTCAATCCAGAATTTCTTTGCCAAAATCACTCGGAAAAAAGTGTTTTGAAACTCCATGAATACGGAAAAGTCATTTGAGAGTAAGTGTGTACTTTTATTTTATTTTTAAGTTAATGTTCTCCAATGCTAAGTGATATCGGACGATGAATGTGAAACAGTTGTTATTATATCAAGTGCCAAAACCATGCAAAGTTTATTTATTTATGATTATTTTTGATATGAAAGTGTAGAGCCAGACTGAAAAATTCAATGCCATAGCCGGGATTTGAACCACGGATCTTCTGATTTCCATTCAGCCGCTCTAACCATTTGAGCTACTATGGCCAACGTGCCAACATGACATTAAATTCTCCAACTGACTCGTGTTTTTCCCGGTAAACCACTTAGGAGTTCTCATAAACACAGGAGACAACTCCTTTAATGGTGACTTACTCTGCTGTAAGTACTTTAAGGCCCGGGCTTTATAGTTCGGACCACTATTAGGTACAATTAATGGAAATTAATTGCTCTTTCACACTTGCCGTGTGTAGGACGCACTGTGAAATAATAATAAATATACATAAATACACAAATAATACACATAGTGCCTCCTACACACGGCTAGTGTGAAAGATCAATTAATGTCCATTATTATTGATATGTTTAAAATTATAAGAGTTTTGTTTATAATTGGTAAAGTTATAGGTGGCCATGACAGAATAAAGTAGGTCACAAACATCCAAAAAGAATGTTAATATCCAATTTATATAAATGATAAATTATATAAAAAGTAAAATATAAAATAAAATTGTTTTTAAGATTTGATATTTGGAAAATTAGAAATTATATAATTCAAAATTAATATATTGGCCACAAGAAACAGTGATATAGATTATAATAATTAGTTACCATGGCAATAGGAAAAATCAATAAGTGATGAGGAGAAGATAACGTTTTTTGTGTCCTGATCGAAGAGTGAGCAGACGCGTGTGCTAATCATTGCATGAACTGTACATAATCAGAGTTGTATTAGATTATGTTTGACCATTGTAGACGTTGTGAATATCAGTGAATTCAAATTAAAGAAAAACTTCAACTGAAAGAGACTTAGCCAGGTTATTATGTATTACTTAAGTAGATTGGGTAAACCACTATAAAAGCCTATGGTGTAATGAAAACATTGAAAGTATGGACTTAGGAAATGAACATATTGAAGAATCAGTAGATCTTATCACCCTTGAAGAACTAAATGAAGCATTAAAGAGGTCCAAGAATAGAAAAGCTGCAGGAACAGATGGTCTACAAGTGGAATTATTTAAGTATGGAGGTATATTACGTACACTAAGACTTCTACATTTAATAAATATATGTTGGAAAAGTAATAAAGTACCAAATGAATGGATAATAGCCAAAGTAGTCTCTGTTTTCAAGAAAGGAGATAGAACGGACTGCAATAATTATAGAGGTATAAGTATTTTAAACACTATCTATAAAGTATATGCACGAATAATATGTAATAGATTAAAAATAATATCAGAAACAAAAATCATGGAAGAGCAGAGTGGATTTAGGAAAGCAAGGCCATGTGTTGACAACGTATTTATGCTTAAGCAAATGATAGAAAAGAGAATAGAATTTAATTTGGAGACTCACCTTGCCTTCGTGGATTTTGAGAAGGCTTTCGACCGAGTAGAACAGAATAAATTATGCAGATATTAAAGACTAAAGGTTACCCAGAGCATTTGATTAAAGTCATACCAACTTTATACGTAGATAACATAATGGTTATTGAAGTAAATGGGAAGTTAACAGAAGAAATTAGAATAAATCAAGGACTTAAACAAGGAAGCAGTCTATCGCCCATTTTATTTAATATATATCTAGACGATATTTTAAACAAATGGAAATTTAAAGAAAATAGTGGTATTAACATAGGACAAAGAACGTCAAATATATCAATGTTTGCTGATGATGTAGTTTTAATTTTTGACAATGAGGATAAGCTGCAAAAAGCAATGTATGAATTGAATAAAATCAGTAAAATATATAATATGAAAATTTCAAATAAAAAACCAAGGTAATGGCATTCCACGGCAAATATCCGGTAAGGACAAAAATTCTAATTGAGAATAATATTATTGAACAAGTGTCGCATTTTAAGTATCTTGGTTGCGACCTAAGTTATGAAATGGATTAAGATATAAATAAGAAAATAAGTAAGTTTCAAGCAGTAACTGGAACAATTAAGAGAACACTAAAAGGTAAAACAAGAAGAGAAACTCAATTAAAATTTTATTCTGTCATGGCACTCCCTGTCTTGCTATATGGAAGCGAGACATGGACATTAAGAAACAAAGATTTTAGTAAAATACAAGCAGCAGAAATGCGTTTGCTAAGATCTGTTAAGGGATGTACAAGGGAAGATCAACTTAGAAATGAAGACATAAGAAAGAGAGAATCCCTAAACAAATAATGGAATATAAACCGAAAGGACTAAGATCAATAGGACGACCTAGGAAACGATGTATCGACGTGAGACCAGAACAGGCTATAGCCTAATCCATGGAGGTAGAAGAACAAGAAGAAGAAGAAGAAGAAGAAGAAGAAGAAGAAGAAGAAGAACTTGCAACCAATATTTTTTTTTTATTATTTCCTTAACACTGAATAACACAATCCTAGTATCCGAGATCACGATCCAGAGAAGATCTCATGCAAACCGGAGCTGCAAAGGACACCTCAGAGAGCATCGTCACTACGAGTAAATCTTCATTTCTCACCATCAATATATTTCTAGTAATATTGCTACAAATACAATAACGAGTACACCATCCCCACAACAGATGCATTTGTAGCACATAATGTCGGTTGCAAATGAAATGGCGAAAGGATGTTCAAATGAGTCTAGGATCCATATAGCTTAGAGTTATCCAAAATTGCTCTTTCAAGACAAAACCCTGGAAAAAGCCTTATCCAGATAACTCAACCCAACCGAGATTTGAGCATGGAACTTCTTGAACGTGAGGCAGACACGCTACCACTTACCTACAGAGGCGGGCATTGTGTGTTTCTGTTAATCGCATAATACAAATTTAAGTTTAGAGACATCCAGGAATAAGCACGACATTTCTAAAAGATGTCTCCTTCCCAAAACTTTCCTTTTACATAGAAGAGTTTCTTAATTTTATGATTTTCTTAAAAAAAGTCATATCTTTACAACATTTACATGTCAAAATAAATGTCACAGTTGAATTTAATGAGAATATCCTATCAAATACTCTTCATTTTGGACGACGTTTTATAAATTCAGAGATAAACAAACGCTTATACCAGTAAACGTATAGATTTCGGTAAAGGATTAAATTTATCAAAGAAAACATTTAGTACGAGTAGCACTAACCATTCCTTAGATATTTTGTTACTGGCTTCAATTCACAAACGCTTGATACTTACCCGCCTCGGTAGCCTGGTGGTAGAGTGTCTGCCTCACGATGAAGAGGTCCTGATATTGAATCTCGGTCAGGGTGAGTTTTTTTCCGGGGATTTCTCTTATCCTGAAAAACGAATGTTGGTTAACTCTAAGCTCTATGGACCCTGGGCTCATTTGAGAATCATTTCGCCCATTCCATTCATCGTCCGATATAAATTTACGTTGGAGGACGTAAAATTACAAAAAAGAAAAACAAAACGCTTGATACTTTTTCGACTCCTATACTCTTCTCCTTGTATTGATGCAAGGAAAAGGAAATATCAAGGTCATTACAGAATGTAATACGTCATACATTTCCATACTTAATTCTTCTTTTAATTACAGAAACTTTGCTAGGAAACAACTGTAATGATAATCTAAAATGCATGGAGAGCTGCTTGTTGCAATGCCTCCCCTTTCCTTCTTCTGTTCTTCGCTTTAACAGATTGCTTAATTGCCTAAGAAAATATGCAAATGCTATAAAACAAAAACTGAAGTGTAAAATTCATATGAATTTGCGTACCAACCACAGTTTAATTTTTCATATTTTCTTCAAAAGTACTCATCGGTAAGTAAGTTTCTAAAGGGAGCTGAGCTGATTTGGCTTGCGGGTGAAAGGAACGCGACAGTCCGTTAGGGGACTGGATACAAAAAATAATAATGCTCGATTTATTGGTACATAACGTTTACATTGAAAATAATGACCCATCTTGTTTATATGCCTACTGTCCCATTAAATGGAATGGATTGTACAATTATATTCTTTAAACTATGTATAGTGTCAAACACTCCCAGGAGCCTACAGGCCACAAGACATACAGCAATATCTAACATTTCCAGGCTTGAATATTCGCCCCACTGGAGCAATCTAAATGGTTGACCAAGTTCATGGGAGGTACTCATCGAGAAAGTATCCCTCCAGCTGTCCACATTATTACACGGTAGACCACGACAGGGAATGTCCCACCCTATTGTGTTTCGGAAACAGTCCCACCACAGGACCTGGTTCGGAGATCAGCAACCGTCCTACCAGAGGAGGAAGTGGTTTACTCAGAGCATATCATCCCAACATGCACCGCCAAGACTCACGCCGACACTACCCTGAAAGAGACGCCAGATGAAAGATGATAAGACATGATAATGGAGATGAAATGGAGGGATACGAAATTCGCGGGATGTAACTAACGTACCCAGGATTCGCCCAGAGGTCTCGGTAAACCCCTGTAAAAACTCAGGGGCCAGGTATGTCGGCCAAGGGAATCGAACCCGGACCTCCCGAATGCGGGTCATAGACGAAAGCTCCGGAGTCATCCCACTCAGTCCGACTAGGGAAGAATGTTAATATCCCAAGGCCACTGTGGACTTTTGATTGGAATGGAACCCGGGATCTACCGAATGTGACCCTTACAAGTTACAGCTGAAACATCTTGCTCGGTAATAAAAACAGCCATAGTTTTCTACGAGGGTGGGTCAAAAAGTAATGCCCCCTATATTTTTCCCTTAATTAAGCAAGTTAAGTAGAAACTTTGAATTTGGCGCAATTCCTCAAACCTTCTTCTCCAATCCCCTGCAGCAGTAACTTACTAAGTCAACAGGTGGCAGCACTACATCCTCTTGCAAAACGGCTGACATCGACATTCGTATTAGACAGCGTTCTGTGATTGAATTTTTGACTGCGGAAGATAAAACGCCAATTCGCATTCACGAAAGGCTAAAAAATGTGTATGGTGATGCAACGGTGGATGTCAGCACTGTTAGACGATGGGTTCGTCGCTGTAACGAAGTTGAAAGGCAAACACCATTGGCACATGAAAAGCGAAGTGGCAGGCCGGTGACTGCAGTGACTCCATGCAACATTCAGCGAGTCGATGACACCATTCGTGGTGATCGCCGGGTAACAACAGGTAAATTGTGTCGCATTACCTCCCTTAGTAAAGGCAGTGTGATGACGATTATTCAACAACTGGGCTACTCAAAAGTTTGTTCGCGTTGGATACCAATAATGTTAACCGCTCAAAACAAAGAAACAAGGAAAACAATAGCCTCCGAACACTTGCAGCGCTTCAATTTGGAGGGAGACGAGTTTCTGAAAAAAATTGTTACTGGAGACGAAATATGGGTTCAGCTTTTTGAACCTGAATCAAAGAGGTGGTCAATGAAATGGCATCACACAAGGTCACCGAAGAAAAAAAAAACTCAGTGGTCGGCAGGGGAAGTTATGGCGACAGTGTTTTAGGATATAGAAGGTGTGCTTATGATTGATTTTTGGAGCAGGGATGCACAATAAATTCTGTCTAATACGTTAGAGCTCTCAAAAAGCTGAAAGCACGTGTTCGCCGAGTTCGCCCAACAAAAACTATGGCGGATGTTCTTGTTTTTCATGAAAATGCACGACCATACGCCAGGGTTACAGCACTGCAGAAATTGAGAAATTGGGATGGCAAGTCTTACCTCACCCCCCCATACAGCCCTGGCATGGCACCATCAGACTTCCGTCTGTTCGGGCCAATAAAGGAAGCTCACCGTGGGATTCATTTTGAAGATGAGGAGGCTGTGAAAACGTCCGTGCATCAATGGCTTAGGAAGCAAGACCATGTATTTTACCACACTTGAATACATGCCCTAGTTCAAAGGTGCACCAAAACTGTGGAAAATGACGGAAATTATATTGAATAGTGACAAATTAATCGTCAATGTTGTAGTTTTCAAGTTATGTAAATTGGATTCAATTTTTTTGGCAATTAAAATAGAGAGAAAAAAATAGGAGGCATTACTTTTTGACCCACCTTCGTATAACTTAATTGGAATTAAAGTTTCTTCTACTTAAGTTCAAAGGCTTAAAGTTTATATGAGATCTCTGCACATGCAGTTTACAGAGGCAAGTGTTTACACAAGTTCATGAAAATTTCCTTCATGTGATTTATTAACGCAGCCAGAATGTTAGATCGAATAAAAGATAGGAACATATTTATGAGCAATGTTCAAGAAGTGTTGAACAACCTTAACAAATATACGCACTTGCATAGTGAATCAATCATTGCGGCTGGAGTACCCTCAATGACGTCACCTCCCTGGGGTATAGTTTAGCCATGTACTTTGTCATTACTAGTCAACCACAAAATGTGACCGCGTGCACCTTACGATAAATCGTCATGACATATTAAACACTGAAATAAGTAAGCGGGCATAAAAGGAGTGGAGGAAATAAGAGCTTCTATGGACTTTATTTTAATGTCTAGAATTACCTAATATTAAACGCTACATTCAGCTGAAGCTTAGAAAGGTAGATGTTTCATTTTTCTGGTCCTTAAAAGTGCTTATTGTAACAGAAAGTGTATTATCATCCATATTGTATATTTAAAATGTATACTGTCGCCAGACATTGTTGAACCGTGGCCGACGCCTGCGAAAGAGACAGAGCGGCCAGTACATGGGCACAGCGCTAATCGCTTGCCGAGAGGGAGAGAGCAAAAGAGAAAGAGACAGAGATAGGTCCATTGGTTTCTCGCTACACCGCGAAGGCCTTGAAGCGTCGACAAGTTTCTGGAACAATGAGTGGAGGTATAAAAGAAGCCGTGGCTAGCCAGCCGGGCTAGAGTCGAGAATTGATAATCTTGTGTGTGTAGTAATTTGAAAGTGAATTCTTTTGTTTGTGGGTGTGTGGCAGACGACCTTGAAGGTTTCGTTTGTGTATGTTACGCCATTCCGATGCTCTGGGCTGTACAAAAGTGTCTTTCTAAGAAAATAAAAAGCATTTTGAATTTCTGCAAATTTGACTTTTAATTTAACGAACCCACAGTCACAATACTGACGCGCATAAATAATTGCCTCTAATGGAACGCAATTGTTTATGTTGGTGCTGAAAAATGTAAAGCCAGACTTGAAAGGTGTCCTCTTCTATGTCTTTTTAGTATAATTCTAGCTACTGGAACCCGGGTAGTAATAAATGGCGGGGATTGGATTACGCTTCTGAAGGTATTCGGCACCGAAACCAGTGGTTTATTGTACATATACCCAAAGTATAGGGCATCCCAGGAGGAAGAATGGGGTAAGAGGAGACAAGAGGGCGGCCGACCCAAGGATTCACGGCAGTGGAGAGGGCAGAATTCGTACTACCAGTTGGAAGCTTCCCAGACAGGACAGCAAAACCGGCATCCCATCTGCCGTTGTCTGGAAACGGCCCACCAGACCGGACCGTCGTACCGAAGGAGAAAGTATTTACCAGGAGTATATCATCCTGCCATGCAGCACCGAGGCATCCGTCGACACTTCTACTTAAAAGAGACCACAAGATGAGAGAAATGATAATGGAGAGGAAATGGAAGGACAGGAAATGCGGTTTTTTCTTGAGTCGAGGAGAAATCCATTTATGGACCCCCACTGTCTTGGAGGGTACATTGGGGAGTTTGGGCTTCACCTCAAGGGTACTAGACCACTAAAAATCTCCATCGGATTGTAAGGGAGAAATGTGCTGCGGTACCACCTAAAGCACACGCGCATTCCTGTTGATAGTTGGGACTGACAAATTTTACTAGATTTGCTAGAAATCTTTGCTAGAAACTAGATTTTACTAGAAATTTGCTCCCGAACGCAGAGTAGGTGATAGTTGTGTTGAATTTCAGGAAAGGATAGGTTGTTAGGTAAGTAGGTTCCTCTTCCGCGTTCTGAAGAGTGCATGCGCCTTGGCTTTCGGTGTTGGCTGGTGTCTTGCCGATTCTGTTGGTGCAGGTAGCTGAATGGTGGAACTCACGAAACTTCGGAGGAGACCCCGAAGGCTGTCCCCGAGATTGTCCAGCTTCTTTTGTATTGTCAGATTTTCTAAGGTGAAGTGTGATGCCTAAAATGATGATGCCTGGAACTCTCTGAGGAAGTCCTCCAGGGCGGTCAGCTTGGCCGTTATAAAAAAGGATTCCGAGTGGAGATACTGAACGGCTTACCCTAGGCCCCGGACCTCCTCCCTGAGCTGCTCCCGGCTGATGAGATGGTCTGTTGCTAGCTGCTGAGAGGGTTGCTGATGCGTCGGTGTTGGTGGTGCAGGTGATGCCTTCGTGCAGGGATGTATGGGGCAGAGTGCCTGCCCGGTAAAGTGGTTGTGCCCACCAAAATAGCGGCGGCGGCGGAGGTCGCGTTCTGTGCAGGCCGAGGTGAGACTGGGGGCATCACAGTAGTGGCACATCGGCTCGGCTGTGCAGGGCTGTTACTTGCCCGTACCCCGTAGGGGGAGGGATGCGTCCCTTTCAGCTGCCAAAGTGCGGGCGCTGCGGACCCCTAGCACTCGTAGTAACCTCTGACGTTACTAGAGGAACCTCGGGTCGAACATTCGTGCCCCTCCCTCTGGGGGTTGTTCGGATTGGGTTGGACTCGAGGGGGCAGTGTGTTCCCGCCACCCACGGGAAATTGGGTACCTCCGACCAGGCCTCGGCCGCCCGGAGGGGGTAGAGGGTTGCCTCATAAGTCCCAGGTGCTAGCCTGCAGAGCTAGTAGTTGGTATGCTAGATCACCGGCGGCCCTACCAAGGTTTTCTGGTAGCTGGTTCATTAAGGACCGGCGCGTAAGTGGCGTATCCACTTCCGTCCCGTCTGCAGTGTACAGCGGGGGGGGGGGCAGTTTATAAAATAGGTACTTTCCTACGGTAAATATACCCGAGAGGCCCGGGTTCTAGTCCTACGGGTCCAGGACTAATGGGAGTAGATCCTCGCACTTAATGTTACTTGCCCGTAGGCACAGCAGTGATGGCAAGGAACTAGTACTCTGTCGGCTAGACTCGGTCCTCAGCACCAGCTGTATTAAGGGCAGGCTGGTATCCAAGGCAGCTTCAAGTGTACGGAAATTCGGGGATGTACCCAGTATTCACCTGGCGACCAGGGAAAACCCCAAGAAAACCATGGATCTTGTAGGTCGGCCATGGGTGTCGAATCCGAGCCTCCCAAATGTGTCCCACAGACGAAACCGCCTTAGCCATTCCGTTACAGAGGGTACTGATAGGTACTTTAACTCCCCAAAAATATGGCCGAGCTAGGGAAGGATAATCTTAAAACTCAAATTTTAGGTTTTCGTGCCATTCTACCGTTTGCTTCATTCTCGTTAGTTAATACCTTTAATTTTCCTCTCTAAGTCGCTGATGTAGCTCTTCTGTCGTCCAACTAAACATGCAAATAACTCTTGCAACGTCTTATAGAAGGCCGTAATACTGGTTTAGCCTTTCATTGTGTATCAAATGTGACGATTTTCTCTCATAGAAGGATATGCAAACCACCCTTTCATTTCATCTCAATAATAACAATATTCATTTGATGATTTTTTTATTCCTCGATTGTTTGAAGGCCACATCAGAGAGAACTGAGTGGAGTCAAAGGTTGGTTAGCTGCAGGTGGGACGCTACAGGGGCAAAAACATTGCGATGTGAGGGAGTGGACGATTCTTAATGCATATAAAAGAAAAATGGCCATGAATATCTAATTTGTTCATGAATTTCCAGTTTTTTCCAACATTCTATTGGACTTTCTTATAAATTATCAGTTCTTGCGTTACAGCTGCTGCCGAAATAGCCATTATTACTTATTTACTATACTCAGTTGATATATAGTACATAAATATTTCCGTTATGCTTTTATTTGTTTATTTAAGGATAGCTATGGCTGAGAATTCGAAACTCTGAACTAATAAAGCTAATCGTAGATGTAACAGCGCACATGTGATACAGTCCAAATTTTATCAGTTTCACTTTTATAGTATGGAAAACATGGTCAAATATATTTAATTTTGATTACGTGACCTAAAAGGTTCCATTCAACAAAATAACTTAAATTTTGTTCTAATATTTTAACAATGGGCTACCTATACATCCGTTTTATTTTAATTTCCCCTAGGTTTCTCTGTCTCAATAATTTTAGGCTCCAGAAATTTTTAAAGCTATGAATATGGCTTTTTTGCTCAAATTTGAACTTTTTTGTTTTGAAGTAAAGAAATTTTTGCTCAAAATTTGAACTTTTTTACGTTTTGAAGTAAAGAAAGGGTACTTAAATGCATCTCTCAATAAAACCCAGGACAATTTCTATTCACTGTCTCTACGAACGTGTGTAGCAAGTTTCATTAGTTTATCACTAAAACTGGGATGCAAGGAACATCTTAAACAATGAACAATTCTGAAATTTTTAATACCGAGAAAACAAGGAAAAAGAATTAGAATTCATATCTAACACAAGCATTCACGTAGCTTTGAAAACCAATTAGAGCACTTAAAAATGGCTTGCGGAAGCTATCTAAGCATTTTTTGCATACGGAAGACTTACACTATTTAATGGATTGAAAAGAGGAAAAGGTGATTTTGTTGAAAATGTTTGTGAAATGTCAGTCACACATATCCTTAAACAAAATAGTTGTAATTTCATCACCACCGTCTACTGTACAGAAGAGTCAGTTGGTATGTCTGGCACTCAGGTTGTGTTAGCGATTTCCGTGGCTAGAAGCCGCTTCTTGTGCTATCAGGAAGCTCCTCAGTTGGCCCTGCAAGAACTTTAGGAGACTGCACCAGACCTCCCATCATGAGAAAAATTCCATGTTGTAACCGGGCAGAGAATAAAAAGTCTCCTCTCTACAGGCAACAACAACACTACCGCAGCATCAGGAACAATTCAGAAAATGACAGATGAGAAACAAGGCATTGCACCAAGCTCACTTTGTTTAACTAAAGCTCGAGGACGTCTCAGATTGTTAAATCGGTGAAGAATTTTGTCACGATTTGCACTGGAATCTGATTTTGAATACATTTAAATACAGTTACCTTAATATGTATCCGCATTAGTATGTTGTTATTTATGTATTCGCCGCCTTTAACTGCAATGGTCATATCGGTTGCCGTTCTCCTCTGGAACATAACCTTATTGGCGACACTCGTAAACTTGGATTGCAGGATTTTTATTCATTAGATCGCGCACACATTCGCACTCTTGTTCATATTCCAGACTCTGGGGAAGATAAGGAATCCTCTTGGTTGTAGAAAAATCCCCAACCCACCGCTGGGGATTGAATCCGGGATCTCTTGCACGGCCGGCGGTTTCTCTACTGTCTGAGCTGCTTGTTCTCTTCGTTCAACTGTTTTGCCATAAACCTCTACCTGATGTTTTTGTGTGATCGTAACTCTGCTACGAAATGGACGTCTTTCAGTATAGTCTATCTGTTTTGCTTCCACGTTTTCACACCTGCTTAGATAGTGTATAATCAGTGGTCTTGCAAAAGCCATTCAAATTCATTCTGATACTACATTCGTTTTTACGAATCCTGCATTAGGTCTCCTCTCTACCCTCTTAAGCAAAATAAAAAAGCATATCTTCTCTTAAAATGTAAAATTAAAGTTCGCAAATGAAGCATATATTGATGTAGAATATATCATTAGTGTCTCAAAACACTGATAGAAATAAATGCATTTATGTACATAACATATCTGAGAAAGAAAGAAGGAAGGAAGGAAGGGAAGGGAAAGGAGGGGCAGGGAAGGGCAGGGAAGGGAAGCGAAGGGAGGAAAGGGAGGAAAGGGATGAAAGGGAGGGAAATGAGGGAAGGGAGGGAATGGAGGGAAGGGAGGGAAGGAAGAGTTTCATATTATTGGTTATCTGGTAAGCAAGAGTGCGTAAATTTCCAGCCTTGAATACTCCACAGATCCAGGATAAAAATAATAAGGAAACAGAAAAGTTCACTATGATTTGAGTCACATAATTAAACTATAAATGTTTTATTGCGAATTCACAACAAGATTGTGCAAGATAATTCCGCATAAGTGTGCGTTTCACAATAAAGAGGTCCCGGGTTCCATTTTGGTCAGACTCCCCCTCAGATTGGGTTGGTTTTCTCAGGTAGGTAAATGCTGGAGAGATTTTTCTTCTTTTTTCTATCCATTTACTCTCTCAACATTTCCTTTTATCTTTCATCTCATATTCCCTTCCAGAGTTGTAGTGGCCGGGTTGCCGGGAGTTGGTCTGTTGTTACATGACGGTGGAATATACCTTTTGAAAAGATATTTCTATGGCGCTTTGTGGGACTACTGGGGCCCCTTCTTCCTGGAAGTGTATCATCTATTTATAGAACCCTAAATTGCGGGTAGTTAAGGCAGAATTAGTAGGAGTTAAAGTTGGTGCCATGTTGATATTGTTGGGGTCATCTGGATCTTGTGGCCTCCCTTGTATGGATTACGTTGGAAATACAAAGGACTCACTATGGCCAGTATGTTCTAGATACGGAAGGCCTCTCTAACTAGTCTACCAACTCTAGCAACAGGAAACCTTTTGTTATATGCAGAAGTGGAACGCTTAGTATTATATGATCTTTTATGAAGTGTATGAAATGCATTTTAAAGGAGGGGGTTTAAGCTCGATTCAGCCCCTCCCTTTCGATATATGAAGCTCCGCCCAAGCTTCAGCGGAAGTAATTCTGCATACAGGAGGGGTTTTAATGTAATTTGCATACAGAGGCGACATGTTGATGTGAGGAAGAGGGGAGTGGACATTCAACTAGAAAAAAAAGGACAAAATATTTGCGCACCCTTTCTCCAAAAATGTGACAGACATTAATTCCCCTCACGCTTCCCTTATTTATTTACCTCGCCTGCCTGGTTGAACCAGTTGACGTAATCGTCTGACCATTAGAAGGGAACGCACGCAGTATATTATGCTGTGAAATGAAAAATTACTTTCAGAGTGGCACTTTATTAATTATTCATCGACACACGGGACTTGTGAACAGTCACTTCAATTCTCAGCCCTGCCCTTTCACGAACCACGTATCCTACTGGCTGAAATATGTATTTTTTTTACCGTATAATTAGATTTAATATCACCTTAATTACAGGCGACCACCGCCGTTGCTCGCGACAGCCCTTAGGGTTCTTGGATTGGAATTTGTGTCGCACAGTTTCCTTAAAGTAATGCCTCATCTTTGAAATCGGGCAATTAAATTAAACCTATTGAGGCTATGTGTATAAAATGGCCCGGCGAATGTTTAAATTTTGGTTTTAATTTTCTGTTAACTAAGCCTTTAGCGATAGTATTTTACTGCTTTAAGGAACAGTAGGTACTGTATAGATACGGTAGAAGTAGAAAAAGAAGTGGATGGCGAGAATGAAGGAAGTGAAGCAATTGGTGAGAGGGAACAGTTGGAGGTGTGATTGGTTGTGTTTGTGTATGGAAGATATGGTTTGAGGAGAGTAGGAGAAAAGGTGATAAGTGTAGTGAGGTGGAGTAATCTTAAGACGGTGTTCGGAGGAGTGTAGGAAGTCACAGGTTGGATTTCACACAACTCCCTGATTTCTTCATTTCTTACTCTGTCATAGTGTGTTTCCAGCCATTTTCATTTCAGTTCTTTATATCATCCGTTGTATTCTTTTGGTCTTTTGTTACAAAGGTATACGTCATTACTGGTATTTACTGGTGATTACTGGTCATTGCTTTATAAATTTTGCTTGTGTTTCTTTAGTCATATATTTATTTCTCCATAATAATTCATTAACACATGCAGACATTTTTTATTACTTTTACAACTTAATGGTTAATTTCTC
Source organism: Mantis religiosa (assembly GCA_030765055.1). Taxonomy (NCBI): domain Eukaryota; kingdom Metazoa; phylum Arthropoda; class Insecta; order Mantodea; family Mantidae; genus Mantis; species Mantis religiosa. The sequence goes on along the minus strand of CM060959.1, from coordinate 57,087,291 downwards.
GCGCCAAATTTCACTCACTGGTAATATTAAAGCCCAAATAATTAAAATGCATAACCTGTTCTACCATTTCGTGTTCAAGATATAATTTGCCTCTCAATAGTTCTTTGCTAATGGTTAATGATACTTTTATTTTGTTTATGGAGATACTCATGTTAAACTTCTGATATTTATGATGGAACTGGTACAAAAGCCTTTGCAGATTTTTCTCCGTTTCTGCCACAAGTGCATAATCTGCAAAACATACCATACTAATCTTTTTATCTTCCATGCTGTATCCCAATTCACGTCTCATTTATTTAATTATTACATATGTAACAATGCTGAAAAAGAATGGACTTAGGAAATTGCCTACGTCTACTTTTATTGGGATTTTCTGTGTTAATTGACCTTAGATACTGTCACCCGAACGTCGGAACTTCCGATAGAACCGGCCAGCAGTAAGGCCAGAAGGGAAGTATTCGACCATGCCTACCCATGTATCTTGTAGCAGTAACGAGGGGTGGCTGGAGAAACGTCACTGTGCCATCTCTTCCCCCTCCCCTGCCGTCTCGAACCTTCGTGAAGATTCACTGAACCGCAAGACTTCCAGAAAACAGCGATATTCCTATAAAAGAGGCTGCAGTGGTGAGTGAGTTCAGTTCTTGGCGAGCAGCCGTGAGGAGCACTCAGTGAGGAAACGGACTGGAAGACTGTGTGCGTGCATCGGAGGAGTGTGCGTAACTGCGAGTGCAGAATGGAAGTGTGACGGACGAACTGGTGAATTGTAATTGTGTGCGCTACGTAATTCTGTGTAATCGGCAAGTGTTCCAACTGTAATGTGGTGGAAATAAATAACATTTTGAGTCTGTGCAAATGGACTTTTAATTTCACGAACCCACAAAGTTACAATATTTATTTGACTAAAACTATTAAAATATATTTTATATTTATTTAATAATTCAATTTCGCACATTATTGTCATCTAAAATGTGTAAAGCATGATTTAGATAGAGTAAATAAACTGATAATCCTAAAAGTGTCTCAGCATAGAATGACCTTAAAAGATCCACCATTGCATTCCATACCCAGAAAGCTATTTGAAGATTTGAACCAGTAACCAGGAATGTGGGAAGTAGTTATGTATTTAATAAAAAACTGGATGGTAGCATACTTCAAAAACTATCCAATAAAAATGTTACAATGTAAACAATAGCTAGGGCTGAAATCTTTTCTATCGCAAGTTTGGGATTTACTGAAGTTGAATTTGCTGTTCACGCGCGTAAACATGTACAGTTTTCCTAAAAACTTTTTCTTCTTTCAGGGATGTCTACAAATGCATTTTTGATAAAGTTTTGAATCGAATTGTTGGGTGAAATGCAATACTTACCCTATTTATGTACTAGAGAAGATACAGATTACAACGTTGGTTGGTTGGTAACCAACACTACCCAAATGACAGCCTTGGTCTTCGGGTTAACCTCGCCCCATCACGTGATGACCGGACCAATTTCCCAGGTGGAGGCACCCTGAGGGCGATTCCATTACCTCCAATGATAGGGTGATAGTGAAGATGGCAGAGGACCTACAGCTTATACCATAGACTCTGAACTACGTCGGGCATATGGGACTCTTCACATGTGCTAGACAGAGGTGAAGACGTGGATAAGACCGATTTAAAATTGCCAACCACAGAATCGAACTCGGGACTCTTGGCATGGGAGCCGCGAACGAAACCACTGCGCTACCCCGGGGCCCGAGATCACAAAGTTCTAATGAAAAAAAAAAAACGAGAAAACGGGCTTTGAAAACGAACTCACCTTATATGTTTAGCGATATAATTAAGGCTCTGAGAACAATAAGGGCCCAAAGCACAGAAACAAAGTTTTGAGAAAAATAGATGTTTGTTAAAATCAAAATTTCCTTTACGAAGTACTACCTGCAAACGTGATGTAAAGAGTAAATTATGCTGGCAACACCAGATAAAAATTGAACAGCGCACAGCAAACAAAACGATACTTTATGCTTTGGGCCCTTATGTAACTGAATATCAGGAAAAACTGGCGAGGCAGCTTCTTATGAATATTTCATTAAATCTTAGAGGGTCTAAAGCACAGCTGCAGCTAGTTAACCACAAGGTTAGCAATTGTCAGGAGCATGCATACGTGCTATAATTTCAAAATGGACTATGTTGTGCTTTAGGTCCTTATGGTTCTAAATGTCCAAAACTAACTGAAGCTTATTTACATATTTTGAACAAATTTTCGAGATCCTACTTTCCAAATTCAGAAATGGTGTTTCTTGAGTGATACTAATAAGGGTGGTTGCAGCTGGCTGCAGCTCATCTCCATTACATTTCTTAATTATGTCTTCAAATACCGGATTACGGTATTTCTTTATCTGTGAAATATTGACTGGTTGTAATTAATCAGTTTTATAATTTATATTCATACATACTTATGGTGGGTGATTGCCTTTTACACCCCTCTAACTATCATGGTCATATTAGAGTATTTTAGTTGAAACATTTGATGGTTTTACTCTTTGAATCTATAGGACATTTTACTTCCTAAATAAGTCATTAAATTTACAAAAAAAATCAATATCAAAGTGACACAATAAATACACGTTTTGCAGTCCCTGAATACAAAAATAGGTTTAGAAAAGAATAGGTCTTTGTGTAAGTGTCCATGGGTTCATATTTTTGTTGACAACATAATTCAGAATTAAATAATATACTTGATATTTAAATTAACTATGCCACACAGAGGTTTTCAGAAATATTTTCTTAAAATAAACATTCTTTTTCTTTATACTAATGCCTAAAATATAATTTTTAATCAAATTTGTCACATTGAGACAGAAATTTAGCCATTGAAAGGGTAAATTTGTGGTGGGAGATTCTTCAAGCAAGTTTAGCCTCACATCCTTAAAGGTACGAAACTTAAGTAGAACTTTAGTACATAACACAATCACAATCACAGATAGAGGGATTTTGAAATATAATCTTTCTTCTACCTGCTGTAGGTGTTAAAAATGAGCAAGCAATGTGAAGTCTATTGGATGAATCGAAAAGTCAGAGAATCAGTAAGCTACTTAATCTTATGCTTACAAATTTTGTAAGGAAGTGTTATGAAAATGTCGAGCAAGTGGCACAAAGTTAATTTTTTACAAGAAAATATCCTCTCACGGGCTCTCAGCCAGGTAAATTCAGGATAGATTTCCCAGCTTTAATTGCGAGGTTTTAGTGAAGAGATTGCAAGCCGCATTTATTGCTGAATGTTTCATATACACGTACCTTGAAATATTAATGGAAGTACTAAATATTGTAAAACTTCTATGCTGATTGTTAAGAAACAGGATTCCTGTATGATATTTAGGCCATACTCTCGTCCTAAATTTTAGACTCAACTGGAGAATATCGGAAACTATTTAAAGGTTTTCTATATTCATTCAACAATCTAGCAGTGACTTCGCTGCCTTATGAAAGAACTCATGTTAAGAGGTTTGACACCCGCGTGTTTGAGCCGCTGATTTTAATAACTAGATTGGTTAACACTGTGTCATGGAAATTTGAATTGGAAGAAATTACCAATACAACGATATATTTCATGGCAACAGAGTCTTCTTGGCAAGGTTCGCCTGGAATTCTGTTAGACTGCAAAAGTATCTTCCCATCTGACCTTTTATTGTTTTCTCCAATATCGACCTTCTGCTTTGTGCTGAAGTGTTTGTTGAATCTGTGTCATCAAATGTTTTTAATATCTTGTAATCACTGACAGTGTTGTTAAGTGCACTCAGAGCTAAAATTTGCTCAATATTTTCAAAAAAGTTACAAACTTACTTTTTGTCTCAAAAATACTAAGAATGTTTGTTTAAACAATATATTTTGCTTCTGTTCTCAAAGCCGTTTTAGCAACACAGACCACACACGCCCTACGGCATGTTTTTACTTTCAATGTGTTTTATTAGATCTTGATTTTGCTTAAAATTTGGAGGGTTAAAATGTTCATAAAAAGGCAATTTGTAATCATTATTGTAGCCAGGCTCGGTAACGTGGTGGTAGCATGACCGCCTCACGTTCAAGAGGTCCCACGTTCGAATCTCGGTCAGGGTGAGTTACCTGGATAAGTTTTTCCCGGGGTTTTCCCTTATCCTGAAAGACGAATGTCGGGTAACTCTAAGCTCTATGTACCCTGGGCTCTTTTTAGCATCATTTCACCCGTTCCATTCATCCTCGGATATGACTTAACGTTGGAGGACGTACATTAAAAAAATCAATATTGTTCCAAATTTCAGCAGAAATTCATAGTGACATATATTCTTACTTAGAATGTTAAGGGACACTGGGACTGAAAAATAGGCCAAAAATCTCAAAATTTACGATTTTTAGATTTATACGTATAAATGTTCCCCAAACCTTCCTATATTGAATTGTGTAAGAGTTTTTGATTTCTGCCATTTTTAAAGGTCTAGTGCAGGGTTTAAATGCTCGGAGCCTGGCCATTTAAACGCCCCCTTTCTTCCTTATCCACCATGATGGACTCTTTTTGCCAATTTTAATCGTTTTTTGGCTGGTTTTTCCTCTAAAATTGTGTTATAATCTTGCAGCAGAGCTTTTTGCTGCTATCTGGCGACACTTCGGTGAACTATTACTACGTATTATATACAAAGTCTTTACTCAGAAAATATCAAAGCATAAATGCCATACAAAAAATTGTCAACATATTTTGAGTGTTCTCGCAACTAAGAAAATGCAAAACAACTCTTAATCTATGTGATTATTCTGTGTTTTTTGCAATAAACTTAGAGAATACTTGTTGATTCATTCTTGTTTTGACTCCTGTGTTTGGTTCAATGTATTATGGCGTCATCCTTTAGAGAAATGTGCTTTTGTTTACATGTGCTTCTGTTTATGAAATAAGTGTGTAAGCAAGTTAGTTGATTTTTCTAAGGTGTAGTGTGTTGTGAAATATATAAACAGCATAATGCATGCTACTTCTTCACGTTGGCATAAGCCGGTGAGTAGAAATAACAAAAAAAGAGACCTTGCAAAAAAACGTGGTTTAGCCAGATGGAATAAGAAACCTGTAGACCAGATTTCCATCTCAAATACACAGTTGGACACAGAAGAACATGCTAGTACTTCATCTTCACATTTGGAAATGGACATAGGTGAGCAGGCTACTGTAATTGAAACTGTAAGTATTTGTAAAACGCGGGAGAAATTTTCAAGAATTCAGAGAGATGACAGTGTAAATAGTGAATATATTTGTGGTAATGCAGGGGCAAACAGTGAGTATATTTTGGTGCACAGCAGTTCTCTGAATCAACTTCTGAGCAATGTAAAGTGTGGGGAGTGTACTAAATGCTCACTTACACTGCAATTTAGAGAAAAATATGGCTTTGCAGTAAAGTTAGTGCTAAAGTGCAGTGAGTGTGGTTTCAGCCCAGGGCAGAGTTATTCTAGTCCTAGAGTTGAGGATGAAAAGTCTAAGAGACCTCCCTTTGAAGTGAACAGGAAAATTGTGGATGCTTTTTTGGGATTGGGTGTAGGTCACAGTGGCTTAGAAAAATTTTGTTGTGCATTAGGTATGTCTGGTATGGATTCCAAAACATTTACCAGTCATATGAAGGAGGTGGCTTTTTACAGTAAAAAACTAAAAGAAAAAGCTCTCCTTCAGTCCAGGGAGGTAGTGAGAAGAGCGTACATGAAGTTAAATGGTGCTGATGAAACTGCAGATGAGAACAATGTAATTGATGTTTCTGTAAGTTATGATGGTTCATGGCACAAGCGGGGATATACATCCAACTATAATGTAGGAATTGTGATGGACATTCTAACTGGAATGGTGCTGGACTACACAGTAGTTTCCAAATATTGTGCAATGTGTGCCATTACAGCCACAGAATTGGGACATGATTCACCAGAGTTTTGCATTTGGTTTGAGGGACATTCATCTAGTGGTGAATGCAACAAAAATTATGAGGGCTCATCCACATCAATGGAGGTTTTTGCTGCAGACATACTATGGAAACGTTCAGTGTCAGAGTGTAAGATGCGCTACACAACTGTACTATCAGATGGTGATTCAAAAACATTTAATCATTTATCAAATGAAAACATATATGGTAACACAGTTGTCCTGCACAAAGAGGAGTGCATAAACCATGTTGCTAAAAGAATGGGAAGTGGGCTGCGAAACACTGTAGAAACATGGAAGAAAAAGGGAGTAAAACTTGGTGGGCGAGGATCTGGGACACTTACCAATGCCACCATTACCAAATTAACTAATTATTATAGACATGCCATAGTGAACAACATACCTAGTGTCCCTAAAATGAAAGAAGCCATTTATGCAACCCTTAGTCATTATGTTTCAACGGATTCCAAGCCTCAACATAGCAAGTGTCCCCAAGGTGTCGACTCCTGGTGTTTTTACAATAAAAGCATTGCACAAGGAAAGACACCCATGAGCCATCAGAAGATGCCTGTTAAACTAACAGAGCAGTTAGTTTGCAAAATATTACCTGTTTATCAAAGACTAGCAAGTGATGAACTGTTGTCAAGGTGTGTGCGTGGTGCTACTCAAAATCAAAATGAGTCACTACATGCACTAATTTGGAGAAAATGTCCCAAAATTACTTTTGTATCCTGCAGGAGAATAGAAATTGCAGCAGCAATTGCAGTAGCAGAGTTTAATATGGGCTGTTCTGCAACTCAGGAACTAAAATGTGAGCTAACCACCAGTGCAGTGACAAGTGTGCAGAAGAAAATTGTGAAGAGACGTGACAAACGCAGAATATACGAGAGCACGCGATCTTCATTGCAACATAAGAAAACAGCTCGCCTCAAAGAAAAACAGACAAAAATGCAGAGAGAGCTTGCCAGACAAAAGAGGGAGGGTCTCACATATGCTTCAGGGCAATTCTAATGTAGTAAGGTACTGTTCACTTTATTTTTGGTGCATGTTTTTAGAAAAATTGATTTTTCTCCACTTTACATTTTTTAATACATTATCTGATCCACACGCATTAATTTTTGAGCTATGGCTCTGAATTTCTTTCAGCATGTGCTTCATGTATGGGTCTACAACTTCAGTCTCTGGCTATAGGATTTAAGACTTGGTTTGGCTGTAACAAAATTCTAAATGCAAAAAAATATTTAAAAAATTCAATTCAATGTTCTGCATAATTAAAAAAATAATTTCCCTAAAAGTAATGTATTGTTCTTCCAGACAGAGACTGCAGTTGTTTATATAGTTAGTGGGCATGAAAAAATAACAGAGTTATTGCAATAGAATAATTAGTGATGCGCATGCATTAATTTTAATACTGCGATAAAATTTAATTAAAACAATAATAAAAAATTAATTCCTTCAAAACTAATCATCAGAAATTACTGAAACTTGGTGTGGTGTTTTCTAATATAAAACCCTTTAGGCATGCAGAATTTGAAGTTTGTAGGTATAGAAATATAGAAAATAGAAATTTCGGTCCCGGTGTCCCTTAAACTCCCCAAAATGTGGGTGTTGATAAATTATTATAAAACAGTACTTAAAGGTTTAAATATTTTTCTGAAATAATTAAAACTGTGAAATATAAAAATTCTTCATTTCCTAGATATACCTAGAATTTAAAGCTAAATAAAAGCAATGTAACTCAGGAGGTAATGCTTCTATCAAGCATTCGGAAGGTTCCAGATTATATTCCCTGGACCTAACAATATGACAAGCTTTTGTTTTGGTCTTTTTGCTTTTTGCGTTCTTCAGTCGTCAAGGTATATAAGTTTGGATATTTAATACCACAGCACAAAAAGCCCCTCAAGTGTAACAATGAAAACAAAATATAATAGTGAATTACCTGCGATCTATCTATTAAGAGACAATGAAAGCAGCTAAAATGAAGGGTATTCTGCCAGGCATGTGCAGAAGGAGAAATACACAGCTTATCCAACGCTATATGACGCTTAGTTCAGCGGGTGGATAGATACAGCTTAAAGATTGAACCAAATATGTAGGTATATTTTGAGAAATAATTATTTAAATATCAGAGTTTCAGAGCGATAACTTAAAAGGTGAGATGTTTAACTATGTTGTGGACAGATAAAAGGTATGCACTCAATTTTTAATATAATTTTTTTAAACTTACTTTCCTAACAAGTGCATTTTTTCAAATTCTTTTCCTTGACAATCCAAATCTACTGCATGGATTTAAATGATGTTTTTGTTTCATGGTATTTGATACATATTCTAAGGAACTGACCAGAATTATTCCTCTCTTTCAGTTTTTAAAAATAAATTATGTACAAAAATTGCTTTGCTAATATAAAAATACAGTTAGGAACTTTGTAAATGAAAGTCCACTTCTGCTGACTTTCCTTAAACAAAACTCAAGTTTTAAAATAAAGAAACGCATTCTAAAATCTGTGAAATAATTTAAGAAAAATCTATCTTGGCTTCACAATAAAAAGCGCTGTCAATTCTAATTAAATTAGACGTGTAAACTAATTTTATTAAATTTAAAATAGGGTCAGCTTACATGCAATAAGTGTTTTATTTTATGAATTTAGTAGCAACTTAGCATGTTTTAACTATGCAGATGAATTAATTATTGTATGTCACTAATTGTTATTACGCTTAAGTTATACCTATGTTCTTAAATAAAGGGTAAGGGTGAATGAGTGAGAATAAGGTCCAAAATTACACAAAACTGTTCTGCATATTCCATCGTTCTTAAAGGATATCATAAATAACGGGGATAGAAGAAATTTAATGTTTCGTTTAATGCACTTTAGAGATCAAATTTCACTGTTTCTCTATGGCAAGAAAGAATGTACATTCTCTCAGACCTTCTAGCATAAGAAGTATTCCCTGCTGGTACGTTTGGTCATCTTAGAGCTTCCGTACCCGCAATGCTACCCCTTTTCTCAAGAGGATAATTTCTATTAATCGAATAAAATTATTATATTAATTACTAAAGCTTCTTATTTTGATTAATTGGTAACTTTATCATATACAGCAGCACACTTCAGCCGTATACGTTACTGGAACTCTAGTTGCACCCATTAGGTATTGAAATTGCACCTGGGTGTCTGGAGACTTCAGACTCCGTTAATTACTTTAAAGAATAACCAGTCGCAAACAATACCCACAAGATCTCTCAGCCGGTGGTATATGTCGCTCGTAGGAATGTGGGAAGTTGTCTTTTACAGTGACGTAAGCTTTTGCAGTGGTCCACCCAGATGCTTTGGCAGGATAACAGATTTTTCTGTCGTCTTTGTAATCGAGGTGGAGCGCAAAACCTATCACACCCCACCACACCCGGCACCCTGTTGGCACGCGAGGTCCTTCGTCCTTCATTTGTGATGGTTACTGGTGTTAGTTGTGATATAGGATTGCTATTCAACTTCCATTATAGCTGCATGACTAACAACATATTAATGTAGCATACCTACAGGTCTACAGTTAAACGTAAAGGGGGATAATATATGGGACAATTAATAAATCGGATTATATTTTAGTTGCGGAAGGGTTCAGTTTATCTTGAGTTATATGGTACAATAGAAAGGGGGGAAGGATGGGCAGAGAAACGAAATAGATAACTTTTTTCAGTTCATTTGATCAGAAATATTTCGAGAGCCCCTACATCTCACACTTAGGTGTATGTGTCCATTGTCCATCCATGCTTAATACGAGGGCTGTTCAATAAAGAATGTTCAAAAAGTTTATTTGACCACGTACCTTTACTCACCTCATAATTTTGATGATCCTTCTCAAAACATTCTCCCCTGAATGCGATGCACTTGTCCCAGCGTTTCTGCCAGTCTTCAAAGTCATGCTGAAAACCATTTTTGAGAGATTCTTCAAAATCGTCTCCGTAGCCTTTACCACTGCATCTGATGAAGGATAATGACTCCCACGAAGGCGTTTCTTCAAGTTAGGGAACAGAAAAAGTCACACGGGGCTAAATCTAGACTATAGGGAGAGTGAGGGATGTACTTTACGTTGATTTTTGCAAGATATTCAGCAACAACATTGGCAATATGCGGTGACGCATTATCGTGGTGCAGCATCGAGCCTGCTTCACGGAAATGTGGTCTTTTCCGCCTGTTATGGACTTGCAATGTTTTCAGGACATCCCTGTAGTATTGTCCAGTTACTGATGTGTGTGCAGGTACAACATGCTGATAAACCATTCCATGAATATCAAAGAATAAAATGACCATAACTTTCCCAGCAGAAGCAACCACTTGTGCTTTTTGGGGGGTTGGTGATGAAGGAGATTTCCACACCGAGCTTCGCTGTTTGCTCTCAGGATCAAAATGATGTAGCCATGTTTCATGAGCAGTGATTAAGTTTTAAAGAAATTCCGGATCTTCCTCTAACATCAACTTTAACTGCATGTTATCTCCATTGCAGCGGTAGGCGATACTGGACATGTCTGAACTTGCCTGGTTCTCACAGACGGGAACCAGGAGTACCAACAATGAAACTACTACGGCGTGTTTGTTTCTCATTAAGCTAACAGAATATAATAAGGTTGAATTTTAGTGCGAAAAATTATGTACGTATTGAACAGCCCTCGTAAAATATCTTATAGTGTACCGAGAGTTTTAAGTAATTCTTTAAGTAATTGCGAAGCATTTTTAATGACTCAAAACAATCAAGTTTGAACAAGCGCAAGTAACGCTAAACGCTGGAAAGAAGTCGTCAAACTACGCACAGCATTTTGGCCTTGAATTTTGGAGCTATTTTTGAATAACTCTTAAATCCAATATAATATAAAGTAAATTCGTAAACAATACTAAAAACATATAAACGGGTCTTTTTATTCCATTAATGTTTTCATTTTAAAGAACCTCTTTGCATAGGCATCTAGCTAGACAAACAATTGATGTTTGTTTTGGGGCCCATCTTACAGATTTCACCGCTAGGGTAGGGGCGCTCTGACCGTAATGTGTTTCATGTATGTATTTCCTAACCCGTGTTACGTCCTGTCCAAGGTTGGTACACAAGGTGGAAGGTTCCGACATTCCGGTGTTCGGTAGCTCCGCTCGTTAAACATGTAGTATAAACATATACATAGGATATGCATGCCGAAGTGGACAAGGTAGACGATATTGTTTGCCTTGGTTCCTCTTGAGCACTCTGCTTGGCGCCACAACCATCAGTGGCATTTACGATCAACCGTAAAACTGCATTCTGTGTCACATCACTTAATACATCTGTCTTCTTCCTGGACCAACGGACAAATGTGCTGCTTAAAAAGGTGAGTGTGTCACACAAACGTCTCAAGCACATGCTCTTCGTATTTGTGCACATTTGGTAGCCTTTTTACTGACGATCTGTACCATAAACGTATCCTTACATGCCATGATCAAATGCTGCGAGCTAGTAATTGCATGCTTTCTGTAATGGCGCAAAACAGCTTTCTTATTTTTCCTTATTTTTAAAGCTACCTTAAGGCTGCTTGTTAAACGGATGTTTAGTTGAAATCCCAAAGGAATATAAGAGAATTACTAACAAAGACGGCTAAATAATAGTTGCTTGTGATACAAATGGGAAATGTGAGCAGGATAGCTTGTGGAACGAGCGAAAGCGAGTGTAGCAGTTCCTGCGAACAGAATAAAATAACTGATTACGTAGAAAATGAAGCCAGTTACAGTGATGCAATAAATATTACACAAATATAAATATTTGCTACTAAGACTCCACTTATTTTATAAAAATTATGTTAGTACTTCTTTCTTCTTTCTACTGGAAATCGATTTAACAAGCAAATCGCTTGCATCCTCAGTCCATCAAAAACAAACTCCGTTATCAAGGAAATCTCGGTTACCATGTTTTTTCTTATATTTTTCAGCATTACCAACCTCTGCAGACGAAACACACCTAAAAACAGAATCAACTGCTGGTATGTCAAAATTCATTGCGCGATGTTTATTTTTATAATATTGGACCACTTAATTGTTTTAATAATTTAACTTCAGGATTTATTTCATGGTTAAATGACAAAAATTGATCTGCTACTGCTGATTTATCAGTTTGTTTATATTTAACGTTACGAAAATATTCTTTCTTTCTTGTTTCCAAATTACGTTTCCTCTTTGCAATATAAACCTGATCACAATCTAAACAATTAAATTGATAAATATCAAATCTTTTATTATTAGGAATTTTATACTTTTTTAGAAAATTGTAGTAAATTTTTAATACTATGTTTATTTTGAGGAACTAAAGTTATACCAACTTCTTTAAAATTTTTTGAAAATGTTTATTAACCCAAGGAAGGTAAAAAAAAAATTTAAAATTATAATCCTCTTTTATTTTTAAGAGTGTAAAAATCATTAACAGTTTTTTGATATTTAAATTTTTCAATCTTATTTTGTATAAAATCTTTATTAAAACCATTAATTAAAGCAGAATTAATAATATGTTTATATTCTTTATTAAATTCTTCTTTATTCAGAGATATATTTATTAATCTATAAATCAAACTATTAAAAAGAGCAAATTTATGTGAAAAGGGGTTAAAACTTTTATTTTTTATGTAATTATCAATATGAGTAGATTTCCTATAAATACCAAAATCTAATTTGTTATTATTTCTTATCTTCAAATTTAGAAAAAGAAGAAATCCATTAATTTCAGTTTCTAATGTGAATTTTATAGCTTTAACCTGTAAATATAGTAATTTTAAAGCATTGTTAATTTGTTTTTCAGGAACAATAGCAAAAATATCATCAACATACCTACACCATGTTTTATAAATCAAAAGAAAAGCTTTAGTAACTTGAATTTCGAAAAAAAGACTCATAAAAAATCAGCAAAAAAAGGTGAAAGAGGATTGCTCACTGCTAAGTCAGAACTTTGTTGAAAAAATTCACCATTAAAATTGAAAAAGTAAGTAAGTTTAACAAAATCAACTATTAAGTCCTTACTTAAATTTATTGAATTCAACTACTTTTTTAGTTAAATTAATAGTTTTACTCTAGGAATACTTGGAATTAAGGCAGTTACATTAAAAGAAATAAATTTATCAGTTTTACAATTTTAGATAATATAAAACTATCAATCTTTTTATTAGTTCAAAAGAATGTTTAATACTTAAACTTTCAAATTTATCAAAATTACTAAATGTTTTGTTTAACCATTTAGCTAAATTGTAAGTTGGTGAGTTTATACAATTAACAATAGGTATCACTTTATTTCCAGGCTTATGAGTTTTAGGAAGGACATAAATATACTTCCATGAGGCCTCAGGATGCAAGCGATTTGCTTGTGAAATCTATTTCCATTAGAAAGAAGTACTAACATCAATTTCTTAAGGTAAGTGGAGCCTTAGTAGCAAATATTTATATTTGTGTAATAACAATAAAATTCATGAGTGGCATATAGTATTTTTAGACAACGCTGAATATTTATACCATATTGTAGATAAGAAATAGTTTTTTTTTCTTACTATTTCGGAGACCTAAAGCTTCTCCTTGTTCTTTCTTTAAGGACGCCTCCGAAGTGCTCTTACTTCTTATGACGCCCATCCCTGTAGTATTTATTTTGCTATGAACCTAAGTACCCTAAGTATTCTCTAAGTACCTTTTGTTTTGTGATACCTATTAAATATTTATTTTGCATTTTCTTGTGTGTTTATTTATTTTATTACATATAATTTTGGGGTCATATTTTATAATATTAGTAATTTTTATTGGACCTTGTAATCCCATATCATATAAGGATTTACAAAGATTATAATTTTCTTGCTTATTTGTCTGACATCCAATTAATATGTGATCTGTGGTTCCAAGTTCCCCGCACTGACAATACGGATTTTCTTTTCGTTTTATTTTATATAATAGTATAGGATTCATAAGAATATTAAGTCTAATTTTGAAAATATTTAGGAAATTTTCTGTGGATCCACATATCTTCTTATGCCACAATGCTTTACTATTTGTAATTTTCCAAAGGGAAGTTGAGTTCTTTGTTGACCACATCTTTTCGACATCCTTTTTGAGATATGCAGCTAAATAATTTAATGGCATTTGCATCTTATATTCTTCTCCTGAATTTCATGTCTCTTTAGCTAGAACATCCACTCTATCGTTGCCTCTTATGCTTTTGTGTCCTGGAATCCAAAAGAACTTTATTATAATACATTTATTTTGCGATATATAATTCTTATTTCTGTAATCAATTTCATATACTTTGAAATTGGAGTTAAATTCTAAATTATTGAAAGTTTTAATAGACTTTTGGAATCAGAGAAAATTACAGTTTTGTCTATTTTGTTATCGAAAATATATATGCTAGCAGCTCGAAGGGCAATCAATTCGGTTGAGCATATGGAAAAGTTGCTGTTTAGTTAAATTTTAGTACATGCTCATTATTACCATTAAACACAGCTGCTCCTATTCTTCTTCTTCTTCTTCTTCTTCTTCTTCTTCTTCTTCTTCTTCTTCTTCTTCTTCTTCTTCTTCTTCTTCTTCTTCTTCTTCTTCTTCTTCTTCTTCTTCTTCTTCTTCTTCTTCTTCTTCTTCTTCTTCTTCTTCTTCTTCTTCTTCTTCTTCTTCTTCTTCTTCTTCTTCTTCTTCTTCTTCTTCTTCTTCTTCTTCTTCTTCTTCTTCTTCTTCTTCTTCTTCTTCTTCTTCTTCTTCTTCTTCTTCTTCTTCTTCTTCTTCTTCTTCTTCTTCTTCTTCTTCTTCTTCTTCTTCTTCTTCTTCTTCTTCTTCTTCTTCTTCTTCTTCTTCTTCTTCTTCTTCTTCTTCTTCTTCTTCTTCTTCTTCTTCTTCTTCTTCTTCTTCTTCTTCTTCTTCTTCTTCTTCTTCTTCTTCTTCTTCTTCTTCTTCTTCTTCTTCTTCTTCTTCTTCTTCTTCTTCTTCTTCTTCTTCTTCTTCTTCTTCTTCTTCTTCTTCTTCTTCTTCTTCTTCTTCTTCTTCTTCTTCTTCTTCTTCTTCTTCTTCTTCTTCTTCTTCTTCTTCTTCTTCTTCTTCTTCTTCTTCTTCTTCTTCTTCTTCTTCTTCTTCTTCTTCTTCTTCTTCTTCTTCTTCTTCTTCTTCTTCTTCTTCTTCTTCTTCTTCTTCTTCTTCTTCTTCTTCTTCTTCTTCTTCTTCTTCTTCTTCTTCTTCTTCTTCTTCTTCTTCTTCTTCTTCTTCTTCTTCATCATCATCATCATCATCATCATCATCATCATCATCATCATCATCATCATCATCATCATCATCATCATCATTATTATTATTATTATTATTATTAAACATTTCTTTGAAACAGTGAGCCATCGCTTTAATGTTCCACAAGAGCGTAAACATTAATAGAGTGCCATGGAAAATTGAAGTGTACATCTGGTTATCGTGTGAACCGCCAGGCTCCGGGCGTACGCGGTGTTATGTTCTTTACAGTTACTCTGTCCCCCTCTGTTTATCTTGCAGATGTAATTCTTTCGATTATTAATAATACCTTCGTTTAGAAAAAATCGCATTCATAATTTTCTGCAGAACTGTTCCTCATACTTTGAAAATATGGCTAGTTATTAGGTGTTGATTCTATGGTAACTGAGTTACCTTTGATAAATGACTTGTCTACAGAGCGTTTCATCACACAGATATCATTTGAATATTTTCTCTTACTGTGGCGAAACCACATTATTTTGCCATTTCTGCAAGAGGCAAACCGGTTACTCAAATGAAGGTCTTCTCATTCATACCGGACATCGATTTGTTGTGGTAGCTGCGGAAATATGTACTTATTAATAAGAACTCTTTAATACTCGATAAATTGCGCCGTTAAAGTTTCTCATGCCAATGATTCTAATTTACTGGTACAAGGTGACTGATTTATTGCCACGCACTGTATAACTAAGCACCGGAAATTAAAATACTGACCGTAATGTAAAATAAGCGGAAAGGAGAGAAGGTTCTGAAACGTAAATTGGATGAAATGTTGTAAGCTAGAATTGAAGGTTTGTTTAATGTATTTTCCTGTTTTAACCGTATCATTTCTTGCCACGCTTGTTGATATCCGTGACTAAGTAACTTTGCATGAAAGTGTTGGGAACATATTTTGCATATTTTAGTATAGTTAATAATAATTTGGCTGACATAGAAAACATTTAGTTTCCGTCTTACTTTCTCTACCAATGAGAAGTTGAATTCCACTAAAAATTAAGTACTTATATAGAGCTCATTGGAATTTTAAGCTTCGATGAAAATAGCTTAAAAAGCGAATAAAATATGTTTTTAGAAATGTGAGTGTAAATATATACCAAATTTAATGCTGCAGTTAGATAATTATAGGCAAAGATTTTAAGATATAGAACCTCTATTCGAACACCCGATTTTGTAGAGTATTTTTCTTTTACTGCTTCTATAATGAACGTATTTAGACTTTATAGTGTTTATATATTGTTGTAATGCTGAATGTAATGCTGAAAATATTCAAATTCCTTATATCTTTGTATAAGATGTAACGCTTGCTATGAAACAAAGGAATGGCAATTATTTATTTGAATTTTTCTTTATGGTGTGCGTTTAGAATGCCATTAAGAATAAAAATAACAAAAGAAACAATTATAATAATGAAATTGTAATGTAAGTCATTATTTTCTGGAACATTTTAAAAAATACTTAATAAAAAGAAATTTTTTCACAGATTTATCTTCGAAGATGATTTTAAATAAATAACCTATATATTACACAAATATAACTATTTGTAACAAAAACTTCACTTATATTAAGAAAATGATGTCAATTTTTCTTATTAGTTTAAATATAAAAAACCTGTTAATGATATTTCTACCCTTAAAAATAAAAGACGATTATTATTGTCGCGAGCATTGTTGCGGCCGAAGCGCCCAAAGATACCGATAGTGCAGCGCGGAGATAAAAGGCTTGCCGAAACGGATAAAGTTAAATGACTAAAATGTTCGTGTTTTGTCTGGTAATTTCCGGAACAGAGAATAGGGAACATTCTACAAACGTCTAGAAATACGAGTGAGCTATAAACAGGAGTCGCGATCGCCAGTTAGAGACAGAGTTATAATCGGAATTGAATCGTGTGCCTGCAACTGTGTTTTGAAAGTGAACGCTTTTATTTGTGGAAAGTGACCTTGGAAGATTGTAATTGTATATGTGACGTAATTCTGCCACTGTAAGGGTTGACCAAGGTGTGTTTCTACGCAGGTAAAAAGCATTTTGAATTTCTGCAAATTGGACTTTTAATTCTATGAACACACGAAGTCACATTATTTAAAATAATTTACTTACCATCTTTGGGTTAATAAACATCTTCAAAATAATTTTAAAGATTTTGGTATCACTTTAGATCCTCAAAATAAATATAGCATTAAAATTTTACTACATTTCTCTAAAAAGGATAAAATTCCTAATAATAAAAAATATGTTATATATCAATTTGTTTCGATTGTGATCAGGTTTATATTGGAAAGACGAAACGTAATTTGGAAACGAAAACGAAACAACATTTTCGTAACATTAAGTATAAAGAAACTGATCAATCGGCCATAACAGATCATTTTTGGTCTTTTAACCATGAAATAAATCCAAAAGTTAAATTATTATAACAAGTAAATGGTCTGGGAAAAGACATTTATTTTAAAAATAAACATCGCGTAATGATTTTAAATAAGACTTGTCAAGTTATTAAAAGTGAGATATATTTTATATAAATAGTTGGTGCAGCTCCCACTGAAGATGGTCTAAAGTAAGACCGAAAAGTGCTTATGGAAGGAAAGGTGAACATCTGCCTAGTCTGAGTGAGTAATCTTAAATTAAGCATGCCAACTACTCATTATTTATATATCGCGTAATGAATTTTGAATACCAGCAGCTGATTCTGTTTTTAGATGTTTCGTTTTCAGGTTTTGGTAATACTGAAAAAAAAAAACAGCATCCTTGACGACGAAGTGTGTTGACTGATGATACGAGCAAATGTTTGTGAAATCGATCTCATGAATTAATAACAAAAATTGACATCATTTCCTTAAGATAAGTGAAGTTTTTGTTATAAATAGTTATATTTGTGTAATATTTATTGCTTTACTGTAGCTAGCTTTATTTTCTACCTAATCGTATGCACATTTAAGATATTTTTTATGAGAAATGACATATGTACTAGCTTTTCTGGCAAAGACCTCCAAAGTCTTCTTTATTTTGAATGATTTTTGTGTACCTAATGATTAAGAGATGGACTAAATTATATGAAAAAAAATTAGATCTCGATAAAGCATATTATCAAATACGTTTCGTGTGTGGTTGAAGATTTCTGAGATATTCTTTGTAACTTGTTTACATTTTTAAATAATTTTACTTTACTGATGTAGAAAATAGAAATGTGAAATGTGTAGTGTTTAACGCCCGCTTTTACTACATACGGCACCGCAGGCGGTGACACTGATGATACATGAGATGAAGATGGAGCACCGGTGGAATGAGATGGTGGGGGAAACCGGAGATCCCGGATAAAGCCCGCCCCACCGCCGTGTTGTCCACCACAAATCTCACTTTGCGGTCGCCTGGGATCGAACCCGGGTCACCTTGGTGAGAGCCAAGCGGTCTAACCACTGAGCCACGGCGCGGCCAGTGTAGAAAATAGATATTCTCTTTTATGTCTAGCCATGCAAAGAGAATTGCATTCCAAAACCATAATATACTAATTAGGTTTTGAAGTATGTTATTGTATTTGCATATTGCCATTGAACTCACAGCCCACCTCGGCAGCGTAGGTGGTAGCGTGTCTACCTCACGTTCAAGAGGTTCCGAGTTCGAATCTCTGTCAGGGTGAGTTACCTGGACAAGGTTTTTCTGGGGTTTACGCTTGTCCTTCAAGACGAATGTCGGGTAACTCTGATCTCCATGGAGCCTGGAGTCATTTGAGCTTCATTTCACCCAATTGATTCACCGTCCGATATGACTTACAAATGTATCCATATCATATATGCCTCTCTCGATTAAGATACAATAAATTGAAGAAAAAGACTGAGAAGCGTGGCAGGTTGTAAAAGAATAGACCACGTAAGAAACGAAAAAATAAGAGAAGAGCTTGGGATTTCTAATTTAAACAGTAAAATAATAAAGAACACAAATGAATGGAAAAATCATATTTTAAGAATGGACGCGGAACGACTTCCAAAAAGAGGTTTAGATTATATGCCGAATGGAAAGAGAGATGTGGGACGCCCAGCTCTACACTGGAAGGATCAGTAGGCTCTTGAAGAGAACGGAACGGGTCAGAGGACCTAATCCTTGAAGATGATGATGATGATGATGATGAATTATGATGATGAAGAAAAATACTCTATACAAGTTGTTTGTTGAAACTAAGGAGACAATGTCATGTAAATATAACAAGGGACTTCGGAAAAATAGAGATTTAAGAAAAGATGGACTTTCACTTAAACTTTAGTTTGAGGTTGGGCATTTTCTTGAAATCGGCTTCCGAAATGTTGATCGTAAACTACCCGCTTTTGTTTTGGGTTATGCCCTTCACAGACAGACCGACAGACACTCACACATACACACCCCTTCATATATAGTAGTCTTTTCTGATATGTATTTGTCGAAACGTGTGTTTCCAGGGAAATCAGAGCTTATTGTTAAAAAAAAGAAAAGGCATTTCCCTTACTTCCTCTAATACGTGGTAAAGGTAACGTAAACCATTGCGCAACAGTTCTCAAGCGAGCCAGATTCTGCTAACACGCCTGCCGGCCTTACGCCTACATACGCAATGCAGAGATGGTAAAGTATACCACAGGAAAGAAAGTCTCCGCGGAATGAGACGCAGGGGGGTTGGAAAAGTTTCCTACACCCTCCCTCGGTAGTTTATGACACCCCATGTCAGTTGACTTACAGACCATTCAAAAAGATTCTTACGGCTTCTACTTTTGTAAATATATCTTCTCTGTTTTAGTGTACTGAGTGAATAGGGTGCATGTTTTTTAATTATTTCTACTCCTTGTGTAGCATGCGTTCTCTGTCACATACATTGGCTGTCCTTGTCCCACTGAGTATAGGTGGCACATTCCTCACAGGGACTTACTTTGCGTTGGTGGACAGTAGATCATCCATCTCTTACAAGGGGAAGATGTGGTCAGCATTACGGCACCCCCAGCATGAAAGTTGAATTTCTATATCAGGGTTCGCCACTTAGCTTAGCTCCTTAATTTCCTCACGATGCTATGTGGGCAACAGTCTTATACCCGGGACTTAAAATCTGCATCCTCCTTCGAGGGATGAGATTGATAACAGGATCATTCCATCGTAGGAAACAACAGGAGTGGCAGACAGAGTCAAATGTATGAGCATATATATATATATATATATATATATATATATATATATATATAGGTGTTTTTAAAGCCGCACTTTTAATACATAAAAGCAAATGATGCAGTGAAATGTTCATAATCTCAACACTAAAATCCATGTTAAAGGTCTCTAAAATCTACGAATTTTGAACGTTCAAAAAGTTTATCAAACCTTCTTTGGTAACTTCATGAATTATCTACCTCTGAACCTAAATATAACTTTGAGGTTTATGAAACGTCTTCTCATTCTTGAGAAACATATTGCTAAATCTGAAGCAAAAGAATTTGCGAGACTAGAGTAGTACAGTTATTAACAATAAAATAATTTAACGATATTAAAATTCACTGAATGATAGAATCAACCTGAAAAATTCAATGCCTTGGCCGGGATTTGAACCACGGATCTCCTGGTTTCCGTCCAGTCGCTCTTACCCATTGAGCTACCATGTCTCATGATATTTAATTCTCCAATTGACTCTTATTTTCCAGGTAAAGCTCTAGAGGCTCTCGTATTCCAGAGACACCATTTGTGGCGACTTACTATTTTAAGTACATGAGTCCCAGGCTCATCATTAAACTCTTATTATTTAATTAATGGAAAGTAATCATTTCTTCACACTAGCGGTATATAGGCTAAGGATTTTGATAGACAAAGTCAAGCTGTAAAATCCAATGCCATTGCCTGTATCTGAACCACAAACCTCCTGGTTTACCGGGAAAATATGAGTCAATAGGAGAATTTAATGTCAAGACAGTTCGTTGGTCATGGTAGCACAATGGATATGAGTAACTGGACGGAAACCAGGAAATCCATGGTTCAAATCCCGCCAATGGCATTGCATTTTTCAGATTGACTCTATAATCTTAGTCTATATATGGCTAGTGAGAAGAAATTAATTTCCTTCAATGAAGTTCAATGAATGATGTTTGACAGGTCTGAAAATTTGTGATTTTCATCTTTCATAGCTAGCAAAATGTGTTCTTGTATAATACATTAGAAATGCGACAGAAAAATGCTGAGTTACGATTTCACGCAGGCCGTATTTTAAAAAATTAAACATACTTAGTCTTCCATGCATATTTATTCTGCGAACAATAGTTTTTGTACATAACAGGAATATAATCTCCACAAATTCCGATGTCCACACATATGAAACAAGGGGAAAGAATAACCATTTAGTTAAAGGTCACAGGCTAAAACTTTTTGAACATAAGCCCCAGTACTTTGGTCCAAAACTACTTAATAAGCTTCCGGAAAGCCTAAAAAATACTGTGTCAGCTGCTAAGTTTAAAATCTAAACTGACTAAATTCTTCTTAAGCAGAGCCTATTACAGTATAGATGAATATTTTGATGACAACTTCGATGATTTTGAATAATTATGTTTTGTGCGTGTGTGTGTGTGTGTGTGTGTGTGTGTGTGTGTGTGTGTGTGTGTGTGTGTGTGTGTGTGTGTGTGTGTGTGTGTGTGTGTGTGTGTGTGGAAGAGAGAGAGATAGAGGGAGGATGAATGACAATTTTTTGACATTTCTAATCATTTAGTTTTAAGAGAGAGTATGTATTACAAATGAGATGGCTTAGTTGTGTTCAAACTGTATTAACTTGCAAAATAACTATGAATATATGAATGTGATTTGAGGTAAACGTTCCCCTAATGCAGAATTACTTTATGACCTACAATTATTATTTAGAAGGTAAAATTCGTTTAAACTATGGTTCAAACTTCTGTAGTCTCTGTTCGGTTCAGATTCTAAGGTTTGGGAAGACAATCTTTTAAGTTTTTATTAGCTCTTTAAGTTCTCCTCAGGGCTTCCTCTCAGTTATGTAATACGTGTTTAGGAACCTGGTGTGGTTTCAGATGACCGTCTTGCAAACAATGGGCGGAGGCCCCATTGTAATGATCCCATCATTAATATCCTGCAGGTGGCAAAGGGGATGATGAACTGCTGCTGGTGATTGTTGATCCTACACCTAGATAACATTCCCTTGTGCTGTTGTTTCTCCAGATAAACATCCTCCTCAAGGTTGTTACCTCACCCTGAGGAACAAAGGTCCACTTTGACAGAGCTCATAGTCTATTTGGCATATACGCCGGTATAAATAATGTTTAGAATTCCATCATCACATTATAGCGCGTGCAGCTGTTTGATTGGTAGATGAAGCAACAGCCTAAGGCGTGGACCGTCACAACATTTGAGAATCTTCACTGGGAACACTGCCGTTTAAGGCTGGAGCTCAACTGACAGTACTTTACTGCGTTAATGGGCAGTGCTATACTGCATAGTTGTCTATATTTACTGCTGTTTAAAACTGCTTTGTCTGAGGTACCGAATCCTCTGTAGTGCCGTGGGGGTAACGTATCTGCCTAATATTCAAGAGGTCATGAATTCCAATGTCGCTCAGGGTGTTATCTAGAAAAAGTTTTTCTGGAGTTTTCCCTTAACAAAGGAATGTCTATGAACTCTGTGCTCATTTGGATACATTATGTCTTTCATCCATTTCATTCAACGTCCGATATGACCTCGTTGGAGGACGTGAAATAAATAAAAGAAGTGTCACTGGGTGTTTAATATGACTATATCTCCAGTTAAAAGTAAAGTCATGGCATTTAAAAGTAAAGAGAGTATTAGAACCAAAATTGTAATAGAAAATAATAATATAGAGCAGGTAGACACGTTCAAATACTTGGGTTATTACATGCCATATAAGAAATAAACAGGCATAATTAAAAAGTCAGAAACATTCAACTGTATAAATGGAACAATAAAAAGAAGTCTAAAGAATAAAGCAAATAAAGGCACCATTCACGATATTGTCGCTAGGCATTGTTTTGCTGCCGGCCCGTGCCTAGGGAAACGCCTTTAGAGAGAGACGCGGGGGGGGGAGAAACAGGAAGTGCCTCAAGGTCAACTTCGCGCGCGCCAGCGCATTGGACGCTTGCCGAGAGAGAGAGAGAGAGAGAGAGAGAGAGAGAGAGAGAGAGAGAGAGAGAGAGAGAGAGAGAGAGAGAGAGAGAGAGAGAAGAGCCAGAGAGATGTCTGGAAAGTTCCCTCTCCTTCGGCTGCCGTCCTGAAAGACCGTGAAGTTTCGGCGACTTTCGAGAAATGATGGATTGGTTATAAAATCGTCACGGCTAGTCGGGCAGCTCAGTGGTGCAGCGGAGCTGCTAGTGTCTATGAACTTGTGAATTGAGTTTGCAGCTGTGTGGACGTGTGGCAGGCGACCTTGAAGGTTGCGTTTGTGTATGTTACATCATCCTGCTGCTGCAAAGTGTTGTACAAAAGCATCTTTCTATGAGCACTTTGAATTTCTGCAAACTAGATTCTTAATTTTACTGACCCACAGTCACAATACAGAAAAATCGGCCACAAACGAAATGAAGATATACGTGAAGAGCTATAGATATTCGACCTGAATGACAGAGTACAAGAATATGGAAGTAAATGGGTAACCCATGTACAAAACATGGAGAAAGAAAGATTACCTCTCTATTTTATGAACTATAGACCAATAGGAAAGAGAAGCATGAGAAGACCAAGAAAACAGTGTAACCAATAAAATAAATTATGTACACTGCAACAGGCAGTAATGTCTAAAGCATAGATGATGATGATGGTGATGATGATGATGATGATGTCAGTGGGTGTGAACTGCAAGACGATTAGGTGTCCCTTATTGTTGATTAAAGTCGTTACTATAAGCAAATTGAAACCTACACGTTTTTGTTGAAATTATTTCATCATCCTTAGCTACTTTCTTCCAGACTTCAAGTTTTGCATTTCTGTTAATACAGTTTTCGTTCTCCGGAGTGTACAGCTAAGCACGTGGTTTCTCGAAGGCAATCTGCACGGCATCCAAATTAAGTGCAATATTTATCGTTTTTCACGTACTCGATGGCGGCAAGTCTTTAGCTCATTGAATCATTTATGACAGCGAGTTCATGCCACGTGACAAGGAATGATGTGCCACGGTACCTTTATAGAGTCTATGTATCTAGGCGACATATTACGCGGTATTCGAGGATGGCATGACACTACAGAGGGCAGGGCCTATACACTTTACGATTTGGAAACTCTCCGTCAAGCCACTAAAAACGGCATCCCACCCTATTGTGGTCCGGAAACGATCTCATCAGACCGGGTTCAGAGACCAGAGATTGTCCTCCTGGAGGAGGAAGTTTTACGGAGAATATATCATCTGCCATGCTACACCGAGAAACCCGCCGACACTTCTACCCTATAGGGACCACCAGATAAGAGGTGAAATGATAATGGAGATGAAATGGAAGGACCAGAAATACAGGGGATGCAATTAACCTACCTAGAATTTCCCTAGCAACTCGGGAAAAACTCCGAAAAAACCCATGGTTCAGGTAGGTCCACCACGGGAATCGAACCCACAGACGAAATCACCTGCGGCATCTAGAAATTTTCTTTTTCTTATCATGACGCTCTTTTTTTTTTTTGTTATTTACGTCCTCCAACGTTAAGTCATATCGGACGTTGAATGGAAGGTGTGAAATGGAGCTCAAATGAGACCAGGCTCCATGGAGCTTACAGTTATCCGATATTCGTCTCTCAGGATACGGGAAAACCCCGGAGAAAACCTTACGTAGGTAGTTCATCCTGACCGAGATTCGGGACCTCTTGAACGTGAGACAGACACGCTAATGATGCTTGTAATTTTCTGGAAAAATGTTCCACAATGAACTTACATATACCTACGAATTCCTACAAAATGTTCCTTATTCATGTTTGATAGGAAAACTGTGGACAGTGGAAATGGAGATCAACCTCGCAACACATGAAAGGAAAAACCTACTGAGAAGTGAAAACTATAGCTCTAGGTCTCACCAAGAGGACGCACTGACTTACTTGACTCGCTCACAATAATTAGCAACGCATGTCCATAAAAATCTCCATATATGGCAAACAATTATGGCGTGTATCGCTTACTGGGTAGTCAACTTATTTTGAAGTGCACGCGCACAGAATTTCGCTCGACTGTCGCGTCTGATCGCGTAGTCCAAATGCTTCTATTTGCTTCGACCAGAGCCTTCAATCCCTTACAAAGATACTCCAACTCGCACAATAGTGGTGTTGGCATTGGCGGATGTCCGTTAACACGGACAAAAGCCACGCCCTACTTTACACAAAGCGCCACACCCCCGCAGACTGCCCCAACTTCAGCTACCGGGGTCGAAGGATAGAGTGGACTAACTCTGTCAAGTACCTGGGAGTCCGAATGGACAGAGGTTTAACTTTACGTCAGCTCATCAGGGACCCCTCGGCGACGGTGCAGGGAGCAATTGCATCCCTGTATACAATGCTGGGGTCTCACTTGATGTCGGTTGGCCTTAGTTGTACCTCTTTCGAGCGCTGGTAATTCCCGTGATGCTATATGCCTGCGAGATCTGGAGCATGGCCGCAGACAGCTGGCTGGCATGCCTTCAACGTGCAGAGAATAGAGGACTACGGTCCATCTATTCTTTGGGTCGCTCTTTTCCTACAAAGTTGTTTCACGATGCCTCGGGTCTTCCTTACGTGGAGGATGAAATTAGGCGTCGGGCATCAAAATTTTACGGAACTTTACCTAATCATAGAAGCGCTCTTTTTAGATCATTGGAAGATTATGACCACACTAGACGCCGCAACAAACTTTTCAACCTATAGCAAATTTAAAAATTAAAAATTAGAGCACCAGGGTGCAAGGTTTAGCATCCATTTCTTCAACCTGAGGTACATAAAATTTTTACCACGAAAATAATGCTACCTAAAACCCCACAGTCCATCCTACAATATCCCGAAAAGAAAAATCTTACCTGCGGTAAAACACTTAAGGGGTGGACACGCAGCAAAAACGTTCTGATTTTATACAGCCAGCCAGCACTTCGGTCGGTTGGTCGGTCGGTAGGTCTATCAGTCCACCAGAAGCACAAGGTTGTGCTCCAATATAATGTAATCCATCCAAGAGCTGATTGGCCCCAAAATTACCTTAATTCATGAAAGTTAAACCTACTAAGCCACCAGAGTGCACCAGGTAATTGCATTCTCTCTTCCCTTGGAGGAGTATTATAAGCTACCTCTCAAAATTCTACCATCCTCATAAATATAAACCACATCCTTAACCGTCCTAAAAAAAAAAACCCATCCTGCGCAAAACCCAAACATGGGTGGACACGCAGTAAAGCTCTTCGGGCTGAGTAGAGCCCACCAGCACTACGGACGGATGGAGGACCATCAAACTTCTGACACTTGTCGCACGACACGAAGTCCTTTTTTGCTCAAATGGAGCCTCCCTTGCTGGATGCCCTCCTCCTCCATGCATAAACGCCTTTGTTAAGGTTTCGGCTCCGAATAAATAGGTTCTAACTATGGGATATGTGGAAGAAACACTTCCCTCCTTGGTAGTTGGCGGGGGGGGGGGGGGAGCTGAACATTTATTTACAGTTACAAACGAATATGTTTAGGTCAGTGCATTTGCTCTACATTTCTCAACCTCACAGCTATGTTACACAGAAACTGATAGTCAATTGTGAAAGCAAACTATCTATTTAGATTACCAGTAGGTGCTTGAATTGCATGCGGTCATTTGTTTACGTTTTGTAAGTAGAACTCAAGCTTTCCGAAAGCTGGATATTCTTAGGCACCAGAAAAAAGTAAATTAAATGTTACTATTACTATCTACCCAACAGAAGGAGACAAGCTAGAGGAATGTGTAGCGTAAAAACTTTTGTTTTCCCCACGGTGTTTATGCTGGCCTTCCCAGTATGACAAAGATGCTAGATTCGTTTAAAATACGCAAGTGTTATCATGTAAGTCACACATCCATGGTGGAAGGTCGTGCAGTATTGGTCGGGTTAAGTTTTTTGACTTTACTCTGTAACTGTGCTGGTTAATCGGAATCTTACTATATTATTCTCTTACCTCTTGACATGCTGTATAGATAGTGTGATGTAATGACTTTTGTTTTTTATTTATATTACTTTATTCCATCGAAAGTAAATCAAGCTAGAACTATAAGGCTTGTAGAAAGTGTCTTGCAGAATCGGCCACTGTCTTTTCTGTTACAATATAGATTGTCAGTGACACATTGCACTGTCACATATAGAACAATAGTAGAATACAAAAGCATGGGAACTTATTGTCACTATTTCTGCTCAGTTCACAAATGTTTTAGCTCACTGGTTTACAGAGATCGCAAATATACCCTCCCCTATCACTACAGTTACTGCAACAAACATTCGATCTAGATTAGATGAGTTTAGATTACTACTTTGTATGGCACGTAGAAAATTTGTTCATTACTATAAAATAAACCAAGTTCCTGTTTAACAGCTAAGGAAATTTAGTAACAGCTGTCTTTTGGAACTCGGTTATATTTTGATAATATAGCTGGGTAATGCTCAGGGCTAGGAAGTTCGTACCGAATTTCTTGAGCATTGTAAGAGCGGCCAGGCATGGCTGTATCACGCTGGACTACTAGCAAGGGCATGGTTCGTCGTAGAATGCAACTCATTATTGTAACCTGCATCCTAAACTAATAATAATTACATGTTTAGCAGATGCTTTACACTGAATAACCGAATCAATCAAATGTAGTTGTGCAGGTGTAGACAGCTTTGTAGCTCACATGAAAAATATGATTTTGAAGGCATTTTACAGGATTGCACAGTTCAGAGAGTACGAGACGTATCGCTATCACCACGGCCATTTTTCACCGGATGGGTAACTTGGTAGGCTAGAGGCTGTAAATCTATTCTATTATGCTGAACATTGTGACAAATTATATATTATACAAATTGCCAAACGTATAGTAAGGATCAGTTTCGTAGAAATATATTATTGATTGCACATTTCTTCAAAGAGTTACCCACAACTATCACACTGTTAGAGCCCAGATGTGTGGAGCTGACTGAATTTGAACGGCGTGTAAAAGAACTGTCAAAGCAGATTTACCAAACCTCGAGCATTCTACCTGAAATAAAGATGAAATTAAAAAGTAAAATTGAAAACAATGCAAGGTTTGGTAAGATTTACTGCATATGAAATGCAGTTTTAGTTCCCAACAAAAGCTATGGTACTGATACGGAACTGTTAAAATATATCAAATATGCCCCGATCACATCATGTGAGGTCGAAGGAACATTTTTGCAATATAAATCTTGTTTGACGAAACGTAGAAAGGGTTTTTCATTTGAAAGGCTTCGGAGGTGCATTATTGCTTTCAGTAGGTAATACGGCCACAAATGAGCAAATATGTAATAAACTTCCTGCTTTGCTATTTTGTCACTACCAAGAATCAACGATAGCCTACCAAGGACACAAAATACCTATACAGACCACCGTAAAATACCTGGGTAAGGCTTCATAAAAAACTAAGCACAAAACCACATTTCCAGCAAAAGATGAACGAAGCAAAAACAACAATCTCCACCCTACAATACTTATCAAAAATAGGCAAAATAGGACTCTCAGCACCGATCCTCAACCAACTGTATAAGACAATAGTAAGACCATTCTTCACCTCCGACGCTATCGTCAGCTTCCCAATTATGACAACATATATCAAAACCAGGCTTCTACAGATGGAGAGAAAGTGTTTAAGAATAGCCAACAAACTCGTACCCTGGCACAAAAACGAAGAAGTGTATGACATCTGTAAGGCAACCCCACTTGAGCAACACATTCACATCCGAATGTACATATACATCGCGAACGCGTCCGAGAGACCGTACAGGAGGCAGCTGATTGCAGCAGCAGAAAACTACAAGAAAAAACTACTACTAAAAACGAAACGAAACTATATATATGTAAAAAGTTAAAAAATATAATAATAAAAAAATATAAAAATAAAAAATATAAAAAATAAATATATAATAAAATAAAGAACAGAACATATATATAAAATATAAATATGACACATACTAACAGTATTGCAATTAGCCAATAACGACATGTGACAAATTGTTAACACATGCATACATAACCTAATAAAGCAAAAAAGCAAAAAAAAAAAAAAAAAAAAAAAAAAAAGTCCTCCCTCATCTCCAAATAAAGTCAAGGCTAAAGAGGGTACACCCTTGAAGCAGCCATAGGGCGAAATAAGCCAGGGTGAAATAAACCCACGGGCGAAATAAGCCCTAATATCCCCCTGTAGTAGTCGCCAGAGACAAGCCTGTATGTACTATATAAGAGTTTATATGATTTACATAATGATCTAAATAGGTGTGCATTTACGAATGTCTCATAGAACATTTTTGGTCTCTTGGCAAACGGTTTCAATGCCTCTCCGTGGTGCGCTTTTATCTATGACTTGTTTGGATGCCGGGAGAAGGTCGGTGTTAACCAGCATAGGCAACGGCGTGTGGTACTAACTTCCTAGCTCAGGACTAATGCAATATTATTTACGTTTGTTTTATTTTCATTCAGTCGTTATTTTATATGGAATGGTCACTTCATCATTGGTACCTAAAATAGGAACTGAGGTACTGCTAGGGTTTCTAAACTGTATAAACGACATCCGATGGATGGCGAGTGGAGGAACGCGACCAGCAAGCTGACTAATATAGGAGTTACTCCATAATCGGGACACCTGAAGATTAATACTAACAATTTCCTGCGTGTGTGCCACGCATGCGCTGAGTTAAGCCGCTAAGTTGGTAACACCTCTGATAAACTTGTACTGTAGAGGAAGTAATGATTTAAAATATTCACCTTCAAAATCAGTGCTACATACCAGAGTGACATATTCATGAAGCAAGTAGTCAGTTGATTGTAGTGACCATATATTCCCAATCTGATCCGCTTCGTTTATACGGGTACGGCAGCACGTAACAATCGCCAGAGGGTTAATGGAACAAGAATAGCGGGTAGACCATAATAATTTAAGAGCACAAACTAGATACAGCGCCTAATAATCACGAAAATGGGAAGCGCTTCTGTTGGCACACTCTTAATGATGTCCTAATGGTATCTAAAGGTCATTTCTGGCCCGTCATATACCTATCAATTTGATAATGTCCCCCATTACGATCAGGGAGCTGGTGACAAAAAAGGTGCCGATAACTCACTCCATAGTAATCTTCCAAATGTGTGTGGCAATAAAGACAGCCAGTGCTTAATGAAGTTTGGCGATAAAGTGTGCATGTGGGATCAGGTCAGAGGAAATGCGACCCTCGTCACAGTTTGGTGCAGGAAATGACAGTAAACCTACAGAACGATCCATTACGGAATTTATGCTACTTAACATGCAGACAAAGGCACTAAAGGGATTGAAGCTACTGTCTTTTACGAGAGGACTGCAAGTAGAAGCAACATTTATGGTTTGGGAATTGCTCTAACCGACGGTTAACCTAAGCAATATCTAGTGATGGTTTACTTGCGTTACAACTGGTAATCCAAGTTCTAGTGGATTCTTTAGAAACCTACGGACCATAAAAGGAAGTTAAAAGGCTTCCATGGCTTTAGCTCCTGATTGGCTAACGACAACATGAGAATGTTGTGAAAGTGACAATTTCCTTAAGTAGGTAAGAATGGCGTCCTTCAAAAGTCACTTCAAACTTTAAACCCTTAGAAATATAATATTTTAGATGGGATAAAAACAAAAGAAGTCACATACTGCGCAAGAACTAGGGTTTGAGTTCACCCTAACCATAGGGACAGTTTGTTTGATAAAACATCATTTTATGAATTCTGCAATCAGAATTTGTAGAGGAATTTGTAGCAGATATTACTTATTTCAATTCAAAATCAAATCCGTCCGCCTCGGTAGCGTAGATGGTAGCGTGTCTGCCTCACGCTCAAGAGGTCCCGACTTTGAATCTCGGTCAGGGTGACTTACCTGGATAACGCTTTTTCCGGGCTTCTCCTTTATCCTGAAAGACGAATCTCGGGTAACTCTAAGCTCTATGGACCCCGGGCTCATTTGAACATCATTTCACCCATTCCATTCATCGTCCGATATGACTTAACGTAAATTACAAAAAAAAAAAAAAAAAAAAAAAAAAATCATATCCACCTCTGATTGTATTTGTCGAAATGATCTTCAAGATGTCCCTCACATTTTATTTGATTGCCTCTTTTTCTGTTTTGAAAGATAGAACGTGAATTATTGCAATCCATAGGTTACACTTTTTCAAAGCCACTTACACATATTTTGATGAATTACAAAACTTATCAATATTTCATGGGTTTATTAAACAAAATATTTCTTAAGCTAAATGATTCATCTTGATGTTTACTGTTTCTCAGCTTGATATTTCCTTTGTTTAAGCTTTTGCAAATTGTATTACATTCATAAATTTGTAAATTATGTTCCTAATATACCTTTGTGTAAAATGGGAATCACACAATTGGATAATAAATAAATAACAAATAAATAAATACAAGAATTTGCATCCTTGTCACTACCTGATGGAATACAGCCCATCCAATGCTACTGTAAAAGCGAGAGGTGTTTTTCTTAAGCTCTGAGAAAATGTGGAGCTCTTTAACAATTTTAAACCAGGCTCATATTCTATTTGTAATTCGAAATAGAAATCAAAGGAATAAGGTAAGTCTTATTTTAGATAATGAGTTCTACTACTGAATGCTAAAAACTTCCGTCATCCCTAGATATAGGCATCACAGCATGCCAAACATTATCTTCATGCAAGATGGTGCTCCACCCATATCTACAAATAGACAATCTAAATTAAATTCTAAAACCAATTAATTACCCAGATCTTTGGGGATATTGTCATTTAGTGCACACTTTCCAACAAAGTCACCAAGACGATCCCCAGATCCTAATGTGACTGACTTATGGTTGTGGAGTTATCATAAAAAATGGGTTTTGCCCATCATTAAAACAAAATATGCTTAAATGAATTTTGTTTCTTCGCTCACGTGTGATTTTTTGAGAAAAAGAAGTTATCATTTAAGTTAATTGATGGAAATTAATCATTTCTTAAGGCTTTTTGATAGTCAACATGAAAAATTCAATGCAATGACCAGGATTTAAGCCACGGATCTCCTTGGTTCCGTCCAGTCGCTCTTACCCAATGAGCTACCTTGGCCAACTTGCTGTCATGACACTAAATTGTCCATTCGACTCGTATATTTCCCCGTGATGATGATAAGTGTACAAGGGCGCTCAACTGGAAGGGTTATCAGTGCCCTTAAAAAATTATTCATGGCAAAAGCCAGATATAAATTGTTCTAAAACTATACGCAATGTAAAAAAACTTACAAAAAGTACATGTACATAACAAAAATAAAAATAAAATAAAAATAAATATAAATCCAAACTGCAGAAAATTCTCTTCACTAAATTCTAAAATCTAAGCTACAAAAGAACCTAAAAACCTTCTCCATTACTTTGTTGCCATCCGCTAGCATTTCTGCAAAGCCGGCCAGCAGCTGCAGACGTCCTAAGGTGTGCTAGGCAAAAACACTCTAGCAGCACGTGTCGGACAGATAACGCTTCGTTGCAAAACGGACACAATGGAGCAGGCTCCTTTCTAAAGAGTAAACTATGAGTAAATAGGCAGTGCCCAATACGTAACCGAGCCAAACTCACCTCCTCACGAGATGAACGACAGGAGGTAACCCAGGGAATCGGAAGTTCTTTCACAGATCTAAGTTTATTTCTGCGGAGAGCGGACCACTCTTGCTGCCAACTCTCCGCATTAAAGTCATAAAATCTTCCGATGTCACAGATTGTACTCGAACCCTGGGCTTCATGGTAGCCGTCTTGTTTGCCGAATCCGCCTTTTCATTCCCCCGCAAGCCTACG
This sequence comes from Mantis religiosa, assembly GCA_030765055.1. Classification (NCBI taxonomy): domain Eukaryota; kingdom Metazoa; phylum Arthropoda; class Insecta; order Mantodea; family Mantidae; genus Mantis; species Mantis religiosa. The sequence goes on along the minus strand of CM060959.1, from coordinate 57,054,217 downwards.
TGACCAGAGATCCATTCACACACCACGCTAACGCCGGAAGCGTATAAAACGTGGATTGCACCCTGGAGACGCTGCACAATAGGGTGGTAGTTGCCGTAGGCTTTGAAGTGCACTGAGGGAATCACTCAGGATTAAGCAATCCCCCATCTGTATACTTACCCGGTGACCCACTAGGGGCTCTTGCATTAGAGATGCACCATTTGTGACGATTTGCTATCGTAAGTACTTAACTCCCAGGCTCCATCATTTAACTCTTGTTATTTAAGTTAATTGATCTAAATCATTTCTTCACACTAACCATATATAGGCTAAGGTTTTGATAGAGCGAACATGAATAATTCAATGCCATGACCGGGATTTGAACCACGAATCTCTTGGTTTCCGCCCACTCGCTTACCCATTGAGCTACCATGGCCAACGTGCCGTCGTGACATTAAATTCTCCATCAGACTCATATGTATTTTTTCCTTTTTTTTCTGTAATTTAGGTCCTCCAACGTGGAGTCATATCCCACGATGAATGGAATGGGTGAAATAATGCTCAAATGTGTCCAGGGTCCACAGAGCTTAGGGTTACCCGACATTCGTCTTTCAGGGTAAGGGAAAACCTTGGAAAAAACCTTATCCAGGTAACTCACCCTGACCGAGATTCGAACTCGGGACCTCTTGAACGTGAGGCAGAAATGCTACCCCCACGCTACCGAGGCGGGCATATATATGTATATATGTATATATGTATATATTTTACGGTAGACCAGTAAACCACTAAGGGCTCTCGCATCCGAGATACGCCGTTTGTGGCGACTTACTATCGTAAGTACTTGAGTCCCAGGCTTCATCATTAAACTCTTATGGTTTATGACCTAAGGTTGTGGGGTTATCATAAGAAATAGGTGTTGCCCATGATGAAAATAAATTATGCTGAAATGAATTTTGGTTGTTCACACACGCGTGATTGTTTTTGCAAAAAAAAAAAAAAAAAAAAAAAAAAAAAAAAAAAAAAGGTTCATATTATTTAGGTTAATTGATGGAAATTAATCATTTCTTCACACTAGCCATATATAGGTTTATAAGAGGTTTTTAGGCCATATAAGAGTTTAACAGTGGAGTCTGGGAATCAAGTACTCACGATAGTAGGTCGCCACAAACGGTGTAATTCGGATACGAGAGCCCCTAGAGGTTTACTCAAACGAGTCCGAGGGTCCATGGAGCTTAGAGTTACCTGACATTAGTCTTTCAGGATAAGGGAAACCCCCGGAAAAACCTTATCCAGATAACTCACCCTGACCGAGATTCGAACACGGGACCTCTTGAACGTGTATATATGAGGTTGGAGAATTTAATGTCAGGACGGCACGGTGGCCACGGTGGCTCAAAAGGTAAGAGCGACTGGAAACCAGGAGATCCGTGGTTCAAATCCCGGCCATTGCACTGAATTTTTTATATTGACTCTATCAAAAATGTTATTTGTACCAAAGGTGTGGGGAAAGTGTATTTCGGTTAAATCTCGAAATTGAACTTTTGGTGCATTAATATTTCCTTTGTTATTAAATCCGTAAAGAGTAGAAGAAGTAAAAGCTCTTTCCTACACCTAGAAGATAGAAAACTTTATCCAACTAACATCCAGAATATAAACGTAAATTACTAAGTTACTTAGCTGTGTAGAGAAATATTTATGTATTAGATTAAAACAACATGCAACCTCGGAGAAAACCAGCGGAAATTCAGGTTATTTACTTGGGTTCAAGGAAATTTAGTTTCATAGTAATCAAATAAACCGTTAGCATTCTCATTCCAGCCAACACCTTAGAGGCAACACTGCTATCGAATTTTATTTATTTTCCAATAACGATTCATGTCCTGATGTTTCAGAAAGAAAAAGAAAAAACAAAGCAATCTGAAAGCCCATTCATGCTCATGTGCCATAACCTTCAACGTGTCCGGTGTTAAAGAGAAAAACAAATCGTACAAACTTATACATATTCATAGAGAACCAGAGTAAACTAAGGCCATAAGTAATAATTGTCTCAATTAATGGCACTTATTGATATTCCATACATGCGAGCCACGACCTTGCAACACCGCATGCATTTTCTTACGCAACATCTGAAGACAATATCGTGGCCTGGAGTAAAATACAGAGCTGGACTTGGTGGCCATTCAAACTGAAATTGATTGGCATATTAATTAATTTGTTTGTAAAATAAGAAAAAATATTATAATAATTACTAATTTTTTTCAGTTTCACATATACAGAATAGTTTTGAGGATTCAAAATGACACATTCCATTTTAATATTCTCTTTTTGTTGTAAAGAAAAAACAGAGGCTAACAAGAATTGGTAAGGTCGATTGGTTTTAAATATTCTATGCAAATGATTTATAGTCTTGTCCCTTATTTTAATGGAATGAGATCTGTCATGTAAGTATGTCTGAAATTGAAAACAGTAGTCAAGTTAAGGGAATTACACTCAGTGTTGCAGATTCCTTACATTAGAATTCACCATATAAGTTTATTATGACAGTATTTTGATACCCATTCTTCAATCATGCTTATAAAATATTACAAATAAAAGCATTATTAACATAGCTTCGGCTTCGTTATACCCCATGATGCGCTCAGGAATGCCAACACCCCTTAAGTTGCGCCTTTTTCAGGCTTTAATTCTTCCAATCATGCTTTATGCTTGTGAGATCTGGGGCATGGCAGCAGGAACCAATCTGCGGCAAATTCAGCGTGTATAAAATAGATGTCTTAGGGCCATCTATTCTGTTTGCTGGAGGTTTCCCGTGAGATACCTTCATGAAGCCTCATCTCTCCACTATGTGGAAGATGTCATTAGGCGCCGGGCCACAAAATTCTACGTGAGTTTGCCTCAACATCAGAGTGCCCTGGTTAGGTCTCTAGGGAACTATAGAACCTCCGAAAGTCGCTACAAGCTCTACGGGCTTCCCTGCATGGCATGCGGGCACACACAATAAAATTCTTATTACAACCTTAAAATTATTACTGTTTGAAAATTAATAAACTTTCTAAATTAAACTCTTGCTAAAATTATCACACCAGCGGTGCTCACATAGCGTTGCACCCGAGTTGGCTACCATGAGGAGCTACGGCTACCTCCCTTCTTTTCATCTACCTAAACTTAAACCACCACCCTGCAAAACCCCACATATCCTGTCATTAAGTGGTTAAGTCCGTGTAGGACAGGTACACGAATGACACACATCGTGCTGACCCTCAGTCAGCCGCCAGCTGCTTGAATGAATGAATTATTAACATTGAAGTTTTCTTCATGTTAAAGTTTTGTTGAGTCACACTTGTTTACACTCACCTTCACTTATTATTTTTAAAAACGCTGGAACGTTTTCCAGGATATTCGCCCTCTTCCTCAACAGCTTAGTGACTGACTCTCCCCCTTCCTTTCCTCCTCCTTCACCTGTATCTGATCCTGTTGCCATCTGGTGTTAGGAGCGCAAAGTTTTGACACTTCATTAAGTGGTGGGATTTCAAAATTTATAACATGTTCACTGTTTTTAGTTATGTGGATTTTTTTCCCAGATGTCTAATTCTATTGGTGATTCTACTGGTTTCAACAGTTTTATATTTTGCCCAATGTTGTGGTTTTCTTTCCAAAAATGCGAGGATTGTGAGAAGTTCTACATAGTCAAAACGAAGAGAAACTTGGAAATCAGGCTAAAGAAACACCAGAGAAACATAAAACTAAAGGAAATAGACAAATTCGGTGTATCACATCATTTTTGTAAAGAAAACCACAACATTGGGCAAAATTTAAATCTTTTGAAACCATTATAATCACCAATAGAATTAGACATCTGGGAAAAAATCCACATAATTAAAAACATTGAACATGTTATAAATTTTGAAAACCCACCACTTAATGAAGTGTTAAAACTTTGCGCTCCTTACACCAGATGGCAACAGGATCAGATACAGGAGAAGGAAGAGAAAAGCAAGGGGGAGAGTCAGTCACTAAACCGCTGAGGAAGAGGCTGAATGTCCTGGAAAACGTTCCAGCGTTTTTAAAAATAACAAGTGAAGGTGAGTTTAAACAAGTGTGACTCAACAAAACCTCAACATGCTTATAAAAGCTTATTATTCCATCCATTTCATCTAATCCAGATCAGCATTTGTAGAAATGGTAAAATTGGAATAGGTATATCTGCAATACTCAAAGCAGGATGCGTGACACGACCTTCAAGTTCCATCCTCTTTATATGCCCAGAGACACAAGTGGGGCACATTTCATACATTGAAAATTGTTGATATAACTTTGAATAACCAAAGCATGTCGATATTATCTTGTTTACATTAATCATCAGAATGTGTATGCTCGGTGAGCGTGCAGTATGTGTTCAATATGACCACCTTGTTGACTTACAACCGCTTCGAGACGAACTGTGACGTTTCCGACCACCGTACGGCACATGTCTTGTGTTATTCCCTGGAAAAAGGCTGTGGCAGCCGCTAACAGTTGCATTAGAGCACATGGCTTGTTGCGGTAGACTGTCGCCTTCAAATATCGCCATAAGAAATAATCACATCCGGGCTGTGTAGTGGCCATATTGAATGTGGACGAGCTCCATCTTGCATAAACCATTGAGTCTCCATTTTTAACCCTATTGGATAAAGTTGCGAAAGAAAATGGTTCTTCAACATGTCCAAGTAGTGCGCATTGTTAACTGTGCCATTGTAAAAGATTGTCCCAATAATTCAATGGCTGGATGTGTCACCCCATACACTAACTCTTTCTCCGTAATTTTCAATCTCGTGTACAACACCAGGAGGTTCTCGTGCCCAAAATCTGATTATTCTGCCTATTGACGCTACTTTTCAAATGAACGTAAACCTCATCAGAATACCATGACATCATCATTTTGTATAGGAGTAATTTCACGTCAGCATGAAGTATTCTTCGAAACAAACGACGTGAGATGCCCATTTCGCCGAAGCTCGTCTCGTGGATTTCCTGAGACTTCGTGTCAAAGCCACTCTCACAGCTATCTCCAATTCTCTGGAGTACGAATTGTGTTGACACGAGGTCACTTTCGATCTAAAATATGGCAGTCAGTGTCAAATTGTGTGGTTAGTCTATCACCTCGTATGAAAATGAACACGAAAATGTCGTTGGGTCTCTGATAAGCTCTTCGTTTCCGCTTAAAACAACAGTTTTCACGTTTTACTCTAGCGTCAACCGGCCTTTGTCCGCCATTTTACTAAACTGAAGCGGTGGAATCACGCATGCGCGATATTGACAGTCTGTTGAACCATGCATGAACTATGGCTATCCCATTCCAGCGTTGCCCACCCGCAATTAACATATTTATCACACAATTTCAATGTATGACATTTCCTGCACCACCCTGTATAATAATGATGATGATAATAATGGCCACTCGTAACTAGACATGTGAGTGTTGAAAATTTCAAACCAATAACCAGGCAGATGCCGAAAATGGTTAATTCCATTAAAAAGACAAGAAATGAAGCGTGTGCTTTAACATTCCTTTGACGACTAGAATGTTCTTAATGTTTTACAGTGAAGTGGTATACGATATAGCATGTCAGTACAATGGATGAAAGAAACGATGATTATGGAGCTGTTGATAGAATGAATGGCGGGGAAACCAGAAAACCTGAAGAAAAATAAACCAAAAGTCTTTTCGTGGTCTTTTGTCTTTGGAACATATTAGTACATCGGCAATGGGTTAACTCGTGTACAGTTATCAATAGCTTATGTTTTAGTTTTATACATTAGATGACACACACCCACAAACATTAACCCTAGAAATAATTCTGGTTGGAGGAAAAGGTTCTACCACAAGCCGGAAGAGCAGGCAGTTGAACCACCACTTTACTTATTGGTAGCACACTTGGTACGAGGGTGTCTGAAAAGTTTCCCACCTCAAAATGAAGATGGCAGCAAGCGAAATAAGAGCTAGTAAGTTTCTTAATTAACTTTTTGACAGTTACTCACCAAAGTTTCAGCCATTTGGACGCTCAGTTGTTATGTAACGGTCCTTTGAGTGAGTTGATGTGAGTGTTTTTATGAGTATGGACAACATAGAGTATCGAGCGGTCATTAAATATTTGTTTTTGAGAGTCAATAAGCCTATGCAAATCAAAGATGAGTTGGATTCTGTGTATGTGGACTCCGCACAATCATTTATCACAGTGAAATTTTGGGCAGCTGGATTTAAACGTGGCCGTAAGTGCTTGGGAGACGTTGAACGTTCGGGACGTCCAAAAACTGCAACTACCGACGAAAACATCGCCAAAGTTCACCAACTGGTGCAACGACCGCCGAATTAAAGTGAGAGAGATGACAGAGCTATTAACTTGTAAAACGAGCGTGTTTGTCACATATTAGTTCAACATTTATAAATGAGAAAGCTGTCCGAGATTTGGGTGCCGCATTTGCTCACGTTCGACCAAAAACGTGTTCCAATGAACCTTTCCAACGCTCTGTTGGCGCAGTTTAGGCGCAATAAAAACAAGTTTTGGCGCCGATTAATTATTGTATATGAAACTTGGATACACCATTATAC